>JAJEKV010000083.1:2630240-3069930 GCA_021234155.1 Isoetes taiwanensis | reverse complement strand
AAGAAGACACCACCAAGGATGACTATGGAAATGAATTTTATTGTGGTAATGGAAGTTATACGGGTAACTACTTTGAATTGATTCCCTGTTGCCATCAAAAGTATGTGTGCTTATTCAAGGAAAGAAAGTTCTTGTCCATCCCGAAATGGGTGAATTGGGTGAGATTTCATTGAGCCAAACATAAGATTAAAGGTACATCTATGCATATGAACTCTACTAACTATCGGGTACGAAATGCTACTGACTTGCCGAGATTGTAGAATCTCGAATAGCACCCTCGCTTAAGCTGAAGTAACTTTTCTATGCACTCAAGGCATGGACTTGTAAACCTAATGTAATCGTATCGTGAACCGTGATTAAAACAATAAACATTAATATATTGTTTATATATTCAAGATCAAGTTATACTTAAGGTAAGTTGTAAAAATAATCGTAGCGTAAGGTCTCAAGATTCAAGAGATTCAAGACTCAAGATTCATCCAAAGTCCCAGCAGAGATCAAAGAATGGTCCCGCTCCCCCAAAATTGTGAGGAAGAGTGTCCAGACAAACTGCTTGAAGTTGGTAGTCTAACGTATATTACGTGCTTCTCGCTCGCTGCCATTTATGATAGAGATTGGTAAAGTATGGTTTGAGGCTATTGAATCTCCAAACCTCACTTTCAAAGACTTTGTTGATTGCTTTGCATGCACAACTTCCTCAAGCGGTTCTAATGAGAATACTTCTAGTTCTCGCTTTTAGATAATTGTATTCTCATCCCCTTGGTCCGCTAATTCCCATAGCTCATCCATGCTTCCAAACATTGTTAAGTCTCCCTTCCTGCATCTCAGAAATATCATAAGCAATTGTTAGATTAGGAACAAAAGTATTACGTTTAAGAATAGAGAACCTCTCAACTCTCGCGGACGCCTCCGCTTGATTTTGTTCAATTGGTTTCCCTCGCTCGCATTGATCTCCCTAAGAATCTAAAAGGCCAGTGAGTTTGCATTTGAATTGGGGATATGGATTGTGATCTAATCGTTTCGATCTCCCTCCCGCCATCGGAATCAATTAGCCACCACAAAAGGAATTTTTATCCCCGCTTCATTCCCCTTCTCCCCTCAAGTCACATATATGGCCTGCACTACGCCAATGATTTGTTCTCTTTAACCAATGATTTGTTCAACATCCTTTTCTCAAAAATCTTTCCCACTGTCCCTTTTTCCTCAATCTAATTGGCCAATGGTTGATGCCGGTATATAATCCTCACAAGTCTAGCTCAAAATGAAAGGGTTATACCAATGAGGAATATTCTTTTTCAATGTAATAAGGAATATTCTTGTAAAACCATGGGTGCACTTAAACAAACTAAAGAATATTCCTTTGAAGGTAATAAGGAATATTCTTGTTAACTAGGCACTAAGGAATATTCCTTCCAATGCAAAAAGGAATATTCCTTTCAAGGTAATAGAATTCCTTGTAACTATGGGTGCACTTAAACAAACTAAAAAGAATATTCCTTTGAAGGTAATAAGGAATATTCCTGATAAACAAACTAAGGAATATTCCTTTCAATGCAATAAGGAATATTCCTTTCAAGGTAATAAGGAATATTTTATTATCTCTATATTGTTGACTCCACGCTTTACCAAACACAATATGCATGGGTACACAATATGCCTTAACATAATCCATTCATTTGGCATTTGTTGATTTGGTAATTGTTGATTTGGTAACATGTGGAACATTGAATGCATGTGGATATTTGAGCCCATTATTAAAAAAAAAGGGTGGACTAGGATTAATTTGGACAAAGACACACGCCGGCCCGTGAAATGAAGATTACAAGCCGGTGAGCCATAACTTTTCAACATCTAATCTCTATCCACACTTATCAATGAAGCAAAGCAAAACCCTACTTATATATGCGCCACATTTTGTGATATATGCATGTGGGATATTGCTAACTTTGTGTTAGGTTGTGCTAAACGCATACCAAGCAATTGGTCTCATAATATTGTTCAACCTATCCATTTTACATTTGCAAAAATTTTGAGGTGGGTGGAGGCCTCCGAGGTGTGAAATCGTGATGCATGGATACATCCCTTCCTCTTCGCCTAATTCCAAAAACAAAAATCGATGCATGCAAACATCCCTTTTATTCCCAAAATTTGCCCGCCGCCTCTCATTTCAGCCCATTCCGCCCCTATCGTCTAATTCCGCCATCTCCTTCACTCCTTCCCCATTCACCGCCATGGCCAGAGTTCAAGACCACACTTCAGAACACTATCCCGCCATTGTGCCATTGTGCCTCCCTCCCCACACGGGTCCTCTCTTTCCTCCGGAGGGATCAATGTCTTCCTCCGGAGAACGTGTCTTCCTCGGGAGGCCACTCGATTCTGATCAGGCAGTGAAGTTCGAGGTGGAGAAGCTCATCATGGATCATCAGCCGCCGCTAGAAAAAGGGGTGAAGAATGGGTGCATGAGGTTTACCTTACAGGGCCGACTCCTAAAATGAAGATGCATCGTGGAGGACCACCTTCATATAGATTTGAAGATGGCGAAGATCAAGCCTTTTTTTGTAAAGCTTTTTCCATTTTTGTAAAGCTTTTTCATTAATGACCTCCTCTTCTCTGTTGTTGTGACTATTTTTTTTTTTTGCTTTTTCTCTCGAAGTTTCCATCGTTCTTTTTAGTTAATGAACTATTTCTATCCTTTTCAGATAGATATAAGAAACATGTTTGGTACTTAGTTTGGTAACTCAAGTTTTGGTGCAACTCAAGTTAATGACAGTTTAAATTTTGTCATTAATTATAAAATGCAAAGTACAATTAATGAAATAGTATACCAAAAAACAAAACATTAAAGCCAACAAGGAATTTCAAGGTGAGAATTTATGATCTACACACTAATAAAATATGGTAACCAAAGACCAATGGGAAAATATGTTCCGTAGTATTTTTCTTTTAAATGCATCTTGAAGCATCTCAAGCATTCCGCCAAAAATTTCTGGATGTTGGTCGTAAAACCTCTTGAACAATACCATCTCTTCAAATGAACACTAAAACTATTAGGGTGTGTATACCACACCAAACCATGCACCATACCATGCCCACACTATCATATATAACGAGACAGGCACATCCCACCACACACCACACCATTCACCACACACCCCACCACATTACCACACCATTCACCACACACCATACAACATAGACCATAACGCCAAACTATCATATTCACCCAGGCGGGAACATCCCGCACCACACCCGCCATTCACCTTACCATTACCACACACCACCATACACCATACAACCATACACCAAATGGTGGAGTGTGTGGAGCTGGTGGTGGAGGTGCCCCTGGGGTACACCATATAACACCTCAAATGGTGGGTGTGGAGCGTGGGTGGGAGATGTGGTGGTGGGGGGGTGGTGGTGGGTGTAGTGGTGTGTGCGGTATGATGTGGGTGTGGTGGGAGGTGGTGGTGGGGTGTGGTGGTGGTGGTGAAGGTGTGGAGGGTGTGGTGTGGTACAAGGTCACTAAAAAATATATCGAGAAACAATCAAAATCATTTTGATTGACCAAAAAGGGTACAAAGGCTTCTTTAAAATGAAATCTTTTTTCTTCAAAGAAAAACTTACATAGTCATAAAGTATACTATCGTTGGTATATATATCAGTAGGGTATACTATTCAAAGATAGTGTCATTTACACATTCCTTATGGCGGGAAATGTGAACACAAATATTGAACAAAAGATATATATAAGCCTGTTACATAGTTCATCTTGCAAAATCGATATACTTTCGGACTCATGATCAGCTCGTAAATCGAGGAGGGGCTGGGCCGATACGTTCTTTCTCGATTGGCATCACAATGCATGACCAAAGCATCTATTAGAAATTGTCGTCGTGGGATGAATGTGATTCATGAGAGAACCATTTAGATGTAATTTTGTGACATCCATAAATAAGGTTAGAAATATTTAAAGGAACATGAGATGCAGTACATACAAGGGAAGGCATACAACTTACTTCCATATCTCTACGAGAGACAAGAGCTTCAACATATTTGTGCATAAAATCCCATCACGCATAACAACCCACATGATGTTAAATCGGATGTGGGCACCTCTACTCTTTTAATCCGATTAACATTATTTCTCTTCATGAAATCGATGCCTCTAGATACTTGACCGATCGATGTGGTTAACATTTGTGTGTGTGCGACCTACATATCAAAATTTAGGAGGCCAAATTAGCGAAAGAAAAGCAAAGCAACAACTTAAAGTATTACATACCCTTTGATTGCTTTCTCGTTCATTCGCATAACACGTAAGAGGATTGAAGACTTGAATTCTCGGGTGCGGTAGGGATCTTTGAATCGATGGTGCGAAATGTAAAACAAAATGACACAAAATGGTCATTCTCAAGGATAGGTGCAAGGATATGATGGCATTTAGCTACCACAATCCCCTTCATCCTCGATTTCACTATTTCAATGACATTGGTGATCCTTCACTGATTCACCCTTTCTTTTGTTCTTTGGTAGCTTCTCTAAACCTTATATAGTTGTAAGGGGATAAAAAAGATTTTTTGCTCTTCCACTGAAAGGCAATGTCTCATACAAGCACGAGGATTAGATTAAGATTAACATTAGAGACAAGGAATAGCAACAAATACCACACAACGGTTATTACCCGCCATAAAGATCCACTAAGCGGCTACTCATTTTAGAGTTAGTTGCACATAAAATTGCTATGTCGGATGCAACCACTTTCATTTCAATGACGGACGGTTCTTGAATGGCGTGAATGGTGTAAATTCCATAAGTTTATCCTTGTCATCATTTACATTTGTCGATCCAAGATGTTAGTGTCATATTAACAATTGATCCATGACAATAAAGCATAAATTGATACCTTCAATCTCGTTTCCGATGGTTTAGACACGCAAAACGAGTAAAATATAATAAGCCTTGAAGTATAAGTAAGTCAATGTAAGCTAGCAATTACCGTTTTGCAGTAGGATGTCCCTCGCCGGTTTGCACTCTCTTTTTTCCGGTTGTTTTGGCATCGGCTTTGACCACAAATTTAGTCGTTGCCTTGGCTACAATCTCCAAAGGCTTCTTCAACATCATCTAGCTCCTTTGAATCGCCGCAAGTCTCTCAAGACAAGAAAGTGCTTCATTCTAATGTTTTGAAAGCAAGACAAAAAAAGAAACACGCACTGCCAAAGAACAAGCCTTTTCCTCAACTTGAACTTCAACAGCGGAAACTGAGGGACTGTTTTTCAATGTCGTCACCAACATCTTGATAATTTTATCCAGAACACGCCAACGTAAGTTTCAAAATACAAAAAAAAAATAGAAACCCCGAAAAGGAGAGAGAATTACGGGCTTCCGACTAGTTGCTCCAATAATATTACCGGCTTCACCGTGTGGGATCTCTTTTTGAAAACAACATCCGCTGCAAAATATTGAACATTAGTGAACTCTAACTACAACAGATGCAATCTTAATGTAATCGAATGTAATCACCACTAAGCCAACATGTTCCATCAACTTGTTCCTCTAGATACTGGTAGCTTGATAAAGCTTAACCATCACCATCCCATAGAAGAGCAATGCCTTAAATAATGATGGTAATAATGATGGCAATCAGGTTTCAGCCTATATCACAGCTCACATTATAGGAGCAAGCAGCAATTCTTTACAAAACAACAATGCAATTTTCTTTAATTTACAAAAGGTCAAAAGGTCAAAAGGTCAGTGCATCTATTTCGTGCCTTCTCCAATGTATGTAATGCAATGCAGGAATGCATCAATGCTCTGAAGTTGTGGATTTTCATGTGGTAACACCCAATGAGGGATTTAAATACTTGGACTCTACTGTATATCTTCTCCCTTTTTAACTAATGATTACCATGCAATCCAAAACTCTTACAGCTTCTTGCTCCACTGATGACACTATTGTATCCGCTGGTAGTTATTATGAAGTTGCCTTTGATTCTACTTGCCCATTTTATAACAGTGTGTTTGCGTATATTTGGGCAGCTCTTGGTATGCAATGGAAATAATTTGTTTGTCTTGATGTTATTGTGCTTTTTAGAAATTAATGTTTAGACCCATAAAGTTTACCTATGTTTGCTTTAGTTAGGGCCCGGAGGGCCCAAATTTTTTTTTTTAATATAACAATCAACACACAACTACAATTAACATTATTAACATAAACCATTGCATTTAACACATTTAAATTAAAATCCCCTTAAAACCCCTTTGGCTTGGGTGCATATTCACACGGGTTACGTGAGGGAGGCGAGAGCCCCAAAATATATTTACAATACATGTACAAAATTAACACCATTAAGTACATTCTCTCAAACCTTATAGTATTTTGAAAACCTTAATATACAGTATACAAAAACTTGTACATGCATACCCCACAAACGAGGATCGCTATCTATGGTCCAGATCTTGGAATAAAGGGCAAATATGCCAATCCGACAGCTCTCATTGCCCGGAGTAACCCCGATGGAATATGCACCCAAACCAAAAGGGGTTTAAGGGGGGATTTTAATTTAAATGTGTTAAATGCAATGGTTTATGTTAATAATGTTAATTGTAGTTGTGTGTTGATTATTATATTAAAAAATTTCCTTTGTAGATAATATGGAGTGCTCTTCCAATGATGGATGTGCAAATAGTCCATGAGTTCCTTAATTGTGTGATTGAAAAAATGAACACTCCTGTCACTCACTAGTTCCGTGGGGCAGTCTAAGCATGTAATGACTTGTGTGTAGAGCACTCGTGCCATGTTGCTTCTTGGTGTTATCGTAATGTAACGACAAGTTTTAGCCCACTTAGTGGCATAAATTGTGAGAACAAGAATATATCGAAGCACGGAGTTACAAGCGAGATGGATCAATGGGCCCAACAAAATCCATCTCCCATTTCTTTGGAGGGTAGAGGTGTGGCAACCTGGAGTTAAAAGGTAGAGCGCCACCAGCCGCGGGCCTTCTCTCGCCACCGGCAGATATCACATTGGTGCGCATGAGCGTGGCGTCTTTGAACAGCGTGGGCCAAAAATAGCCAGCCAAAAGGATTTTCCATGTCGTGTTATCGCCACTAAAATGCCCTCCATCAAATCCTTCATGTGCTTGGAGAACAATCTCCGGGACCTCATGAGAATTGTTGAAGGTATTCCTGGCAAAACCTTCAACCTCAGTGGTTTAGAACCTCCAGGTTGCTTAAGGCAACCACTCTGAGTGCAAAAATTCCAGAAAGAATCACAAAAGATTACTAGGATTGTGTTTCCTGAAGAGAAAAAAGTCTGCCTCACAAAATCTCTTGCAGAATGTGATCTATGGGGCTATGGGTGTGGATATCACTCCTTGATGTTCTCAACACTTGTCACTAACAGACTGCAAAAGCTTAGCAAGGTCAGAGTAGGCTAGATGGGCGAGATTCAAATCACTGACCCAGTCAATTTTTGGTCAATATCCCTGACAGAGAGCTGATATTTGGAACTCGATATTGGTGATGAATTTTTTGGGACTATCAACTCTATCTCTCTCAGATTTGTCTGCACACCAAGGGCCAACTATTCTTTTTGACCAGAAAGGATCCAATTTTTTCTTTTGATAATTCTTAGCCTAAGACTGTAAGAAGAAAATGTTCTTGAAAGATAATGTTTTGTAAGGGTCAACCAAGACGCGGTATCTAACGTCCGTTTACTTCCACATACTTTGTTTGACAGGATTTGAAGTTCAAACAGTGGCTCTCCCATGCTCCACACTTGTTGTGCAATACCTCATGTTCTAACAATGCCAACTTTCCATTGCAATGCAGGGATTTGGCTTTTGCACTTTCTAAGGGTTTGTGATACAGGTAGACAAAACACAGCTAACAATGTGCACGGGCACTAGATACTCACGCTATGACAATAAAGCTATGATAATTTTTGCTTTTTTGAAAAGATCACAAAGCAACTCAAACAAACTGCTGCAAAGGTCGGATTTTCAATTGAATCAGTCACTCAGAAGATACAATATAACATCCCAAGCTCGGGGTCTTGGGCACAGGATCAAATAGGTGCACATAAAAAATCCGGAGAATTAAGTCAATAATCCGGATCAAAGGTAAACATAGGAGGTCAGGATCAAGCTCAAGGTTGTCAAGCTGGTCCTTCTTCAAAGCCAAAAAATCTTCTTTGCCTTCAAGCCCTCCCAAATCCTCTGTGCGAAAAATCCCCTTTTGTAGAATGTACTGTTCCGTTGAAATCTTCATCATTTCCTTCAAATCTTCTGTCTTTTAGCCCGCACTAAGCATTCATGGCATTAAACATAATGATTCGGCAGGTTTAGGTGCTGAATTAATGGTTTGTTAGGTCGCTTTGAACGGATCTTGGCATTTTCCAGGTTTAGGTTTCTGGCAGTTCGAAGAGAAATATCCCACAGGCCCAATTCAATTTAGCAGACAAAGTATATAAGGCTCAAAAAATTGATTTCTTCTGATTATTGCGTGCAGTGTCCACGTGGGATTCGGTATTCTCCATCACTCCCCACACTGATGCTCCAAGTGTGGGGGGATTGGCTTGGAAGAGAAATTAGGCTAAGGGGTAGATAGGAAAATTTTTGCACCCCTTACACCCTATGGCACGATTCCCTAGAACACATATACCATGCCTAAAATAAGGCCTTTTCTCAAAATTCTTTTTTTCTAGGGGAATCTTTTTTTGTGCCCTATAATATTCTGGGGTCTTTTTTCACCATAGAGCTCTTTGGAGTTTGGAAAAAAATTTGGGGAGTGGATGAAGTGGCATTTGAAAAACATGGCATGGCTAGGTAGTATGACATGGCCAATGGGAATGATGACGGTCAGCCCACTTGAATTTGAAAATTCTCTAGTCAAAATTTTTAGAATGATGTGGAGATGATGTGTGTGAATGATGAGGTGTCAAAAGTGATGTGGCAACAATGATATTTTGAAATGAATTTAGATTTGAATGAGAGTTTGAGATGAAAAGGATGAAATGGTGATGGGTGATGTGTGTAGTAAGGTGTAGGGGGACTTGGCACATCTAGTGCTCATTAGGAAGCCAAAAATTTTGTGGAGCATCTTTGAGGCATCTTTGAGGCATATTTGAATTTTTAGCATTTCCTTTAGGGATTTTGCAAGCCCTCTACATTTTGCTCAAGTTGCATGGAATGTTGACTTCATAAGCAAAGTTATGACTAAGTCAAGTCTCTTGAACTAGTGGATGATGAAGCAAGTGGGTGTTTTATGAAGGTGTATTTTGACTAGAAAGAACTTTCAAGGTCAAGTTTGACTTTGGGAGGTGTATGAGGAAGGAGTCAAGGTTCAATGCTATTTGGGATGGTGGAGTGGATGAGGATGGAAATAAAAAAAAATGCCAAAGATGCCAAGCTCATAAATGATCACATACCATGGAATGCTCTTCAAGGGTCTTCTTCTCTTCTTTCTACACTTCCTATGCTTGTTTGACCTTTTGCATCTCTTTGAGTGACTTGAGTCAATTGTCCTTCCTTTGCTCTTCAAACTTGAGTGTATGCTAGTGAAGCATTCTCCTAATATCTTGCAAATTGAACCAAACTGATAGGATTAGTGCTAATATATGCTTGGTTCTTACATGCCGCCATAGCATGGCAAAAGATTATGCCAAACAAAAAGAGAAGGCTGGTCTTCCAGCCCCTTTGACTAGCTGCTTGATGACTCTTGACATGTTCTCCAGCTTGCCAATATGAGAATATGGTTGGCAACTCAATGACCCGCATATGGATTGGAAGGTGATAGATTTGATATTATGAACGCGGCATATGATGCTACTTTCAGATGAACCCGCATGGAAAATAAATCTCTTTTAGTTATGAGAAGTCTGCAGGATGGTGGTATGACAAACAGCCTTGGGAAATTTATTGGCAATGTAGGAGGAGTTTCGATGCAATGAGGTCAACTCTTGATCGATGACGATGGAGATAAACATGGGAATGCACCCGCATGTGAAGATAAAGCTTGTTAGTATGAGTGAGTTGCTGGTGTGGAGGCAATGTCAAGAACTCCGTGATGATGGAGATCAATGTAGTGCAATGGAAGAGATGTGTGATGCACATGCTCGATGCACCTCGCATGGAACTATGATCATTAGTATCAATTCACTCCTTCAGCTTGATCACAACGATAGCAACACTTATAAATTCATTAACACACAAATAATAACCCTAAAGCGTAACTACATTTACTAAGACAGCCTAACTGATCTAGTTTTAACCATATGTATTAACTATACCTAGCTACATCTTTACCACAGAGATTTCAGTTGAATAGAGCAAGGGCAACATGTTGTTGCCAATACCTTTTAGGTGCACAATGTTGATAGGGTTCATCAATTCTCTCGCCATCGCCAATATCCTTCAGCCAATATGAATCCTTGCCACCGTCCCCTATTACTTCAAATGGTCCCTCCCAAAGATTTTCGAATTTTGTTGCCATATCTTCCCTTGCTTTGTTCCATTTTAACACTAACTCTCCTTCTTTCAAGACTCCCCTCGTAATTTATGTGTCGCTTTGAAGGCTGCAATATCCTTGGCCTTTTTCCTTATTATTGCATTGCATTTTCATATCTATGCTCCTCAAGCCGCATCAATCTCACAACTGTTTTTAGAGCATTATCCATTTCCAAATTTATCCGATAGGCAGGGCCCCGAGTGATGGAAGCTCTAATTTATAGGCAATATAGATTCTATCCCATACACCAAACTGAAAGGGGTGTGCTTTGTAGCCACTTTGATGGTAGTTCTGTATGCCCAAAGTGCATCATGAAGTTTCAAATGCCAATCCTTTCTTTGAAACACCGATGGTCTTCTTCGTGATTGACTTGAGAGTCTTATTGGTTGACTCTCGCCCGCCATTTCCCCGAGGGTAATAGGATGAACTCTTGGTGTGTTTGACTTTCAAGGTGGCTAGAAGTAATGCAATTGTATGGTTGATGAATTGGCTGCCTCTATCGTAAAACAATTTTGAAAGGGATACCAACCGCAATGATATTTTCATGTAGAAACCTTTGCAAAAGTAGCTTGGGCATTGGCTTTCTCTCAAAGGAATTGCTCTCGCCCATTTGGTAAAGTAATCAGTGGCAACTAATATAAACCGGTGCCGAATGAGGAAGGTGGGTCTATGGGGCCTATAAAATCCAAGTCCCCACATTTGAAAAGGTCCAGGGAAATTATGGCGTCGTGGCAGCTGGTTGTTGCAAGGTTCTTTTGCCAAAAACTGCATTTGTGGCAGCATTTTATAGCTTCATAACAATCCTTAAAGAGAGTAGGCCAAAAGTATCCCGACCTTAAAATCTTTTTGTGTTAGGTTGGCGCTGCAAAGTGTCCTCCACAAACTCCCTCATGACACGCCTCAATTATCATTCTAGCCTCTTCCTTATCCACACATCTCAAGAAGACTCCTTCCTTGTCAACTTTGCATAGGATCCCTTCAATTAGACTGAACTTCTTGCATTTGTCCCTAAATCTCCTTTCTTGACCGCCACTCAAGTTCTTAGGTAACTCATTGCTTTCCAAATAGTTTCTGATGTCAAATTGCCAATCAATGTTTTTTCAGATCAACAGAGATCAAGTTTGTTAGATTGTCATCAACACACAAACCATCTTGATCTTCATGCTCAAACAACACAAGTGGAAGGTAGGAGCTGGGATTCTCGATCAACTTTACCACCTTTTTACAAAGAATATCATAAGCTTGATCTTACAAGCCCACCGCACAATTTGGCCTTTGGCTGCTTTTTTTTGCAAATAGGAGTGAAAAGGATTTTGCCTCATGAGCACTTGCACCTGATTGTTTTGCGTGAAGATGTCCTTGCCTTTCTATCAAAAACATCGTGGCTGCCGCGACTCTTCTCCAACCCGGGATATCTAATCTCAAAGATCGTAACCACATCTTGCTTGCAAAAGTAATCACATGATCCCCTTGTAACAGTGCCACACCAATTGCTTTCTTTGTCACACTGATGTAAGCTTTGAAGGGCTTCTAGATCGTGAGGTTTTAGCAGGATAGATTTGCAAATGGCATCAATGATTTTGTCAAAAGAATTTTGGCATTGCTCATCCCAATCTACTAGGATGTGTTTGCTTTCACTTTTGAGAACTTCCCAACCTTTGTGAGGCTGGAGATTGGGCTTATGGTGTGGGAAAAATGAGGGACATACATTCTCAAGAAGCTGGTCATCCCTATGAAGCTCTTAACCTGTTTGAGGGTTTTGGAGGTGTCAATTTTCTTAGGGCTTCAATCCCATCACGATATTTGAATTCTCGCCAGATACTACATGCCCAAGCAATTCCCCTTTTGATGATAAAAAAAACACACTTTTTTGGGGTTCAAACTCACTCCCCCTTTCTACACAAGTCAAACAACATGGTTAGCATATCAAAATGTCTTTCCAGAGAAGTTCCCAAACAAAGATCATCCAAAAATACACGAAAAAATGTTAGTCGGGCATTTCTTTAAAATTGCATCCATGGCTCTTTGAATGTTGCGTAAGCATTCATCAATCCAAATGGCATTCTTTTCATGGCAAATGTTCCCCAAGGTGTGATAAATGAAGTTTTTGGCTGATCACCTTCCTTGATGCTTATCCGATTAAAACCCGAAAAAGCCATCTAAGAATGAGTAAATTTCTTTGCCTCGCTACAAAGATGCAACACCTCTTCCAAAATGGCAAAGGGTAACAATCTTTGACAAGTAGCTTTGTTTAAATCTCTATAGTCTATGCAGATCCTAATGGCCTTGTTTTTCTTTTCAACAGAACAATGCAAGATAGCCACTCGTGGTTCACAATTTCAAGAATCACACCTCGTGATCTTTCATTTTGTATAATTCTTCCTTGATTAGACCTAATAGAGAAGCATTGATTCTTCTTAGCTTTTGTATGACAGGTTTCATACCTCCCTTTATTTTAATTTCAAATTCACAAATGCTTTTGTCAATTCCCACCAGCTCATCATAATCCCAAGCAAAGACATCCTTCCAATCATCAAAAAATTTGGTAACCAAAGCATTATCCTCTTCTCTGAACAAATCTCCAACATATAACACCCTATCTAGACCCTTCTTATTGACCTTGACTTCCCTTACCTGCTTGTCTTCACTTGCATTGATTACCAGGATGGGGTATAGCTATTGTGCATCTCTTCTCTCAAGTTCCTCCTCTTGAATTGCTCCCTCACCAAATGTTCCAAGAGCACACTTCTGACAACGAAGTCCGGCTTTCACCATTCTCGGGCTCCCTTTGAACATGGCGAGTTCCTGTGTATCAAAATCCTTCAGGGCCCAAAGATGGCTTGACTTTTGAGCTGCAACATGTCCTCATTCTTGCCCTCGATATTCTCCTCGATATTTGCCTCACAGACGAGCTGAGAGTCTCCAAAGATGATCACATTCCTGATGTTTAGATTTTTTGCCTCTTGAAGACCTGCAATCAATGCCTTATATTCTGCCATATTAGAAGTGACATTAGGATAAATTCTTCCTACTTTAGCCAGCAACCTGTTTGAGGCATCCTTGAGAATAGCAGCAGAAGATGCCACATTAAGCCTTTTGGAAACACCACCATCAAACCATAAATAAGCAAAATTGCTCAACCTGGTTGAAGCCAACTCCTTTGAGATTTTTATGCTAGACTCCAACTCTACTGTATCCAGTTCAAATTCTCCACATGGATGTGATATCAACATTTCTTCTTCAATGAAATTCATGCTTTCAAACTCTCCTAACTTATTATACAATGTTACCTTTTTCTTGCCATTTGAGATGGTACATTCTCCTTTTGACCACACAGGCCTAGCATCTACTGTAGAAAGCCACCTTCTGCCCAAAAGTAAGTCATAAATATCTGATTTGTCCCCTATTCCTTCAAAAGCAACCACCACAAAGTTAGCTGCAACCATTATTCCTTCAACATCAATAGGCACATTGCTAACTATTCCCACTGGATTGATTTTAGAATTAGAGAAAGATTTCAAGATCATTGGAGCCTTCTTGTCTATTTCTAGACCACACAGTCTCATGACATGGTGTGGCATCACGTTCAAGGGTGATCCTCCATCTAGCAGAACTTTGGTTAATATTTTCCCTTCCATTTTAGCAACACAGGTGAAAGCTCCAGGATCATTATCTTCCTGGGTGAGCATGTGCTCATCAATGTGATTTGTCAGGGCAAACTCATCTTCCTTAGTAAGATTGAGCACCTTTCTTCTGTAAGAAGGGGCTATCTTGAGCGTGGTCGCAAATCCACACGCATTTTAGAATTCTTCAATAAATATTCAAAATCCTCACGCTTTTTTTCCTTCTTGACAAATTTTTGAGCAGGAGGAGGAGGCATTAACCGCTTGCTCAAAGATCTTTATGTTTCAAAATCTCAACTTCTTCAGCTTGTGGTTCTTTCTCTTTGGCATTATTCATCCTTCCTCGGTGTGGACAGCCATAATCTCCTCTTGCTCTTCAACTTCCTCGCACAAACCTTATAGATGCACTTGGTTCACCAATTTTAGATTTTTCTTGTGTCCGGCAAAATATTCTTTGACACCGCAGATCTATCCTCGTAATGTCCCATGACCTTACAAAATTCACATAAAGGGCATTCTTTACCAAAATGACCTCTTTTTTCCACACTTAGTGCATGGCCTATACCAGCAATAATCAGAAGAATGAGTATCTCTAAAGCAAAGGCACACACATGGGGTAAGTTTTTCTTTTCAAATTTTGAGTTCTTCAACTCTTGCAGCTTGTTTAGTTACCTCAACCAATGCCTCGGGATACCTTGGTGATCTCTCGCTCTTACATCTGCCGCAGGAGCCTCATCATCTTCCACCTTAACCTTTTTCTTTTCCTTTTGGATAGCATAGACAGTATGTGTCTTTGATCCCATACACCCCCGCGCCATAACTGGAAAAAAGGATCACTTGGTGAGTGCATTTCATCCGGGTAAGTATGATATCATATCAGCAATTTCAGTAGCTTTGGTGAAAGCCTTGTGTATTGTATCAAATCCCTCCCTGCTTTTGAATCTTCAAAAGCTTTTGTGTATTCTTGGTCCGCTGCTCAATCCCCTCGATAAAAGAAGCCACTAGATGCAATGTATGGTTAGGAACATGATTGATTTGGCATTTGACAAGATAGTGATTGAATCTTTTCGACATACCGCTGCACACTTTCACCATGTTTGATGCTAAAAGTTTGCAACTCAAATATTAAATCTTGAGGGTCCAAGACTCTTCCAAACCTTGCTAGAAACTTTTTACCAGTTCTTCCCAAGAATTGGTGCCTAAACCTATAACATATTCTAACCAAGCCCTTACCTCATCATTCTTGAAACATTTCTTAAACTCGTAAAACTTACAAACCTTTTTTTGTGACCATATTCTTGATAGTATTCTTCAAAGGTCTTGAGGAAATTGTTGGCATTCATGCTCGGATCAAAAACAGTGGACCTGAGTAGGCACATTTAACTCGAAGTATTGATAAGGCATGCCTGCAGCTTGCTTGTATGGTGACAAGAGGGTGTAGCAAGAGCTTCCCTGGATTATCCCGTGGTCTCAAGAGGGCTCGATGTCTCATTAACTCTTCTTGGTGCCATGAGTCCAGATTCCGTGAAGATGATCTCGGTAGAACTCCTCCTCCAAAATGTTGAAGGTATTCCCGGCAAAACCTTCAACCTCGGTGGTTTAGAACCTCCAGGTTGCTTAAGGCAACCACTCGAAAGTGCAAAAATTCTTAAAAGAATCACAAAAGATCACTAGGAGTGTGTTTCCCTGAAGAGAAAAAAGTCTGCCTCACAAAATCTCTTGCAGAATGTGATCTATGGGGCTATGGGTGTGGATATCACTCCTTGATGTTCTCAACACTTGTCACTAACAGACTGCAAAAGCTTAGCAAGGTCAGAGTAGGCTAGATGGGCGAGATTCAAATCACTGACCCAGTCAATTTTTGGTCAATATCCCTGACAGAGAGCTGATATTTGGAACTCGATATTGGTGATGAATTTTTTGGGACTATCAACTCTATCTCTCTCAGATTTGTCTGCACACCAAGGGCCAACTATTCTTTTTGACCAGAAAGGATCCAATTTTTTCTTTTGATAATTCTTAGCCTAAGACTGTAAGAAGAAAATGTTCTTGAAAGATAATGTTTTGTAAGGGTCAACTGCACGTGTATCTAATGCTGTCTACTTCCACATACTTTGTTTGACAGGATTTGAAGTTCAAACAGTGGCTCTCCCATGCTCCACACTTGTTGTGCAATACCTCATGTTCTAACAATGCCAACTTTCCATTGCAATGCAGGGATTTGGCTTTTGCACTTTCTAAGGGTTTGTGATACAGGTAGACAAAACACAGCTAACAATGTGCACGGGCACTAGATACTCACGCTATGACAATAAAGCTATGATAATTTTTGCTTTTTTGAAAAGATCACAAAGCAACTCAAACAAACCGGCCGCGCAAAGGTCGGATTTTCAATTGAATCGGCCATTTTTAAGATACAATATAACATCCCAAGCTCGGGGTCTTGGGCACAGGATCAAATAGGTGCACATAAAAAATCCGGAGAATTAAGTCAATAATCCGGATCAAAGGTAAACATAGGAGGTCAGGATCAAGCTCAAGGTTGTCAAGCCGGTCCTTCTTCAAAGCCAAAAAATCTTCTTTGCCTTCAAGCCCTCCCAAATCCTCTGTGCGAAAAAATCCCTTTTGTAGAATGTACTCGTCCGTTGAAATCTTCATCATTTCTTTCAAATCTTCGTCTTTTTAGCCCGCACTAAGCATTCATGGCATTAAACATAATGATTCGGCCGGTTTAGGGTGCTGAATTAATGGTTTGTTAGGTCGCTTTGAACGGATCTTGGCATTTTCCGTGTTTAGGTTTCGCGGTTCAAGAGAAATATCCCATGTGCCCAATTCAATTTAGAAGAGACAAAGTATATAAGGCTCAAAAAAATTGATTTCTTTGATTATTAAATGCAAGTGTCCGTGGGATTCGGTACCTCCATCGCCCCACACGCCCGGATGCTCCACGCGGCAGGGGGGGATTGGCTTGGAAGAGAAATTAGGCTAAGGGGGGGGTAGATAGGAAAATTTTTGCACCCCTTACACCCTATGGCACGATTCCCTAGAACACATATACCATGCCTAAAATAAGGCCTTTTCTCAAAATTCTTTTTTCTAGGGGAATCTTTTTTGTGCCCTATAATATTCTCGGGGTCTTTTTTTTCACCATAGAGCTCTTTGGAGTTTGGAAAAATTTGGGGAGTGGATGAAGTGGCATTTGAAAAACATGGCATGGCTAGGTAGTATGACATGGCCAATGGGAATGATGACGGTGTCCCAACTTGAATTTGAAAATTCTCTCTAGTCAAAAATTTTAGAATGATGTGGAGATGATGTGTGTGAATGATGAGGTGTCAAAAGTGATGTGGCAACAATGATATTTTGAAATGAATTTTGATTTGAATGAGAGTTTGAGATGAAAAGGATGAAATGGTGATGGGTGTGATGTGTGTAGTAAGGTGTAGGGGGACTTGGCACATCTAGTGCTCATTAGGAAGCCAAAAATTTTGTGGAGCATCTTTGAGGCATCTTTGAGGCATATTTGAATTTTTAGCATTTCCCTTAGGGATTTTGCAAGCCTCTCTACATTTTGCTCAAGTTGCATGGAATGTTGACTTCATAAGCAAAGTTATGACTAAGTCAAGTCTCTCTTGAACTAGTGGATGATGAAGCAAGTGGGTGTTTTATGAAGGTGTATTTTGACTAGAAAGAACTTTCAAGGTCAAGTTTGACTTTGGGAGGTGTATGAGGAAGGAGTCAAGGTTCAATGCTATTTGGGATGGTGGAGTGGATGAGGATGGAAATAAAAAAAAATGCCAAAGATGCCAAGCTCATAAATGATCACATACCATGGAATGCTCTTCAAGGGCTCTTCTTTCTCTTCTTCTCTACACTTCCTATGCTTGTTTGACCTTTTGCATCTCTTGAGTGACTTGAGTCAATTGTCCTTCCTTTGCTCTTCAAACTTGAGTGTATGCTAGTGAAGCATTCTCCTAATATCTTGCAAATTGAACCAACCTGATAGGATTAGTGCTAATATATGCTTGGCTCTTACATGCTGCCATAGCATGGCAGCATTATGCCAAACAAAAAGAGAAGGCTGATCTTCCAGCCCCTTTTGACTAGCTGCTTGATGACTCTTGACATGTTCTCCAGCCAGTTGCCAATATGAGAATATGGTTGGCAACTCAATGACCTGCATATGGATTGGAAGGTGATAGATTTGATATTATGAACGTGCATATGATGCTACTTTCAGATGAACCTGCATGGAAAATAAATCTCTTTAGTTATGAGAAGCTGCAGGATGGTGGTGTGACTGCAGCTTGGGAAATTTATTGGCAATGCAGGAGGACTTTCTGATGCAATGAGGTCAACTCTTGATCAGATGACAGATGGAGATAGACATAGGAATGCACCTGCATGTGAAGATAAAGCTTGTTAGTATGAGTGAGTTCTTTGGTGTGGAGGCAATGTCGACAACTCCGGATGATGGAGATCAATGTACTGCAATGGAAGAGATGTGTGACAGACATGCTCAGATGCACCTGCATGGAACTATGATCATTAGTATCAATTCACTCCTTCAGTTGATCACAATCTGCATAGCAACACTTATAAATTCATTAACACACAAATAATAACCCTAAAGCAGAACTACATTTACTAAGACAGGCCTAACTGATCTAGTTTTAACCATATGTATTAACTATACCTAGCTACATCTTACAACAGAGATTTCAGTTGAACAGAGCAAGGGCAACATGTTGTTGCCAATACCTTTTTAGGTGCACAATGTTGATAGGGTTCATCAATTCTCTGCCATCAGCAATATCCTTCAGCCAATATGAATCCTTGCCAGCTGTCCCTATTACTTCAAATGGTCCCTCCCAAAGATTTTCGAATTTTGTTGCCATATCTTCCCTTGCTTTGTTCCATTTTAACACTAACTCTCCTTCTTTCAAGACTCCCTGTAATTTATGTGCTGCTTTGAAGGCTGCAATATCCTTGGCCTTTTTCCTTATTATTGCATTCTCAGCCTCATATCTATGCTCCTCAAGCCGCATCAATCTCACAAATCATCTTTTAGAGCATTATCCATTTCCAAATTTATCGATAGGCGGTCGAGTGATGGAAGCTCTAATTCTATAGGCAATCTTGATTCTATCCCATACACCAAACTGAAAGGGGTGTGCTTTGTAGCCACTTTGATGGTAGTTCCGTATGCCCAAAGTGCATCATGAAGTTTCAAATGCCAATCCTTTCTTGAAACACCGATGGTCTTCTTCAGATTGACTTGAGAGTCTTATTGGTTGACTCTGCTGGCCATTTCCGAGGGTAATAGGATGAACTCTTGGTGTGTTTGACTTTCAAGGTGGCTAGAAGTAATGCAATTGTATGGTTGATGAATTGGCTGCCTCTATCGTAAAACAATTTTGAAAGGGATACAAAACCGCACGAGATATTTTCATGTAGAAACTTGCGAAGTAGCTTGGGCATTGGCTTCTCTCAAAGGAATTGCCTCTGCCCATTTGGTAAAAGTAATCAGTGGCAACTAATATAAAGCGGGTCTTTGCTGAGGAAGGTGGGTCTATGGGGCCTATAAAATCCAGTCCCACATTTGAAAAGGTCCAGGGAAATTATGGCGGTCAGGTATATTTGGTTGCAAGGTTCTTTTGCCAAAAATCGGCATTTGTGGCAGCATTTTATAGCTTCATAACAATCCTTAAAGAGAGTAGGCCAAAAGTATCCTCGACCTTAAAATCTTTTTTTCTTTGTTGTTACGCCGCAAAGTGTCCTCCACAAACTCCCTCATGACACGCCTCAATTATCATTCTAGCCTCTTCCTTATCCACACATCTCAATAAGACTCCTTCCTTGTCAACTTTGCATAGGATCCCTTCAATTAGACTGAACTTCTTGCATTTGTCCCTAAATCTCCTTTCTTATTTGCCACTCAAGTTCTTAGGTAACTCATTGCTTTCCAAATAGTTTGATGTCAAATTGCCAATCAATGTTTTCTCGCATCAACGGAGATCAAGTTTGTTAGATTGTCATCAACACACAAACCATCTTGATCTTCATGCTCAAACAACACAAGTGGAAGGTAGGAGCTGGGATTCTCGATCAACTTTACCACCTTCTGAGTAATATCATAAGCTTGGATCTTACAAGCCCACCACCGCACAATTTGGCCTTTGGCGCGCTTTTTGCAAATAGGGTGAAAAGGATTTTGCCTCATGAGCACTTGCACCTGATTGTTTGCGAGAAGATGTCCTTGCCTTTCTATCAAAAACATCGGGGCTGCCTGCACTCTTCTCCAACCTGGGATATCTAATCTCGAGATCGGACCACATCTTGCTTGCAAAAGTAATCACATGATCCCCTTGTAACAGTGCCACACCAATTGCTTTCTTTGTCACACTGATGTAAGCTTTGAAGGGCTTCTCTAGATCAGGAGGCTTTAGCAGGATAGATTTGCAAATGGCATCAATGATTTTGTCAAAAGAATTTTGGCATTGCTCATCCCAATCTACTAGGATGTGTTTGCTTTCACTTTTGGAGAACTTCCCAACCTTTGTGAGGCTGGAGATTGGGCTTATGGTGTGGGAAAAATGAGGGACATACATTCTCAAGAAGCTGGTCATCCCTATGAAGCTCTTAACCTGTTTGAGGGTTTTTGGAGGTGTCAATTTTCTTAGGGCTTCAATCTTACTGTCAGATATTTGAATTCCTGCTGTAGATACTACATGCCCAAGCAATTCCCCTTTTGATGATAAAAAAACACACTTTTTGGGGTTCAAACTCACTCCCCCCTTTCTACACAAGTCAAACAACATGGTTAGCATATCAAAATGTCTTTCGGAGAAGTTCCCAAACAAAGATCATCCAAAAATACACGAAAAATGTTAATGGCATTTCTTTAAAAATTGCATCCATGGCTCTTTGGAATGTTGCGAAGCATTCATCAATCCAAATGGCATTCTTTTCATGGCAAATGTTCCCCAAGGTGTGATAAATGAAGTTTTTGGCTGATCACCTTCCTTGATGCTTATCCGATTAAAACACGAAAAAGCCATATAAGAATGAGTAAATTTCTTTGCACCTTTCAGCATGCAACACCTCTTCGAAATGGCAAAGGGTAACAATCTTTGGTGGTAGCTTTGTTTAAATCTCTATAGTCTATGCAGATCCTAATGGCCTTGTTTTTCTTTTCAACGGGAACAATGCAAGATAGCCACTTTCGGGGGTTCACAATTTTGAGTAATCACACACTGCATCTTTCATTTTGTATAATTCTTCCTTGATTAGACCTAATAGAGAAGCATTGATTCTTCTTAGCTTTTGTATGACGGGTTTCATACCTCCCTTTATTTTAATTTCAAATTCACAAATGCTTTTTGTCAATTCCCACCAGCTCATCATAATCCCAAGCAAAGACATCCTTCCAATCATCAAACAATTTGGTAACCAAAGCATTATCCTCTTCTCGAACAAATCTCCAACATATAACACCCTATCTAGACCCTTCTTATTGACCTTGACTTCCCTTACCCTTGTCTTCACTTGCATTGATTACCGGGATGGGGTATAGCTATTGAGATCTCTTCTCTCAAGTTCCTCCTCTTGAATTGCTCCCTCACCAAATGTTCCGGTAGCACATACACAACGAGTGCGCTTCATCATTTCGCTCCCTTGGAACATGGCGAGTTCGTGTATCAAAATCCTTCAGTTCAAAGATGGCTTGACTTTTGAGCTGCAACATGTCCTCATTCTTGGCACGATATTCTCCACGATATTTGCCCCAGAGACGAAGTGAGAGTCTCCAAAGATGATCACATTCCGATGTTTAGATTTTTTTGCCTCTTGAAGACCCTGCAATCAATGCCTTATATTACGCCATATTAGAAGTGACATTAGGATAAATTCTTCCTACTTTGCTTGAAGAACTTTGTTTGAGGCATCCTTGAGAATAGCGGCGAGAAGATGCCACATTAAGCCTTTTGGAAACACCACCATCAAACCATAAATAAGCAAAATTGCTCAACCTGGTTGAAGCCAACTCCTTTGAGATTTTTATGCTAGACTCCAACTCTACTGTATCCAGTTCAAATTCTCCACATGGATGTGATATCAACAT
Organism: Isoetes taiwanensis; assembly: GCA_021234155.1. Lineage (NCBI taxonomy): Eukaryota > Viridiplantae > Streptophyta > Lycopodiopsida > Isoetales > Isoetaceae > Isoetes > Isoetes taiwanensis. The sequence goes on along the minus strand of JAJEKV010000083.1, from coordinate 3,047,679 downwards.
TTCTTCTTCAATGAAATTCATGCTTTCAAACTCTCCTAACTTATTATACAATGTTACCTTTTTCTTGCCATTTGAGATGGTACATTCTCCTTTTGACCACACAGGCCTAGCATCTACTGTAGAAAGCCACCTTCTGCCCAAAAGTAAGTCATAAATATCTGATTTGTCCCCTATTCCTTCAAAAGCAACCACCACAAAGTTAGTTTGCAACCATTATTCCTTCAACATCAATAGGCACATTGCTAACTATTCCCACTGGATTGATTTTAGAATTAGAGAAAGATTTCAAGATCATTGGAGCCTTCTTGTCTATTTCTAGACCACACAGTCTCATGACATGGTGTGGCATCACGTTCAAGGGTGATCCTCCATCTAGCAGAACTTTGGTTAATATTTTCCCTTCCATTTTAGCAACACAGGTGAAAGCTCCAGGATCATTATCTTCCTGGGTGAGCATGTGCTCATCAATGTGATTTGTCGGGGGCAAACTCATCTTCCTTAGTAAGATTGAGCACCTTTCTTACGTAGAAGAGGGGCTATCTTGGCGGGGTCGACAAATCTACAGATTTTAGAATTCTTCAATAAATATTCAAAATCCTCACGGTTTTTTCCTTCTTGACAAATTTTTGAGCGGGAGGAAGAGCCCACGATAACGCTTGCTTTTTCAAACATCTTTATGTTTCAAAATCTCAACTTCTTGATTCTTTGGTTCTTTCTCTTTGGCATTATTCATCCTTACGGTGTGGGCGACCATAATCTCCTCTTGCTCTTCAACTTCACGCACAAACCTTATAGATGCACTTGGTTCACCAATTTTAGATTTTTTCTTATGCGGCAAAATATTCTTTTGACACGCATCTATCCTCGTAATGTCCTGACCTTACAAAATTCACACAAAGGGCATTCTTTACCAAAATGACCTCTTTTTTCCACACTTAGTGCATGGCCTATACCAGCAATAATCAGAAGAATGAGTATCTCTAAAGCAATGCACACATGGGGGGTAAGTTTTCTTTTCAAATTTTGAGTTCTTCAACTCTTGCAGTTGTTTAGTTACCTCAACCAATGCCTCAGATACCTTGGTGATCTCTGCTCTTACATCTACTGCAGGAGCCTCATCCTCTTCCACCTTAACCCTTTTTCTTTTCCTTTTGGATAGCATAGGCAGTGCAGTCTTTGATCCCATACACTCCTGCTCATAATCTGGAAAAAAAGGATCACTTGGTGAGTGCATTTCATCTGGTAAGTATGATATCATATCAGCAATTTCAGTAGCTTTGGTGAAAGCCTTGTGTATTGTATCAAATCCCTCCTGTTTTTGGATCTTCAAAAGCTTTCTACGTATTCTTGGTCTGCTGCTCAATCCCACGATAAAAAAGCCACTAAATGCAATGTATGGTTAGGAACATGATTGATTTGGCATTTGACAAGATAGTGATTGAATCTTTCGACATACTGCTGCACACTTTCACCATGTTTGATGCGAAAAGTTTGCAACTCAAATATTAAATCTTGAGGGTCCAAGACTCTTCCAAACCTTGCTAGAAACTTTTTTACCAGTTCTTCCCAAGAATTGGTGCCTAAACCTATAACATATTCTAACCAAGCCCTTACCTCATCATTCTTGAAACATTTCTTAAACTCAGAAAACTTACAGCCTTTTTTGTGACCATATTCTTGATAGTATTCTTCAAAGGTCTTGAGGAAATTGTTGGCATTCATGCTCGGATCAAAAACAGGGACTGGAGTAGGCACATTTAACTCGAAGTATTGATAAGGCATGCCTGCAGTTGCTTGTATGGTGACAGTAGGTGTAGCAGTAGCTTCCTGATTATCCTGTGTCTCAGTAGGCTCAGATGTCTCATTAACTCTTCTTGGTGCCATGAGTCCAGATTCCAGGAAGATGATCTCGGTAGAACCTCCAAAATGTTGAAGGTATTCCTGGCAAAACCTTCAACCTCAGTGGTTTAGAACCTCCAGGTTGCTTAAGGCAACCACTCTGAGTGCAAAAATTCCAGAAAGAATCACAAAAGATTACTAGGATTGTGTTTCCCTGAAGAGAAAAAAGTCTGCCTCACAAAATCTCTTGCAGAATGTGATCTATGGGGCTATGGGTGTGGATATCACTCCTTGATGTTCTCAACACTTGTCACTAACAGACTGCAAAAGCTCAGCAAGGTCAGAGTAGGCTAGATGGGCGAGATTCAAATCACTGACCCAGTCAATTTTTGGTCAATATCCCTGACAGAGAGCTGATATTTGGAACTCGATATTGGTGATGAATTTTTTGGGACTATCAACTCTATCTCTCTCAGATTTGTCTGCACACCAAGGGCCAACTATTCTTTTTGACCAGAAAGGATCCAATTTTTTCTTTTGATAATTCTTAGCCTAAGACTGTAAGAAGAAAATGTTCTTGAAAGATAATGTTTTGTAAGGGTCAACTGCACGTGTATCTAATGCTGTCTACTTCCACATACTTTGTTTGACAGATTTGAAGTTCAAACAAAGTGGCTCTCCCATGCTCCACACTTGTTGTGCAATACCTCATGTTCTAACAATGCCAACTTTCCATTGCAATGCAATGGATTTGGCTTTTGCACTTTCTAAGGGTTTGTGATACGTAGACAAAACACACTAACAATGTGCACGGGCACTAGATACTCACGCTATGACAATAAAGCTATGATAATTTTTGCTTTTTTGAAAAGATCACAAAGCAACTCAAACAAACTGCTGCAAAGGTCGGATTTTCAATTGAATCAGTCACTCAGAAGATACAATATAACATCCCAAGCTCGGGGTCTTGGGCACAGGATCAAATAGGTGCACATAAAAAATCCGGAGAATTAAGTCAATAATCCGGATCAAAGGTAAACATAGGAGGTCAGGATCAAGCTCAAGGTTGTCAAGCCGGTCCTTCTTCAAAGCCAAAAAATCTTCTTTGCCTTCAAGCCCTCCAAAATCCTCTGTGCGAAAAATCCCCTTTTGTAGAATGTACTGTTCCGTTGAAATCTTCATCATTTCCTTCAAATCTTCTGTCTTTTAGCCCGCACTAAGCATTCATGGCATTAAACATAATGATTCGGCCGGTTTAGGTGCTGAATTAATGGTTTGTTAGGTCGCTTTGAACGGATCTTGGCATTTTTCAGGTTTAGGTTTCTGGCAGTTCGAAGAGAAATATTCCACAGGCCCAATTCAATTTAGCAGACAAAGTATATAAGGCTCAAAAAATTGATTTCTTCTGATTATTGCGTGCAGTGTCCACGTGGGATTCGATACCTCCACCGCCCCACACGGGATGCTCCTTGGCAGGGGATTGGCTTGGAAGAGAAATTAGGCTAAGGGGGTAGATAGGAAAATTTTTGCACCCCTTACACCCTATGGCACGATTCCCTAGAACACATATACCATGCCTAAAATAAGGCCTTTTCTCAAAATTCTTTTTTTTTCTAGGGGAACCTTTTTTTGTGCCCTATAATATTCTCGGGGTCTTTTTCACCATAGAGCTCTTTGGAGTTTGGAAAAATTTGGGGAGTGGATGAAGTGGCATTTGAAAAACATGGCATGGCTAGGTAGTATGACATGGCCAATGGGAATGATGACGTGTCACCCCACTTGAATTTGAAAATTCTCTCTAGTCAAAATTTTTAGAATGATGTGGAGATGATGTGTGTGAATGATGAGGTGTCAAAAGTGATGTGGCAACAATGATATTTTGAAATGAATTTTGATTTGAATGAGAGTTTGAGATGAAAAGGATGAAATGGTGATGGGTGTGATGTGTGTAGTAAGGTGTAGGGGGACTTGGCACATCTAGTGCTCATTAGGAAGCCAAAAATTTTGTGGAGCATCTTTGAGGCATCTTTGAGGCATATTTGAATTTTTAGCATTTCCTTAGGGATTTTGCAAGCCTCTCTACATTTTGCTCAAGTTGCATGGAATGTTGACTTCATAAGCAAAGTTATGACTAAGTCAAGTCTCTCTTGAACTAGTGGATGATGAAGCAAGTGGGTGTTTTATGAAGGTGTATTTTGACTAGAAAGAACTTTCAAGGTCAAGTTTGACTTTGGGAGGTGTATGAGGAAGGAGTCAAGGTTCAATGCTATTTGGGATGGTGGAGTGGATGAGGATGGAAATAAAAAAAAATGCCAAAGATGCCAAGCTCATAAATGATCACATACCATGGAATGCTCTTCAAGGGCTCTTCTTTCTCTTCTTCTCTACACTTCCTATGCTTGTTTGACCTTTTGCATCTCTTGAGTGACTTGAGTCAATTGTCCTTCCTTTGCTCTTCAAACTTGAGTGTATGCTAGTGAAGCATTCTCCTAATATCTTGCAAATTGAACCAACCTGATAGGATTAGTGCTAATATATGCTTGGCTCTTACATGCTGCCATAGCATGGCAGCAAGAATGTACACATCTGCGCAATATCCTTGCCACGTTTGTAGAGATGTCCTGCAACCATAATATAGTCACGGACTTATTGAAGGAATTCTTGATGGCAGGAGCATAACTTGTGGGGAGAAAGCGTGGGATCCTCTGAGGGTCAGGCACCCGAGAGAAGATATTGATGGTAGTCATGGAACTAGTGAGGCATGGCCGTGAGCAAAAAGACTTGAGCATCTGGAAAAGTGTCTGAGACTCCTGAGGACGAATCATCAGTATGGATGCACGAAAGATAATCAGGCACCACATGAGACTTTCCTGTCTTATGAATGAATAAAGAAGAGCTTGATGATCTACAAAGAACTTGATTTTGCTACTCAGTAGATAGTGGCAAAACCGTTGCAGACAAAAAATGAGGCCGAGCACTTCCCATTCTGTGGCAGAATAATTCTTCTATGCAGGGTTGAGTTTCCGGCTCGCATATCGAATTGGTTTGTCGAGTTGAGAGTCGTATTCTTGGGAGAGAACAACATCAATAGCAAAAGCTGAAACATCTACATGGACGTGAAATAGTTGTCCCATTGAGGTGGAACAAGAACAGTGGCCTGTGTATTGAAAGGCCGCATTTGCTTGGGGATTCTAAGCTCAAGTGGATTCATTATCCCTGAGTTTATAGATGGGATCAGCAATGGAAGCTAGTTCAAGAATGAAAGTAGCATAATAATTGACTTTCCCAAGAAAGGAGCGTGTCTCCTTAATGTTGATAGGCACCTGAGCCTTGAGAACGCAACTGATCTTGGCAGGATCCGTGGTAATGCCCTCGTTAAACGTGGCCCAGAAGAACACCTGAAGTGACACAGAAAGTACACTTCCTTGGGATTCAAACTGATGTCCAATCATCACATTTTTGAAAAACGAGTTCGAGTTTGGTGAGGTGATCATCTATGGTGCTATAAGCGGAAAAGTCATCTTGAAAGACTTGTAGAAAAGCATTATCTTTCAAGTAATCCAGAAGAACAGAAAGCATAATGCGATGAAAAGTGGAAGATGAGTTTGACAAACCAAAGGGCACCACTTTGTAGGCAAAAATACCGCACGACGTAGTGAAAGTTGTTTTCAACTGATCTTTAGAGCGAAAGGAAATTTGATTGTAGCCAGAAAAGCCATCCATGAAGGAGTACATTTCATGGCCTACTACTTCTTCAAGGACTTGATCTATGAAGGGTAGTGGGAAATGATCATGTTTCGTGGCCATATTGCGTTTTCGATAATTCACGTGAACATGAATTTTCCCATTTTGCTTAAGGGCAATAACAATGGGGCTCACCCACTCAGAATGTTTGACCTCATAAATAAGTCCAGCAGCCAAGAATTTATCAATTTCTGCTTTGATGCGGTCATGATAGTTGGAGTTGAGCACATCTTTGTCATTGCTAGATAGGGCTGCATCGGGTTTTCAGAGGGAATGGTGAGTTCTCCCAACTCTTTTTTTATGCCTCGTAAATCTTTATAGCTCCATGCAAAGATAGGTTTGAATTTTTTAAAGAGACTGAGTGCGAGAGCTTTATATGGCTTAGGAAGATTGGCAGCCAACAGAATAGGTTGGTTGTCTTCTAATCAATGATTTCGACTTTCAGAGTTTGAATGTGCGGAATAACATCCGTAGATATGATAGTATGAGCAGGTGGTTATAGCAGAACCGGTGGTTCAGCACTCTGAGTGGAAAAAAAATAAGGGATGTTGATGTTTTTCAAGCAAGGGTTGCTTCATGATAGCAGCAACATCAACAGTGTCGTGAGGGATAACATCCTGAAGATGTCAACATGCTGAATTCGATTGCAAGGCGCAAGATAATGATCAAGCAAGGCAGCAACAGCATGGTCTTTATCTAGACTCATATCTCTCCAGGGATCGGCATATTCAGGATAGGCAAATAATGGCAAACCAGCTTCCGGAGCTTGGACTTGATAAGTATTTTGGAGGTCATTAGAGTCGCTATCAGAGAGTGAAGGTTCCGCATTTCTAACATAAATGAGTTTCCCAGTTTCAATATCCATGGTGGCATTCAATTGTCCATCAGTAATGGCAAATTGATCAGTGACCCAATAATGGGTGCTTTTAGCTTAGCGGAGGAAAGTCGACCAACCAGCATTTCATAATCACCAAGATCTTCCCCGGTTTTCCAAACACCACATTCCAACGGAAATTCGAGATCATCAATGCTGATTTGGAGAATAGGGGTGACGCCTTAAGGGCGTGTGATGTGACCATTACCAGCTTGATATCATAAGGGGCACGATACAGTTGAATGATGCCGAGTTGTTTCTTGAGTTTGTCCATGATGAGATTGATAGTGCTGCCCCCATCAATCTATACACGATTAAGCTGTTGATTCCTGACAGTTGCGTGAACCGTGGGCGTGGAAGTGGTGACATCACCAACAAGAATAGTGGATAAGGGCAAATGTTCCTGTAGGGTAGGACATAGCTTCGGAATGGTGGGGAGACTGAGGGGGATTTTGATCTTAGCGAACTCTTCTTGCAGATCCAATGGAACATGGGCTAAAGGATATGCAGGATCCAATGGCACCGGTTGCTTGGGCATCGAGCCAGAAACTTTATTGAGGAGTTCTAATTCAACGACTATGTTTGAATGTGGTTGAACACGTGAAGTAGGCGTGGACATGGAGGGCGCCTCCTTACATTGTTGGGCGTGTGTTATAGCGTGAACATTGGCACGCGTACATCCTTCCGCTGCTTGCATGAGCTTGAGGATACTTTGACGGACCTTGGGCATATCATGAGGCGTGAGTTTTGCATAACATGAGGCGTGAGTTTTTCAAGATCTGGAGCAAAATGCACCGTCTTGTGTTGCTCAGGAGAGACAACTTCCACACCAAAAGCAGCCGCATGTCCCGTGGTCGAAGTGCCAAATTCTCGGTGTGTGATACCGCACCAACCAAAATTTGGATTATTGCACAGAAGGATTAAGAGCTTGATAGATCTCTTCTTGGGCTTCTTGGCAATACAGTAGGCAGAGGAGCTTGTTGGTTATACTGCTATTGAGGAGCACGAGTAGGTTTTCTTAGAGTGGAGCGTGGGCCTTGTTACCCATTTGCCACCCAAAGTTGATAGGATTGAGGCACACCGAGGGCAATTTGGTTAGTGCCAGGATTTGTACTTGAACTTGGTGGAGTTGTGGACATGTCATGGTGGTGTGGCCCCATTCCCGGCGTGATAACATTGAACTTTCCGAAGGATCAAAAGGAGTACGCGAGCTTTGTCCCAAAAATAGGATAGGGAAGTTTGAGGTTGTGAGCACTTGAGTGTTGGCAGGGTTGCCATAAATATAATGAGTCAGAGACACAGAGATCTGGGTGCAAAGAGGTGATGCATAAGAATAGGCAGGTCCTTGAGGCACAACAGAGGGCTGTGAAGAAGGCATCTACGTGGGAATAGTGAACCCGGGAGGTCCAGAAATTTGGGCGTCATTGGGCAATATACACTGTGGCCCATCCTCGTTCAATTTGAGATCACCAATATTGTATACATTGGCAGGAGGTTGTAAAGATGATGAGGACTGAAATTCCTGGACATGGTTGGGACCAAAAGAAACCCGAGTGAAGCCTATACCATGTTGTGGGGAGACGGTTGCGGAGGCAACAGTGCTTGCCCAGAGGGAATATGAATATAAGTACTTTTCGGCATTTGAAAATAGTGAGGAGTCTGATGCACCAGAGTGTGATGCAGTGATTGAGGGTGAGAGTAATGTCGACAATTAGGAGATGCAATAGCACCAGTGTTTAGGGTCTAGGTTCGGGATTGTCTGCAAGACAACCCTCTGTGAGGACCCTTGGATCAAACGGACAAATCCTTAGTATAGGGTGTCACGCGGGATTTTGCAACGGAGATAAGAACAGAAAGAGCAAAACAAAAAAGCAAAGGAACTATCTGCCAAGATGAGAATCCTTTGAATATCAAAAAGGGTACATGAGGTCTCGCGAGACGCTGAGACAAAAGACTAAAACAAGACGATACTAAGTCTCATCTAAAACTTGAGGCCTAACTCTACTGATATCTATATAGTACAACGGTCTTGAGCTTAAAATAGACATATGGCAGAGCCTTCGTGATCTGGTTACCAACTCCTAGATCATATGCTTGATTTGAGGGAATCTCTTATGTGCCGTCATTAGTGCCACGAATCCTGCTAAGTTGAGGCCGCACTCCCTAGAGGCAGTCACTTGTCTTGCCTTATCCTCTTCTTTGATGGGGGTGTGGGTTTCTGTGTGGGTTTTTGCGGGGGCGTGAGTCTGCTACCTGACGCTCCTGCTTGACTTTGGCCCTTGCCTTTGAGCTCTTGTGTAGTGGCCCGTGTTGTGCTCAGAAATAGTCCAGTGCCTGGTGGCATGGGACTAACAAAGGGCATGACGTGTAGAGGGTACATCAAGATATATACGAGGTGAAAACCTTGATCTGATATATCCTGCTTGGTTTTTCCTTTGCCAAATTCCCCTCGCCTGTGATATCCCCCATGAAGTTGGCTATATATATCAACACACTCCAGGCTGTGTTGATATAGGTGGGTGAATTTAGAACACTTGGTCAAAGCCTAGTGAAACCATTGGTCAACTATTTAGTGAACCCCTAGGCAAAACTCGTTCAAGTCTTTGGTTAAACTATTGGTCAATATGCGATCAAAATCCATATCAGCTTCTCGACCGACTTATGGTCAAATTCCCAAGTAAGTTCCAATCAACCATTTGTCAACTATAGTTTGGCTTGACACGAAAGATAAACATAATGGACTTGGCTTAAACTTTTAGCCTCGATCAAACCTTGGTCCATCCCTTTGACTAAGTGAGTAAAACTCTAAATGTTGATTGGGCTATTGTTCTAGGTTGGCAAGTTAAAAGATGTTGCTTTGGGCCCCTTGGAATATGCACATTTTCCAATAATTCGCCAGAACAATGTGTCGTTTTTAATTGGTAGAATTGAATTGAATTGAAATAAATGACATGTTAAAGATGATGAGCCTCAATATAGAATTTCTAAATGTTTTGTTGTTGGATATCACATAAGTTAAATTTAAAGCAAAGAGACGATGGCAATAGTTAAGGAAGATTGATTGCTTATAATTACACAACACTACAGTTTACAATACGGTTGAATGGCGAGACATAAACAATTGGGCAGTTAGATTAGATAATTGTGCCACGTAACAGTAGTTATGCCATTTTAGTTAATGATAATTAGTTTAGGACATTTACACACCTCTTCCTATAAAAAAAATTAAAAACACCAAGGAATATTTGTACTGTATGAAAGTGGTAGTGGATTAATAAAGTAGGAATGTATTTTTGAACCATTCACATCTGTAGCTAGCATTAGAATCTTAGCAGCAAGAAAACGCAAGAACCTCCTTGCTAGTATATCTGTTGTTAAAGCCATTGTACAATGAAAAATTAAAAATGACCACGAACCTCCTTGCTAGAGACATATCTGCTCTTAAAGCCATTGTACAATGAACAATTAAAAATCAGCATGAACTGGAGAGGAATTTGTATATGTCAGTTAGTCAAAAAAACAACGTAAATCTTTGGGGCATGATGCAACATTGCAAATTAAAGTGGCAAAGTGTTGGCGAAGTTCCAGGACGTGAGCTTGAAGGCATGTTAGCAGCATGCATGTTTGCCTTTCTTGCATCATGTCACAGTCCTAGTTTTTATATCTAAACAATAATGGTTTTTTGCAAGTGAATATGAGTATGTTCTAATTTTTGCTTTTGCCTAGCCATATATAGTGAACTGCATAAGGAGTGCCAATAAGACTATCAACATAGCATGCAAATGCCTTTAGTACAGTTGAAACCTCTGAGGTGAAGCTAAAAGGTCCTCATAGCCCAACAAGCCCTCTTTCTCTATTCAAGAGCAACTTCCCATGCTATCAGAGTTTGTGATGGCACCTCTATATCTAACTATGGCGGAACTGCATGGCCATAGTTGCTGCAACTGAGCTTTGCTAGTATTTGATTCCAATGGTGGTAGATAAAACTCTCTCTCTCTCTCTCTCTCTCTCTCTCTCTCTCTCTCTCTCTCTCTCTCTCTCTCTCTCTCTCTCTCTCTCTCTCTCTCTCTCTCTCTCTCTCTCTCTGTGGCGGCAAAAAAAACTAGGGCAAAAAAAGTCTCCCCCGATGGCACATCTGGCGCTGCTGACACTGGGTCCACGGATCCTGTTACAGGGATCGATGATAAAGCAGCAGGCAGGGCATCTTCGGCATCTTCTGGTGAAGAATTTGTGGCAAATAGGGAGGTCGCACATGCGGCTTCCACTGTTGAAAAAAACAAGAAGGAGTCTGGCACTGCTGAAAAAAACAAGGAGTCTGGCTGCAGCCCATGTGATGAATCTGGAAAACAGGAATCCGATGGTGATGGCATTTCTCTGGCTTCGGATGAAGGCAAGGCAACTGTAGAAAATAGGGAGGTCGCATTTGCGGCTTTCTCTGGTGGAAAAAACAAGAATGGGTCTGTGTTCGGTAGTAGGAAACATGGAATAGATGCCACTGGAAACAAGAATGGGTCTGGGTCTGTGTTCGGCAGTAGGGGAATAGATGGAGATACTCAAAGCACGAAGAGGTCTGTGGCCACATCCGGCTGCAGTTTAGGTGAAAAACAGGGAATCCCCATTGAAGCTTTGCAGGGGGATAGCGGATCAGAAGAACTGGAGGCTGTCACAGATGGAAGCATCAGCCCAAATCTGAAATCATCTGAAAATATATTATTGAATGCAGGCACAATGCACGCAGGGATGGTGTTTGGATCTGGTTTTCTCCAGTAGCATGGGCAGACACAGCTTGATATTGGGGGCCTCCTTGCAAATCTGAGCTTGGTGATGCTGAAATTAATGGAAACTTTAGATCAAATGCGTAAGGAGGCAGCACACAAAGATTCTGAAATGGTATGTACGCTACGTCAAATTTCTAGTTCTCTTTCTGAGTTGCAGCAGGATAATAGATCCTTGAAGAATGAGCTTGCTGCTTTGAAAACAGAATTGAAACAAGAGAATCAAAGTATTAGAGAGGAAATTAACATTTTGAAAGAAAGGGAAGCTGAAGCTCTGTGTGATGGGGATGAGAATGAAGAAGACACTTTAGCTAATGAATCTGTTAAAGAAGCAGTAAACAAACTGAATGGACAAATGAACGATGTCTTGGAGCAGCAGGAGAGGCAGAAAAGGGCTCTTAATTTAAGAGTGGCCGGACTCTCGGAATTTGAAGGTGAAAACACTAAAAACGAAGTGGCTCGTCTGTTCTCAGATCAAATGAAACTAGAAGGCATTGAAATTGAAGACGCTTTTAGAGCAGGCCCGAAGGGTTCTAAGCCACGAAACATGGTGGTTAAATTTGCTAACCGGACCAGCAGAATGATGGTGCTACAGAAAAAGACAGAGCTCAAAGGGGCAAATATTTGGATCAATGAAGATCTCACCAAAGAGCAATATGAAGCGTATAAAGTAGAAATTCAGAAATTCAAGGTAGCAAAGCAGAATAACCAGAGGGCTTTCTGGAGGAATGGGAAGGTGCAAATTGCAGCATAGGGAATAGAGACCATTAGGATTATGGCATGGAACATAAGCCAGTTGAGCGCGGAAAAAGTGCACTCAATGGATGATGTTCTAGCATCAGTAGACTTGGTCTTTTTTCTAGAGACATGGGAACATGAGGAATTTGGTTTGCCAGACATTCCAGGTTTCTGTTTGTTACACTCAGTATGGAATAGGAAGGGGTGGAGGAGAAGAGGATATGGAGGGGTTGCCTGTTATATCCGAAGGGAATTAAAACATGCGGTGAGCATAGTTAAGGACTCAAAACAATATATATGGGTGGAGCTGGGGGAAAAGAACCGTAAGATGTTCTATTAGGGATTTTTTGAGATCATAAAAGGGCCTTCTAAGAACTGCTGACTAAGCTATATGAACTACCAATCAGAAAACAGAACTGGTAATCCAGTCAGCAAAACAGTTATAACTAACTCACTGGATCACATTTTCTAGCATAAGTGTCGATAGAAAAGTCCAAATGAGCTCTTGTTTGGTGCAATAGATAGATCTCATTGAGATCTTTGCAACCTTGGGTGGTTTGCATATCTTTTAGCTCCGTAAGATAGTAAAAAATGGTAAAAATCATATTTTTTGGAGTTTTGACAATCATAAGTGGTTGAAATATGTGCAAAGCACCTAAGATTGGAAAGATCTCAATGAGATCTATCTATTGCACTAAACGAGAGCTCATTTGGACTTTTCTATCAATAGTTATGCTAGAAAATGTGATCCAGTGAGTTAGTTATAACAGTTTTGCTGACTGGACCGTCAGGATTTCTGATCGGGAGATTTTATTTATCTTCATTTGGCTTAGTTGGCATGTTTTGAAGGCCCTTTTTTAATCTCAAAAAAACCCTAATGATTGCAGGGTGCTATTTCCCGCCTTTAAAACAACAGACTTATAGTATGTACAACTTGGACATGGAGGATCCTTTTCAAATACTTGAGCAAGACATAACTGGTTTTTTGTCCAGGGGGGAAGTGGTGCTTATGGGAGATTTTAATGGTAGAACAGCAAAAAACAGGCAGCAATAGCAAGTGCACCTGGGGACCCAGTGTGGATGGAGCAGTTAGACGAAATGTGTGATATTGGATGGAATCGTGTGTCAATGGATATGGATCCGTGGCCTACACCCATGGGTACCGCTCTGTTGAACATGTGCAGTGGCCTGAATTTAGTATTGTATAATGGCACTAGAAATTTTCCAGAAAGCTCTAAGTGTACATGTAGAGGAAAAAATGTGGTGGACTATTTTATTGCAGCAGCACACTTTGTGGATAATGTGACGTTCCATATATTTTATCGCCTCTTTGAGTATAAATACATGACGTCATTATGAATAATTAATGGCACACTAATTATTCATAAGCTATGGTTAGCTATGTTAATAATTCATTATTAAAGTGGAGCCTAACCTAAAACCCTAATTCGAATTTAGGGCTTAACCTAATATTAAAAGGGCTAAAATATCAAATTAGTTAATATTAGCCAACCCGGAGCTGCCACCTGGCCCAAATCGATTGGGCAAGGAGAGTTAATAACTTGGGACCCAAATTGGGGTTTTGTACCCCCATTTGCCCCAATTCGAATTGGGGGAGGTTGGTGGAGGAAGAGCTGTTGTTCCACCATGTTCCAGCCGGGAGGATGGAGCACCCGAGCGATAGTGGACCTAGCTATGATCCCGGTTAGTACGTAGATAGCTTAAATTCCTAGATAGTCATAGGACTGACCCTTGTATGCTCAGAAGGTAGCTAGGGTTAACCCTTGTATGAATAGATGTATGGTTAATCTCTATTTTATGTTCTATTCAAAGCTATGGATGGATGGATGCATAGGGATAGCTTTCTTTATGTTCCTCCTGTGTTAGGGGGGTAGAGACCTAAAGGCCCTCTAGAAGTAGAGATGTTCCTAGATAGAACCCTTAAAACCCAAAAAATGCGGCCTGTGCACAAGAGACCACCGAGCCGTGGATGCTATGGAATTGCTCAGCACCAGAGAAGGGACGCAGTGGTGAAGTGGAGGTGGGGTCTTGCACGAGCATAAAAGGCTCGTGGGACTCCTACAGTGGGCTAGGCCTGATAGCCGGTCACGTAGAGGGCCGGGTATGGGTCTGACACTCCCTGGGTGCAGAGGTGTGACCCGTATGGGGCATCCTGCACTTTGAAGATAAAGTTAGGGGAGTAGGTCTGCACGGATGCGAGGGGCCGATGCGCACGTATTCTCTAGCTCACCCATGGAACCGCTGTGATCCTGGAAGGGGACACTTCCCTGACCTGCCTCATCGGACCAGGACTTCATGAACCCTGGAGTAGGCTCGAAGGGTGATACCTTGAGTCTGCGTCTCCGAAAGGCTATAGTGATGCCATAGCATGATTCGACTCATCTGCAAAGTGTGGGTGTGAGGGGCGGATGGAGTGGACAACCCTAGCCCAGATGTTCTATGCCGATACCAACGCCATGCCAAGATTCGGTCTGCTGATCTCTTGAGACTTAGCTTCAGTCGATCCTCACTGGAGTCTGAGCCGGGGTAGAACCATGGGTTTGGGGTGTTTTCCTTAGGATTAGATGCATATTCTTTGCCGTTAGTACTTGGATGGATGTGCCACCCTTCGTGGTGGTTATTTATATATGATTTATGCTGTGTGCTAACATGTATTCATGCTTCCGCAACTTAGGAGTCCCATTGAAGGCGTGGGCCGAATGACACCTCCGTGTCCTTCACCCGGGCATCTCTCTACGGATGGTCCGAGTTAGACGGAGGGCCCTGCTCATGGTGAGCTGATTGCCATGGGAGGGGGAAGTCCCTATATGTATACCTCCGGGCCAAGATATATATATTGGGGGGCGTCCGCAGTGGTATGAGCCATGATTCGGTTGGTGGGAATCATAGCACAGCAAATCTCTAACAGATTAGTTCGGTAGTTAAGTGGAAGTTAAGCTAGTTGGATTTTGCCTAAATTTTCGGTGATTTAGTCTTGTGCTAGGTTGATGTAAGAAATTGTTGAGATTTAGGAAGTTAGGGGCGACTTTGGAGGGAAAAGGGGTATTTGGAGGACCCAAGTTTAGATGGACCATAACTTTCTCTAGGAAGCTTCGGTTGCGGCGATTTTTGTTCCATTGCGTCCGGAACACCCTAATTAGCTTAGAACACCCTTTGGCCGACCAAAAATGGTGAAAACAGGAGAGAAAACTCAAAACCGGTGCACTTAGGGAAAAACGGTTTTCTTTTTCGATTTTAAACTCAAAAATCCCCAAGTCCGCCGATTTTGACCGTTGACCATAAAATAAAATAAAATAAAAAAAAATATATCTTTTAAATATGTTTAAACAGACTTTTACCTTTCATGGACTTTTGCAAAGACCACTTCAGGCCAATTTGCAGCCTTAAGCCAAAACATGTGTAAATTTGACTTAAGCCCTAAGAATGGTTAACATTTATTAAATCACAAGAATTTACCAGAATCTATAGCTAATAACATTTTCGTCCAATAACAATTTCGTTTTGTCAATCATATTAAAACTTTGGTCCATACATCATGTTTACCTTCACGAACGTTCAGAATTGACTTTCGAACACCTTAAGATTACATAAATTTTGGGATCAATCCCATAGAACTCTCGCCAGACTTGATATCTTCATATCTTCAATGCCTAAATGTATCTTCAATGTCATCATGTCTTATAGCTTTCCAACTTGAATAAATGGGAAAACAAACCAAGGAGCAAGAAACCTGGTTACCTGCAGTAGAACCAAAGGACAGTTAGCCTTAATCAGGGTAAGAGCCTAAGCTACTAGCAGGTATGCTATAGGTTTCTTGAGCTTAACGCCCTTCACCTCATTTGCAATCCAAACCACAATAGAGCGAGCATTCATGCAATTGAAATTATCGCTAAAAAATACCAAGGAGCTCGCCCTAGTTAAATAACCAGCCAGCATCCTCTACTTTACACATGCATGCTAAACAAACCTCTAGCTATGCTAACTCTGCCAGAATAGTAACTTAAAGAGCATATTGTGCGAATATCGCTATTGCAAAACCCTATGCAGTAGCAGCAGTATTATTTTCGAGAATTTATCCTTGTGACAACTCATAAACCAGCATAAGCAACGTTACTTTGGACCTCTGGAGTAAGCATAATTAGCAGATAGGCATGTTCCTCTGCTTAATCAACCACATAGTGCATCTAATCAAGGCAACATATATTACATTGCTATTACATAACCCTATAGGTTAACAATAATATTTTAGGGAATAATACGTCAGTTTAACTTGAAACATTCTTGCACT
The DNA here is from genome assembly GCA_021234155.1 of Isoetes taiwanensis. Taxonomy (NCBI): domain Eukaryota; kingdom Viridiplantae; phylum Streptophyta; class Lycopodiopsida; order Isoetales; family Isoetaceae; genus Isoetes; species Isoetes taiwanensis. The sequence continues at coordinate 3,031,400 of JAJEKV010000083.1, read as the reverse complement.
TAGTCAGATTCTATTTAATGCTGTGATCAAATAGCATGCATGCCCTGTTTCATGCCCACTTGTCATATGCCTTTATTCAAGTAACTGGGTAGAAGCATGAAAGGGTGGGCAAAAAAAGTGCCCGTATTTTACATTTACAAATTCAAAATGTAAGGAAATCCCTCCCCCCCAGAAATTATTATTCTTGGAATGAATCATTAATGGGCAAATAATTTTGAACTCTCCTCGGCTCTGTTCAACCTTCCTCCCGCTCGAACCTCCATAGTTAAAAGCTTGACATCCATATTGAACCTCCATAGGCTAAAAGCTTGACATCCATATTCGAACCTCCATAGCCGAAAGCTTGACATCCATATTCGAACCTCCATAGCCAAGATCAGGACCTCCATAGCCAAAAGCTTGCATTTTCAGAGAGCTGAAGCACCAGGGAAGAGATCATGACGAAGCAGCTTGGAACAAAGACATCTCAAGGAAATCTCCTCGCGAACAAACCTCAGTAAAGCCCATGCCAAGGTCTCCCACTAGAATTAGCCAAATAAAAACTCAAGAGTGGGTCTTCTTGATCGGGAGGTCTTGCCGCCCGAGTTTGACAAGGTAAGCATCAGGCAGCTTAGGAGCAACAATTTTGATAGCATGTTTCCAGGGCTAGTGCAAATAGTGCAGGATGTTTGGGGTTCTGAAGCCCCTGCTGTTAGGGGTTATCAAGAGTGCAGGATTAAGCCTGGTTGGATGGCAGATTTTTTTTCTGTGTATGAGCACGTTTTTTGTAGGAAGGACATTGCAAATCATCACATTCCATTGTATTTTGCCCAAGCATATGCACTTCATTACAAAGGAGTAAGCATTGATTGGGATGAGGTGAAAGCAAGTGCAAGTCTTCATTCAAAAGGCTCTCAAAAGAATCGACGGGACAGCAATTAGCTACTGAGAAAGTCTTCCAATGTTACAAACTATTAAATGTATGCCTCAGGTAGAATTGGGGCAGCAGTTGGAAATGATGAAAAGGTGGAGGGAGACAAGAGCATTAGATTCTGCCTCCATGCTTGATGAAATACAGACTTTAAAAGAGAAAAGGAAAACAATGGAAATTGAACTGTTGAAGCATGAGAGTGATAAGAGCTTCTTGACAAGACTTGTGCAGAGTAAAGATGCAAAAATATGTGAGCAGTTCAGCATTATGGCAGGTTTAAAAGCAAGCGGGAAGCCAACTGATGTGCAAATGGCTTTGGCATTCCATTTAGAGGAGGAGAAATCAAGTTATGGGCGAAAGCATGCTACGGTGTACCACTTTTGGAACCCTCAAAAGTACCTACAGTGGGTACTTTTAAAACTGGTACTTTCTGTTTTTTCTTTCCATTAAAATCAATACAAAAATTTTGAATTGAAGATCAATAACATGTTAATCTATAGTATTAGAGGATCACAAAACTATTAGAGATTAAAATGAATGAATCAACTCTCAAACTTATTGTTTATTGAGACATTTATGCAAGTTCCCAGTACCCAGTGCTGGGTACTTTTCTGGGTAGTTTTACACTCCCTAAAAAGAACTTTAGATGGTACACCCTAACATGCTTTCACCCTTATATTGCTGACTTAGATGCTCTAATGATTCCCATTGATTGTTTAAAGGCTGATTTGCAAGAATTAGAAGCTGCCATTGAAAAAATCAGCAAGGATTTGGAAGTTAATTCCAACTGTGAGAATAGAATAAAGGAGATGGTCGAGCATTTGGAAAGATCAGACCGATAGAGCTGCAGCCAGCTCCCATACTCGCTAAACAAGACGGGCGCTTCATTCTCACATATAAGCAATACTTGGCAAAGTACAATGATTGCCTTGACTTCGACCATGGTAATATCTCCACTTTGTGGTCATACATATTGTCTATTTTGTCTTGTATTGGGGTTTCAACAGCGAATACATGTGTACATGATTGTTCATGGTCAGAGGACCGCGATCGCTTTAGGAATCCCTTAGAAGGTACATCTATTTCTATTTTGATTACATAATTAGTTTGAGTGTACTTAGATGTAGTTAGTTTCCATCATGTACATAACTGTATTAACATTTGATTTGGCGTGGTTTTGTCTTTACTGTAAAGAGGAAATGTATTTGCTTCTGTACTTTACATTTACATGTGCCATGAAGTGCTTTTTCGGAATTCCTTTCTGAGGGGTGTATTAATAGGGTGTATTGCATTGATTGTACTATGAAGTGTTTTTTTTGGAATTCCTTTTACTGGGTGTATTAATAGGGTGTATTGCATTGATATTGTACTTTGCATTTACATGCATGTGATCAGAAATGCATATGAATTTGGTATTTGACTTTCCTTTACATTCAATCTTTGAATGATGTATTTGATAGGGTGTATTGATAAAATATTTTGTTCTGAAATACATTTGAATTTAGTATTTGGTTTTCCTTTACATTGTGTTAGCTATGTACACTTATGTACTTCTATTTTGTCGTTACATTATCAGCAGAAAGTTTGCTTGTAGTAAAAACCTACTTGCATGTAATTAACATTTGTTACATTTTTGATTTGCATCGATTGTTTTTCTTGATTTTGCTTCTATCTACTCTACATCTCCCCTTGATTACGAATCAAGTGTTTACATTCTTATTGACACCCAATTGTGTCAATGCAGACATGGGTAGTATCAAGAAAGGAAGAAGTAAAACTGCGCAGTAAACTAAACAATTCATGTTTCGTGCACTATGCTTAAGTTCTGAATATAGCAAAATCTCATGTTGTAGGTGAAAAGAAGAATGTTATTGGGAAGGGGTTGCATTTACCATTCTCAGACATCCCAATTGCTGAACCTGGCACAAAAGATGATGCTGCTATCGATGTTGGAAGTCCATCCACATCTACATCACCTTTGAGAATTGCAACAACTCATAAGCAATCAGTGCAGGATTTGGAGACAGAGGGGTATGTGGAAGTGAATGAGATTGTGTATATTTCTCTGCAGAGAATGCCCTCATTTCTATGGATATATGACTAGTATGACAGTTTGGAGATTGGCATTACGATAAAATACGGAAACTAAATAATGGAACAAACATCGCATGACATCATGGGGTAGCTTGGTTCCTGCATGCAGCCATATAGGCAGCAGTGGAGTGAACAGAAACATCTTTGCTGCATCTATTAAAGATGCACCTTTGTCATTATACTCAATACATCCTTTTAAATCCATACATTTTTTATTGTGTGTTATAGGAAATGCTTTACATCTTATGTATGGTAAGTGGAACTTTGAAGTTCACAGAATAGGCTTGGATTGATAATCATTATTACTTTTTTGTTATTAATTAAATGATAATTGTGGCTCATGTGTCTTATAATTACTTGCAGGAACGTGGAGGGCGTGGAGGGGATCTTCCTGGACATGGAGGGCATGCTGAATTCGGAGAAGGACATGGATTGAATGACCACTTTGCAGATGGACATGGAGATGGAGATGAACAGGTATTTCATACTGGCCCTTCTTTGCTCATAGGTCCAAGATAAAAAATTAGCAAAGTAAACTCGAAAAATACTAAAGTAGATCACTTGTTTGCATAGCAATTATGTGTCAATTTGGATTCTGATTCCTCAATTCCATCCGATGTCTCACAAAAACGTAAAAGATCAAGGAACTCGATACTTGAGGGAAACCCGGGATGCTAGTTGAGTTTAAAAGGAAGAATGGCTAGCTTTAGAGGGGTCTTCAGCTAGGGATAGGATGGAATCAGCGGCATTGAGATGGAAAAAAATTTCTGAAAAGATGGCAGGTATAGGTTTTGATGATAGGGATGCAGATGGATGCAAGCTGAAATACGAGAACCTTATTGGAGAGTACAAACAAGTTCATGATTTCAGCAAAAGGATCGGTATGCCTGAGTATTTTTCATTATCCAAACATGAGATTAAAAAGGTACATAATCTTCCGGTCATAGATGAAACAATCTATAAGCTGCTAGATTCATTTCAGTCCTCTAGGCCTGCCGTGGATCCAGAATATATTGCCGATACCTCAGCAAATCAGGGAAGTCATCATGATATTGGAGTGGGAGAAGTAGGGTCGTCAGGAAAAAGATGAGCTCGTGGCAGCACTTCATTAACAAAAACAATGGAAGATAACAATAACAAACTTGTTGCAATGATGGATGACCATTTTTCTAAGAGTTTAGAAGTAGAAAGAGCGAAACTCCAATTGCAACAAACTTTGGTTGGGTCAATCGGATGGCGGGGCGTTTGAAAAAATGGGAAATTATTTTGGAAGCAAGGCTGCCCCTCAAGCTCCACAACGCTCAGGTCTATTTTCTAAAAGTCCTTAGCCAATACATTCAAGAATATTTTGAATTTTAATCACTAATTTTATAGATCGTAATTTTAGGTGATGACAATGATCGTTAGACCTGGGAAGAACATCATGTGTACTCGATTTGTAGGGAGAGTATGGATGCAAACCTTCAGTGGCAAAAAATCCTTTTTGTTTGATAATCAATCGACAATATGATATGCCATTATATATTTTGTGACAACACAATGATTAACACATATAGGTTTGAGGGGCTTTACTTTACTCAATTGGTCTCATCATCAATCATGTTTTTTGGTTCCTCATTGTTAAATAAAAACTTAAACTGCTGTTCTTATATGTGTTGTGCACATTGTGTTCATTACATTTCTGCTGTTCATTATATTTCTGCTGTGCACATTTGTGTTCATTACATTTCTGTTGTGCACATTGTGTTCATTACATTTATGCTTATGTATTAGAGCATCAATGTGAATACTGGACATTCCAGCCAAGGAATGCACATGGGTAGAAAGGCTCTAAATACATTTTATAGCATAGATAATCTCACAAGCAAAGTGTCAAAATAGATATGAGTGCAAGCGTTATATTTATTAAAGGCTGGCAGATGCTAGTTTCTTTAATTGTCTTTCCCTTCTGCCTTCACTTCTATGACCATGCTCCAGTAACAGGAAGGTGAGTTTCTTGTTTACAGGAATGCCCATCAATGTCCAGTAAATGGGCATTCTTATATACATTCTGCATGTTTCACAAAATGTTCCAGGAATGAGCAACAATTTATCAAGGTAGCAGGCTATACATGGACCCTTGGCCCTTCAGGAAAAGGCATATACATGTTTCTTGGTTGGTTTCGTGAATGGCCTTTAGCAATAGCCATAAGCTTCTCTCTGTTTCATATATTTGAAGGTTAAAATGGTAGGATATCCTTTGGAAGCAAAAGGGCGCGCTGTTCCCAAATTTTCAGAGGGGGTAGGAGGATTGGTGCTTCTGCCTTTCAATTAACATGGCCCTTAGTGCTCCATAGCAGTAGCCGTAAGCTTCAATCTACTCATAACTGTGTAGGGTAAGGCCTTAAGCTACCTTTGAAAGCAAATGACACTTGCAATTTTGTCTCAAATAATATATAATGAACAATGGGTCTATAGTTGGCCGGGTGGACATACACACCAGTGTATACAGATTTCTATGTTGATTACGTGAATGGCCTTCAACAATAGCCATAAACTTCTCTCTGCTTTATATATCTGATAAAATGGTAGGACTTCATATATCTGATAAAATGGTAGGACTTCAGAGGTGTTGCCCCTAGAGTTATGCTGGAAAGCTAGGCACCCTGGAGTACAATGTGGTACAAGGTGGAGGTGATATATGTCAAGGAGTGTGGTTTGGCCTTTTAATTCTTCATAACCAGGACTTTACGTAAAGATAAAATGGACTGATACACCACTTGAACCGGTGGGCAGGGAGTAGGAGGATGGGTGCCTTTGCCTTTCAATAACATGGCCCTTAGTGCCCTATAGCAGTAGCCTGAAGCTTCAGTCTACTCAAAACTATGTAGGTTAAGGCCTTAGGCTAACCTTTGTAAGCTAAAGAGACCTGCTGCTCATAGTGTTGTATAATGTGCATCTGAATCCCCTTCATGATTGTATGAAGGAGTGGCACCTAAGCGGATCTTGGTGGGCATTAGTCCTTCAACATGGTGATCTCTACCAATGGTATATGGGCTTTATGTCCCATATTATGCCCCAACGAGATTTGCTAGTTTGTACTAACCAACCATTACCTTTTCAAACTTTGAAACATCCTTGAAATATGTGTTGGTGTTAAAAGTTATCAAATTCGAATCTCCTCTCCTTGCTGTTCTCAAAGAATTCTAGTCAAATATTTAGCAAATATTTCTGAGCTCATATTTCATTGTTCATGTATATCATATACTTGCAGGAACATGGAGGGCGTGGAGATCTTTCCGGACATGGAGGGCATGTTGAATGTGGAGGACATGGATTGAATGACCATGCAGTTGGAGATGAATAGGTATTTGCAGTTTGTTTTGCAGTTCATAACTTGTTTAACTTTGGAATCAAGAGAACAGAAAATAAGCTAAAATAGCATAGAGAAATAGATTTAGAGACTTCCTTAGTGTGGTGCATCAGTTGTAACCATAGGTAAGCTGAGGAAAACATCAGAGTATGGCCAGCTGGGATTTATGCTAGATAATCAGTCTACTTTTAGTTGTCTCATTAATTCTGCTAAATAGAGCCCGATGAAAATGTGCACATCGGCTTTGGTCTGCTTCTACTAGATTATACTGAAAGCTATTTGCCCTGCAATAAATGGCAGAAAGCTATTATGCACTGCTGCCCTGCAATAAATGGCATACATTTATTTATAGGAGCTCCTCTAGTTGTGTTCAACATACTTATCCTCTATGAGGTGAATCATATTGGAGAATATGCCGCTCGTCACCATTACAGGTTGCTCCTTTATGCATTATTTGCTTCATGCCATTGCCATCTTCTAAGATGTGACATACTATAGTTTGTTTTGTTAGTATTTAAAATCTTACCTCCAAGCTCTCTATTTGTTAGTATTTGTTTCCTATGTTGTGTCTCTCCTTATAATAATACCCAACATATACTGTCTGAAATCTATCTTGCTCATATCCTTCACTTTGTACAGTTAGCTGCTAATTGGCTTCTTCAATATGTAAAGCTTCGTTCTCGATTATACCATTGCCATTCTTGTAGGTACATATTTGATCCAGTAGCCTCCATTCTTACACATAAATTACAACCTTACTTAAAACTATCTTTACCCATATGTTGACAAACAGTTCCAGACTTACCATATGGTCTTGCCATTGAGCATGCACCCCCTTTAGGCAATATGTGACATCCTTCATCGATTTTTATTTTTCTTTATGACCTGTACTCTTAGTAACCTTTGTTTGTAGTTTTTAATGCCATACATATAGTAAGAAGCCCCATGGTTCAACAACTCCATAAAGCCTTGTTCTCACATGTATCTTTGAAGCCCCATGGTTCCCCCAATCCATAAAGCCTTGTTCTCACATGTATCTTTGCCCCTTTCTAAAGACTTGTTCTGTAGGCACTAATATAATCCATCTATTTTGGTCATTTCGGCGTTAATTTGATACACCATTATATTATCTAAGGTCCATCTTGTTCATATCCTCCATTCATACCTTGAGATGCCCATTGGTTTTTTCCCTGCCCATACAGCTTCATGTCATTTCCTTGAAACTAGCCATATAGACTCATATGTGATCAGATTAACCTGGTCATATCCAAATTAATTTGATTTAGAATATTTTTATTATCCTATAATTTAGAATATTTTTTATTATCCTATAATTTGGAATTTGATAAAATAACTTGACGTCTAATGAGATTTTTATGCAGCTCTATAATGAGGACCAAGATCAACTAGTACAAGGAATGATGATAGTAATGGCTCGATATATCACAATCTTAACTTATTGCTTTGCTACAACAAAATGAAGATAACTCCATCGGCAAGCTAGTACAAGATGAGGTTACCACATTGCAAGTTTTAGGGTATGAGAACATTTGTGGACATCGTTTAGGCGAGTGGTGGGTGAAGCCAAGAAGCTTTACTTGGTTTGATCGCTTCGTAAAGGGATATTACGATGATGCAAGGTGGAAGAGGACCTTTAGGATGTCAAAGGATTGCTTTGAGTTTTTATGCAACAGTTTGAGTGATGAGATTGAAAAGCAAGACACGCATTATAGAAAGGCTATCCCTGTGGATGTTAGAGTAGGATGTTGCCTGCTAAAATTGTTTAGAGGGTCGGATTATTTTATCCTATCGGAGAAATTTGGTATAGGGGAGAGTAGTGCACATATGATAGTGATGGAAGTTTGCAAAGCTATTGTGGAAGTGTTTGGACATGAAATAAAATTCCCATCGGTGCGAGACTTAGAGGAGATCGATCTTTGGATTTCAACAAGTTTCGAAATTGCCAAATGTTGGTGAGTTTCAGTCTCATGATCTATGCTTTTGTCAATTTTGTTGTTGATTTCAATTTTGTCAAATTTGTTGTTGATTCTTCAGTTATAGAATTCAAGAATGAGATGAGCTTGAATGGAATTAGGATAACTTATAGATATGATGATCTTGTGTGAAGGATGAACCAGCAAAACAACTCATGACTAACACTTTTGCTTTTGCAGCTGGTGCAATCGATTGTACCCACTTTCAAATCATACAACCTGCAGGTCCAGCTGGGTTTGATTACTACGATGAAAATGCAGATTTAGCATCATTATGCAAGCAGTTTGTGATACAAAGCGAAGATTCCTGGACATATTTCGTGGATATCCTGGATCCACGTACATGATGTTAGAAATCTTGAGAAATTCATGTCTCAAGAAAAGGATTGAAGAATGCCAACTATTGCAAGCACCCTCTTGTGGATATTGTCTTTAGGAGGGAGCTAAAACCATACTTGTTGGGAGATAATGGTTATAAATGTTCTTCATGGTTGATGGTACCATATCAAAGGATCCTAGGCAATTAACTATTGCGGGTAAGAAGTTAGTTCTTTCTATTGTCTTTTTGAATATTTAAATAACATTGTTGTATTTGTAGAGGCTATATTTAACAAGAAGTTGAAACATGGACGCTTATACATCGAGCAAGGATTTGGGCTCTTAAAAGGCAAGTTCAAATGTCTTGACACAAGGTTGCGGATGAAGCCCATGTATGTTCCAACAGTTGCACATGCATGTTGCATCCTTCACAAACGCTAATTGATATTGGTGAAGCTAATGTGGATGAGGAGTTGGAACAATTAAGACTTCGACAACTTGAAGGGAATGATAATGATCATGAAGTTGAGAATAATGATGATGACAATGAAGTTGAGAGTGGAACTTCTATGGTAGAGGGCCTTGAAGTTAATAATGAAGTTGAGAGCGGCACATTAGAGAGTCTTGAGATTCAAGAGGGTCTTAATATTCGAGAATCCTTGAAAGAGTACTTGGTATTTACATGAATCTAGAAACTGCTTTTACTCGTAAGTTTATAATGTATGGTATACGTTTTCGTCATACGAACTCATTGTAATTGTATGGTAACTCATATGATCATAACATTATGCCATAAAAAGATATCTATATTTCTTTAGTATGCTCAAAACATAGTATGGTGTATTTTGTTTGGCATATAGACTTTATACTATTGTAATTTTATATCTAAAGGTAGGTAAATAAAGCAAAATCATTGAACATGTAGATAACTTAACTAGAACATGTGTGAAGGCAATTGGTTAAGTTTAAAACAATAAACTTAACTAGAATGGTCTGAAGGCATTCTAGTTAAGTTAAAGTTGTAACTTAACTAATGGCGTGTGCGAAGGCATTTCGGTTACTACTAACCTAATAGGACAATGTCTGAACAACAACCCATGTTGTTTAGTTAGGTTAAAATTATTAACTTAACTATGGTGGGTGTGAACATATTTTGCTTGTCCTAGTTAAGTTTAGTATTTAATAGGAAGTTAACCCTTTTGGGTGCGAATACAATTGTTATAGTTAAGTTAAACTAGCTAGTTAATTTTTTTTAACTTAACTTAACTTAACCACGGGTCTCAATGGACCCTAAGTTTATCTTTAAATTAAAACTATAATGGTTAAAAGAATAAAATTGATTTTTAAACTAATTTTCATTTGAATCTATCTAAAATTAGACATTTCAAAGACATAACAATTTCAAACAGATTCAAAATTTGGCAATCGTGATAATTTCGAATAAAATCTGATGGTTTGATAAGCGATTTTCACAATTTACAAAATTTTACACTTTTAAAAATACTTTAACAAAAGTTTTAGATTAAAATGAATTAAATGATATTAAGTTACTGGTTTCATAATAATTATTAGATTGAAATGAATTAAATGATATTAAGTTACTGGTTTCATAATAATTATTGAATAATTTATTATTGATGAAATAAAATATATTGACAATTAATGAATAACTAGCTATTAATTTTTTTATTAAACATAAATAAAATCAGTTCTTCCTCCTACACAAGCTCCACAAGGACTTGCTTCGACAGTTCTTCAAGCTATTCCGAAATTTCAGGTCCCGTGAATCACGCATTGCAGCCTCTTGGGTGTATGAGGTCACCCGTGTATAAACCCGCAGTTGGCAATGCCATTCGTCGCACACTTCACTCATGGCAGCGCCGATGAGTTTACCACGGATAACCTCCACCACCCATAACGTTACGATGCACTTGGGTGTATGAGGTCACCCGTGTATAAACCCGCAGTTGGCAATGCCATTCGTCGCACACTTCACTCATGGCAGCGCCGATGAGTTTACCACGGATAACCTCCACCACCCATAACGTTACGATGCACTTGCAGTGTATGTATTATTTGTGTAATTTGTTTATTTAGGATTACTAATATATACTTTAACAATAAATTTGGTTGTGGAGCTGGAGCAAGAATTAGAGCGGGAGCAATTGGAGCTGGAATCAGAGGCGGAGGCGGAGGAGGAGCAGAGCCGCATTTCTTGGCCTCTGCGCAATAAGGCGGAAAGAATCGAGCAGGAGGCCTACATTGATGTGCCTCAGTGGTCTGCGTCTTTGTCGGCGTCGTCTCGCCATCAATTTAGGCTCAGGTTGATTGAAAAGAAGCAAATGTACTCAGCGGAGAGCGGAGCGGTTCAATGAAGTCCTCTCGCAATCGCTAGTTCTCTCAATGAAGATCAAAATTCAAGAATGATTAGGTAAGAAATGGAATTCGAGATTAGGTTAACCTCCACCACCCATAACGTTAGGATTATAATTTGTGTAATTTGTTTATCCACGTGCCGCACAATAAGAGGCTACGTAAGCATGTCTCCTCGCATCTTCTGCTCGTCTCAAAATCTCTATTCATCAAACAAAACTTCCGGCAGCTCTTAAATATGGGACCAGAATCGGAACTGTGTTATCTATTTTGCACTCTTCTCGTTGGGAATTGAGTAGCTAAAGCTGCCATTATGCCTCCTGCAAAAGCTCCTCCGGCGAAAGCTCCTGCAAAAGCAGCCTCCAAAAAGGGTGCTCCTGTCATATCAAAAGGAACTCCAGCTCCACCACGATACAAGGAAGGGGAGGTAGGCTTCTAAATGGAACCTTAATTAAATCCTCTCTCCCAGCTGCATTATCGGACATTTCGATTGGTTTATGGTTGGAAAATTGATGTGCAGGAACCACCTTTACCACATTTTCCTATCACATGGACTCCAATTGCTGCATGTGTAGAAACTATGGACGGAAATCTTAACGCCAGTAAGGCTGCGGAGTTGGTTAATGCATCATCTACAGATTTTACAATTACTGTTGTTGATGCTCAAGAAATGGCTGATGAGGTAATGTGGCAGCATTGTCTAACTCCCTAGTCCCAGCTGGGCAATGATCAAGAAAATGCACGCGGAAAACTACATCTGCAGACAATGAGTCTCCTTATGGGCTTGATGCTACATCTTGCTAAACATATTATTTGTGCGGCGTGCAGGAGATGTTTATTGATGGTTCGGAGCTAGGAATCTCCTTAAAGGCAGCAAAGGTACACCTATAGGAGTGTAATTTCTAAGGGTTATTTGGGAAACTCCCGAATAAGCCCAAGCGTATTATGGTTCAATGTTTACCTATTAACGGAGTAAAATCAAAGCAGAATAGGAAAATACCAAGTAAGATAGCAAGTATGCGGTGGCATTATATTGTGAATTCAACATAGCACTGTGCGGCATTTTACTGTGGAAATTTTATGGCATGTGATGCAGCCTGTAATATAGGGTATTGATAAATTTGTTTTTTGAATTCTTTAGGAAAAGGTTGATAAAAAGAAAGATGTGGCTGTTGAAGACTGGCTCACCCCAGACCTTTTTATTCAGCTTATTTATGGTAGGTAATAGAAATGATTTGGAGGGATTGTCACTTCATTATGGATGAGGCAACTGATTCATGTATAGCTATGGGCAATAGGTGCTGCGGTAGGTATTTCAGAAGTAACATAAAGTACTTTAACAAGATCAGTTTGATAAATAAACATCTTGTACTAAGGTGTACGCTCATTTTCATGAAAAGGCATCACTCTTGTGCTGAATACATTCTCTGATTGCCTCAGATCATTTTTTAGTTTAATCTTATCTGGTCCATTTAATACTGGGGAGATTATTTGGTAAAGTTAGGTCAAGATTGGACCAAGACTTTGAGCATAGGCAAGAAGAATCGAGGAGGGCGTCTTTACTAGAAGCAACTAGAAAAGAGTTAGAAGTAAGAGCCTGAACAGAACTAAATGGACGAGTAATGAAGAATATAAATTTTTCACCTTCATATATTGACAAAAACTGTTTACTAACTAAGCATTACATATGGGAGGGTTAAGGGATATGGTCTAGAAAGTGGTGTCCTGACTTCTGGATATCTCTGTTAAAGTAGTTTTATAAATCTCAACCTAGTTCCCTAGGTATATGACACTACATCTCTAGGACTAATATTGTGAGGACTTCCATTTAGTTATTCTAGCAGTAATATTTTGAGGAGTTTAACAAGTATGAATAGTACAAAACTATCAGACAATCAATTTGGAACCTAAATTCTGATGCTGCTGATTGATGGCAGGATGCGAAACAATCTGTGAACACTGCGCAAGAACAAATTGTTGCTGCAAAAGATGCTGTCAAATCAGCTATTAACAAAGAAAGAGAACGCTTGAGGTTTGAGAAAGAAAACGTCAAGAAAGAAACAGAGAATCCTATGCCAGGACCAGCAGTATCTTCTAAGTCAACCTCAAAAGACCAAAAGGGTGCTGCAGCAGGTGGCGGTTTATGGAATTATGAATTCAGATAATTTCTTCTACTTCAGTACATTCCACCGCAAATATTAATACATTTGGTTTTTTTTTTTCTAGGAAAAGGAAACAAAGATAAGGCAACAGCTGCAGCTAGTAGCAAAAAAAAGGCATCTGTAAACAAAGAGGTGCCTGTGTTAGATTTCAAGCAGGAGCTTCAAAGGTTAAAGTCGTCAGTTGCTGAGGCAGAGCAAAATCTCAAGAACTGTGAGAATAAGGTAACCGAGTGCTATTAGGTTTGCACCATTTTCTGGGAAGGATATAAAATATGGATGGTTATGATTTTATTCAGTGTGTTATATGCATTTATGAAGGTATCTATGATGTGGCTGCATCTTATTAGGATTAGAGCTGCGATTCAATAGGAGAGCATTCTAGATGGACTTTAGAACAAATTCCAAGAACATTTATAGGACTGATGACAATAAGAACTCCATGAGAAGAGCATGCAAAACTTGCTGCTCTAGTTCTGGACAGGAAACACCTCTCTTCTGCGATGGCACCTTACTACATTCCTTTTGGTGTGCGTCTTTTAAGGTGGTGGAAGCATCGATAATTGATGCCTACCTTGCCGACATCTGTATCTGAAATAGCATTTCTGCTTATGTTGACTCAGCTGCTCAAATATTGGGCTAACCAGAATGACAACCTACAAAGTGTTCTTAACAATGTAAGCTAACTACATATGCAGTTGACTACCAATAGTCTCATAGTCCATTGGGAGGTTCCATTTTTTTTTTTTCCCATCTGTTTTTTCTTGTTTTTCTTACATGGGATTACCAGAACAGCTACAATACCATGTTGAATGGCAGGAAATTTTTACTTGGAGATGAATAAAGTAACACAAGGTCTGAGTGATTAAAGAACCTGTCCTCTTTATTTTTTGAGAAAAGGCTACGTGAACCTGATTATTCGACTGTTCAAAACCAGACGGATTATCATTTATGTTACACTTTAGGTTCCATCTTAAATCTGCTTGGGGAAAGTAAAGATGAAATTGTAATTGGATTGCTCAGATATAGATACTTGCATTGTTCTTGTAAAGAGCAAAGTTGGTAACTGATTTACTCTTGATCACATGCCATCGATGGGGAGAAGAATGAGCAAACATTTTTCTAATTAGAAATGCCAATGCAGTAAAGGAAGCAGGTATAGTACAAGAAGCAGTCTGTTGAAATAGAAGGTTTAAGGGTTCGAGCACGTGTTTGTAATAAGCATGATTCTGTATCCATTTAGATTCTTAGGTTTCTAGCATAATAATTGGTTTCAGCTTGTGTAATTTAATCACATATTTTGGGAACTGTTAATCTAGTGAAATCAAGACGAGACAAAAATGGACCATTGCAAAAAGCCTTTATGGATTAAGTAATTTTGATCTGTGATGTTTATAGGAACAAACTGTAAGTGTTACTGTGCAATGGGGATAACTTGCTATTAGTTTTCCCTTGTCCAGGTTATAACAATGGCGGCAAATGTAGGAAGCATGGAGTCAACATTGGAAAGACCCTATGTGACTGGTCGGCTGTACTGGTGCCTTGGACTTGGATGCAATTCATTATATATTAGCAGGCTTGCTGAGGGCACAAGCATTTTTCGTGCAGTTCTTAACATTGTAGTTAAATATGTTAGACCTCCAGATTATCCAATCGATGCACCAAATGATCAGTCATTGCAATCAAATGATTCCATCATTGAATTTCCTGCCGTGCAGACTCCAATATTAGTTTCTGAATTGAGGGCACTTGCATATGCATCAAAATTAAATGAACCAGCTAGGAGAGTTGCTGTTGTTGATGTATATTATAATAAAGTTTTTGGACAAACAAATGATAATGAACAGAAACAAGCTGATGTGAAGAAGCCAAAAGATAAAAAAGTTGAGAAGAAAGGCAACAAGGTGGAGGAGCAGGGTTCTGTCCCGTATGATGACATTGTTAAGCCTTTTTCAGAGGCATGCAGAACACTTTTTGCACAAGTGAAAGAGTATGATATCATGGATAAAAATTCTCAACCTGTCAGTGTTCCTCTTGCTGTTTCTGAGAAGGTTAGTTCTCGATAACCTTCCACATTATATGTACTTGATTAGTGTGAATACAAAATATAAGTTATTAATATGCAGCATATACGTAAATGGCGCAATCTGTTGGGGGTCTATAGTATGCCCTTTTTTATAGAATTAGAGATATGGATTTGTGATCAGATACACCATTTCCGGCAGTCTATAATTTGCATTTTGGCTCTTATTTTGTATCATGACTGGTAAAGGACATACTATGCTCGAGGGATTTCCTAAGGAGCATACGAGTTTGAGCCCCTTAACCCCCGCAAGGTAGTTGGGGAGAATAGATGGGCATTCTGGACTCAGAGACACTGCTAGAA
The DNA here is from genome assembly GCA_021234155.1 of Isoetes taiwanensis. Taxonomy (NCBI): domain Eukaryota; kingdom Viridiplantae; phylum Streptophyta; class Lycopodiopsida; order Isoetales; family Isoetaceae; genus Isoetes; species Isoetes taiwanensis. The sequence continues at coordinate 3,015,814 of JAJEKV010000083.1, read as the reverse complement.
AAAACCTACAGCATTGCAGAGAAGATTTTTAATGGAGCTTGCAATACGATGAAGTCTACCTACATGGGACCAGAACTTGAATTCAGAACTTGAATTCACAAGTGCATTTTAGATCTCATATGATCTTTGGCCAAAAGCTTATACTTAGGCAGCTCAAGTGCCTTAAGTCTTGAGCGTTAAACATGTGGTACTGTAAAATTTGCTACCGGAGCCAGTGTATTCTCAGTCCGCACAAGTATTCCTTTTGTCACTCATAATTTATCTGATCCTAGATTGTGGCAGCCCCAAAACCTTGGTGGTTAGCTGTGGACTTATTGAATGCTTTCAATCAGCATATGAACTTTAGATGTACCTGTACAATCTAAATACAACTATTTATTAAGAGTGCAGTTATTTCTCATGTAGCATGTGAACCTTAGATGTACCTGTACAATCCAACTACAATTATCCATTAAGAGCACAGTTTTTTTCTATTATATTACTTCCAATTGTCGTTAGTACATCTTAGCATCCATTAAGAACACAGTTTTTTCTAATGTAGCATTTGAACTTTAGACGTACCTGTACAATCTAAATACAACTATCTGTTAAGAGCACAGATTTTTCTAATGTATTACTTCCAATTGTGAGTACATCTTGTCAAACTCATTTATATCAAACATGGGGATGGACACAATGCTCCTTGCTCTTGTTTTTGCTCGTGGAAGAGTGGCTCTATAAAAAGACCAATTTGCTATTCAGTTCTTTCGCTCATTAAATACACAAATCTAGATAATATCATGGAATTTAATTGATGTAGTTATGGACTAAACAAGAAACTCCATGAGGTTAAATGGATCTCTGCTCATGTACTGGATATTCCAATATCAGAATAGGAGAAACACAAGAATGGTTCTCGTTATAGTATGTTGGACAGGGTAAATGTGCCATTGTAGATGTTGGACTGCACAGCTAGGTCTACGCAGATGAGTGTACCATGCTGCAAATGGTTGACTAAATATTATCAGCTGAAGTACATGACCTTTGATTCCTATGGCTAATTTAATAGGTAAAGGATTTCTTTCAATTATCAGAGAAAACTCATGCTTTCTTTCTATTCTGTCATTCCAGGATGTGGATATGAGATACTATTCACAGCTCTTGGGCAGCATTTCCCCGGTCCTGACAACTGTTCCGGTGGTCTTATACTGCATGGTGGAGCAAGTGACAAACTATATATTGCCAGAATCTAGACAGATATTAGATGACAGAGACACAACTAGAAAGTGCATAAACGACTTTTTGCAGAAGGCTCTTGGCAGGCTGGGATGCAGTAGAAGTGGCATTTCAGGTTCTGGTTCAGCTGCAACTTCCACCCTTTCGGGTGATTATTCAGAAGCTGCAGTAGTGGGTCACTGTCCAACATTAGATGCATTTTCAACTCCATCAGGAGATAATAGATTAATTGTAGTACATGAGTATGATACTCTGGGTAAGCTGGCAGCAACGATCTTGAAGGAAAAGCTTGAAACGAGGGCCAGTGCTTTATTTGAAAAAGCAGTGGATGTGATTGCAGCAGAAAAGCGGATGCTTCAACTGCTTCCTGTTCCAGGCATGTTCTCTTATCAAAGTAGTCCAGTGGTATGCATGTTGTCTTGAAATGGTTTAGTATCCCCATTTACATGATATTGTCCATGGAGATCATTGTCTACATCTTCTATGGAACTTTATAAATAATTTTTGTGCAAAACAAACACCCCTCCCCCTTAAAAAAAAGGGGGTGAATCATGTTCTCACAGTAGACAACTCAGTAACCACACTCTACTAGATGTGCAGATCTTCTGTTTTGTCTTAGTATCTATAAATGATATTGACAATGCCAGATGAGTTTCTCAGGAATCAAAGCTCATAGAAGTGCATTACTTTTTGTACTTAACTCCTTAATTTTGAAAGCTTGCTATATTCCTAAATCCTATAGAATTCAGGTTCTGGACGCCGAGGAATGCCTAAAGATATGCAGCATTGCCTTATTCGAAGAGAAAAGCACTTCTCACAGCATTGGAAAACAAACCCCCCTCCCCCTTAAAAAAAGCGGGAAAAAAATGAATCATGTTCTCACAGTAGACGGCTCAGTAATCACACTCTACTAGATGTGCAGACGTGCTGTTTTGTCTTAGTGTCTATAACGATAATGACAATGGCAGATGAGTTTCCCAGGGATCAAAGCTTATAGAAGTGCATTACTTCTTGTACTTAACTCTCTTAATATTGAAAGCTTGCTATATTCCTAAATCCTATAGAATTCAGGTTCTGGACGCCGAGGAATGCCTAAAGATGCAGCATTGCCTTATTCGAAGAGAAAAGCACTTCTCACAGCATTGGAAAGACTTGGTGGTAGTTCCTTCTCAGCCATTCAAAGGTATCGGAAGCTGGTAATTTTCTGCACTCAACTTAAGCATTTCTCTCATAATAGCCCACACGAACCAAGGGAAGGTAACATAAAACTTTATGTTAGGGTTTGAATTAGGGAAGACAAGGAATATGATTACTATCTAAGAAGATAGGGAAGATAATTTGACAAAGCTTTGTATTATGATCTCGATCATGCTTAATACTGCCCATAAAGATGTTTTGGATAGGGAGATGATATGATAAAGCTTTTTACAAAGTCAAAGGTTTTTATGTCCACATATTTCCTGGCCATGCCATTAGATGAAAGCTAATTATATAAGCACTAAACATGAACGGGTTTTCCTGACATTCGCTCATCCAATGTATAGAGAAATTTTGCGGATATGCTTATGCAAGTCAATGAAGAGGGTTGTAGGAATGATGACCTTGGATGTATAGAAAAGGTGGTTAGCGTGTGTGTGGAAGAGGCAATATCTAAATCGGATTCTGTCATTTGCCGGCATCATTTAGAGTATTTTCCAGATGGATTGTTGGCGGATATTTATTCCAAGGCCAAACTTTTTCTTCCATATGAAAAGACAATGTATGATGCAGATGAAGACTGTGTTTTGGCTGCTGTTTTTGCTCCCAAAGGCTTGCGCCTCTGGGAAGGCAATGTTCCTACTCAGGTAATGTTAATACTGGCTTAATACTGGCTTAACTTTTTTTGTTACCATTATACGTGTTGCTGAAGATGCCAATTACAAGTGGTATTGTATGTGCTCTGTTGTATGCCTCCAATTTAATATCTTCTTGCCTTTTTCCAATAATGTCTGTGAATGTTTGGCAAATACCTTGGCCTGATAGACTAAGCGGTCCCTTGCATGTTGTTAGAAAAACTAGCGGGCTTGAAACTGGGCATTCTCCATTTCATTAGTTATGGCCTTTCAGGCCCTTGCCGTTTATTATCACGTTTAATGTTTGTTCTGTTGGAGGATCAGGAGGAGAGAATGAAAGTAAGCTTTTTCTTATATGCATGTTCAGGTAACATATACGTACGTATAGGTAATAAAGGCTGCCTATGTGGCAGTCATAAAATAACCTTTACGTAACTCTGATATGACCTCTACCTAACTGGTGTAAAATGTGACCTTTACCATTTGACTGTTTGGCCACATCAGACCTTGGATTCCTTGGACCCATGTGACTTTACAACATCCACATAGAGGTAACTTTACAATGTTATTAACATGTTTTACCTGTTTGGAACCCAAGCTATATAATCTAATAAAATGCTCCTATCAGGTAGTTCCACTTCGGATCAATAGATGGATGATAATAACAATACCAAGCAAAGCTGTTATACCTTGAGTGTCGATACCGCCATGCCCGTTGTTTCAATTGATATCTTGTTCTAGCCTGTTCCATGTCCAATCTATGGTGTAAACAATGGTATTTGAAAGAACGATTGTTTCCTCGTCCAAAGCACAAGATTAATTTGTGGAAGGGCCAAAATCCAATCTGATACATGGCAGCCATAAAGTGATCATAAGGGTAAACTTTCATGCCTTTATCTGCCCACCAATTTTTAATCATGCTGCCTGGTAGAGGAGTTAGAATGAGCTGTAATATATGCTTATCTCGGCAAATTTTTTGCAGTTGCATACGCTTGGATCTAATAATGCATTCATGGATTCACAGTGTAAGCCTTAGTACTCGATAATATAAGTTCTCATTGTATTAGATCTGGTAGTCCGATCATGGAGGATATGAGCTGCTTCATCTATAAAGTGCTGTCAGAACAGCACATTCAGCAGCTATCCTTTATTGATGGGCAAAAATAGAAGTATAAGTTAATTACCATCTTTTACATGTTCGAATACACATTTCAAATCATGCCCTTGTCTAGCATATTGGAGCATTATACTTTCCAGTCTTATGGTGTTTTCTATTTTTTTCAGGTACCTTTTGGAGATTTCTGTGGTTATGTTGACGCTGATAGATTACCAAGGACACCGCACTTTGCATATGACCTGGAAAGAAGTAAAAGCATTATTGTGGAAAGAAAGTGGGTATTGCCAACAAAGAACGCACTTGTATGCTGTGGTCTTCCATCTGTCAAAAAATTGCGGACGAAACCTCAGATAAGTCTGTATAAGGTACTGTTCAAAGGCTTAAATCCTATAGGAGAGTGGGGTGCTTTAACTCTTCTGTGACATTCCTTAACCATTTCTGCCTAAACCAACTGGCCAGATTGGAAATCTTATTCTTAATAAAGCTCTATGAAACGTCCCATGCCCATTGCTAGGTTTGCTTGGTTCACCTCTGTATCATCTAGGTCAGGCCCGTGGGAGTATCAGAGTCTTCCTAACCAAAACTATGTGATGTGGAAGACATATTTTCACGATGCAGGCAAGGAAATATATATTTTCTTATTTGCTTGATCTGGATTTGATATTATTATTATTATTATTATTATTATTATTATTATTATTATTATTTGATCTAGCTCTCTTGGGCCCTAAAAGGCCATGGAGCGCTCAGTACATGTTAACATCCGATCTGGAGCAATAAGTTACGGTGTGAGTCCACCGTCTTAATATACTGTCTGCAAATATCATGTTTATTGAAATTTGATCAACGTAGGATAATGAGAGGATCTACTGAAGTCTTTCTTATTTTCATCGAGCTGGATCTATGCATCATATCCATTTCCTTATAGATATATGCACCAAATATTGCACTAACAGCTGGTCATGTTCTAGGATAATAACATTTTTGGCCAAATGCCTTCACCATGACATAAAGAGTAGAAAATACTTCTTAGTCCTCCTCCCTTTTCGAAGGTCTTAACGTTGTGTTATTTGTTTTCTTCTTAGGATGGAAATGCAATTTTGCTTCGTGCAGCTGAGGACAAGAAGACCCCAAATCATGTTTTAGCATGCCTTAAGGATGGTCTTGTAGTTTATTTTTCGACTGAAAAGAATGGGAAAGCTACCCTTCAAATTAGAGATACCTCTGGCAGAAGTTTTGAGCTTACGTCTTCTGGTGTTGCATGGATGTCTCCATCAGATGTGCAAACTGAGAAATGTTCAGGTGGCAGTAGGAGTCAAGGACTACCACATGTAGAAAGCATTATAGAAGCAGAATCAATGCCACCTGCAGGAACAGAAGCAGTATTCTCCAACTGCTCAAGCAGCATTGCGACTATACTGAAAAGTGAGCATGGAGAGGCTGAACGTTATAGATGCCTACTTTCTTCAGGGACCATTTTATGTCAAAAAGAAAATGGGGAACACAAGGTTTGCTCCATTTCACTTGGAGCAAAGTGCATGCCTGTTTGCTGTCAATGAGAGTCTTTTTGTTTAACTTTTTTCTTTTCTTTTGTTTTACCTGTAAGGAACAGTCACTTGGACTTTTGTTGCTGGCCTTGTCTGAAGAAATGTAATTTTTGTGCAGATTCTCTTTCGGAATGGTAATGTCAGTGAGTTCAAAAGGGATTGCAAAGGAAACCAAAGTTGGATCACAACAAATAATAAGGGAGAATGTCTTGCTCAGGTATTAAATATTATGTCACAATGAAGCATTTTGTTATCATATCCCTGTTTCTTACTATCATCAGTTACGTCTCTTATAACCAAGTATATGATTAAGTAAAGTTTCAAAGACTTTTTTGTAGGAAGACATCATTATGTGATGATTGGGCACATGCTTTAGCCTAAGTCCCTCCTATTGCACCTAATTGGTTGGATGAGTCTGATAATGTCTAAACATTACCTTTTTATTACAATTATACCTCTGTGTCGACATGGGATACTATTTCTGGTTATCGACTTTTGTATATCTTTGCCTGAAGGCAATATTGTGGAGATATATATTTTATGCCGAAAGTGAGTGGACAGTCTCAGGTTCTGCTTTATGCAAATTGGGAATCATTTCAAAAGTGGAAATGAGATGTTTGGAACCTTGGCGAAATTCAATTAGTTTCACAATGCATAAAATAGTTATATGGAGTCTTTGACCCAGGTCATATGCAATAACAGTCTGATATGAGTCCTGTGCAAATTTGAACAGGTTTTTCTGGCAAAGCAACTTGAAGTGCCTGTTGAAGAGAAGTCTGTCTCAGAAAAAGGAAGCAAGAAAGCCGATGTTAAAAAGAAACCCGAGAAGGGAGGCAAGAAAAGTGAAACCTCCAATGAATCAAAAGTATCATCCAAAAAGCAAGGCTCTGTTAGTGAACTTCCTGAAGTTAATCCACCTGCAGAGCAAGCAACTTTACCCACTTTTCTTCCATTGCCAAATAAAAAGCTCGCCATGTTCTCTGACCCCGAGTCAGGATCTACAATATGCACCCGGGAAGATTTGGTAGTGATTGTCACATCCCCTGACAAATCTTCATCTCTAGTCCATCATGCCGATGGCACAGAGATCTTTAATGATTTGGTTTCTGTCGATACAGCTATCAGGGGCAATGATAACGAAGTGGAGGTGCATGAAAGTGCTGATGCAAGTACAGGAAATGATATAGAGAAGGTGGAGAAGCAAGGTTTGGGCGACAGCAAAAGACCAGATGGGAATTGGTCGCAAGAGCCTGGAACGTGTAGTGTTGAACCCTCTCAACCATGTTTAAAGAACTCTATGTGGCAAGTTACAAAAAAGGGGTTTCCAAGTGTAAGTGGGCTGGAAGGACAATGGTTGGAAGTTAAATTCTCCTCATCTTTGGGAGATTATTCTGCTAAATGGATATCTGAATCTGCAATGTTAAGATTATCAATGCCCTGTGGTAGTATTCTCTATTCTGATGGTGATCGAATAATATTTAAGCCATCACCTGACGTAGACGAAAACAATGGAGGAGACCAAGATGCTACTCATGCTAAAGATTTGGATGCTTTAGACAGCTGGGAATCGAAACATTTTCATTTGGGAGATGAGGATTACGACGCAAATACATTGTTGAATACTAATGGTCAATATATTTTTAACCTGGTAAGTCATCTAACCAAACAGGGGCCTAAATTGAATGCAGCATTTTTGGACATGCCAATTTAATGGAAGGGAACAGGAAAAAGATATAGTGCTGGAGGCTATAAGATATGCATAAAAGTAGAAAATTGGTTTTCATTTATGTCATGTGGCCATAAGGACAATAACGAGGGCACTTCAAGTTTGAGGGTATACCATGTCTTTTGGGAGCCTATTTAGTTGTATTTTGAATTTTGATGTATTCAAATTACCATGTAACAACTTTTTTAGAAGCTTTCTATCCAGCTGGATACATAAATGCACCAGCAAGGGTTTGCATAAAATATACATTTGTGTACTTTACGCGATGTTTTTCATTTTGATGTTCACAATGTTTTCGATATTGTCGCAGAGAAATGAGAGCTTTTGTTATACTGACAGCATCGGTAATGGCTTTATTGCGTCTGGTGGATCTTATGTTGATTTTATATCTTTTGGAAAAGTTTTGAAGACCTGTAATGAAACTTCTACAGAAACTGCCACTTATTCCCATCTGGATTCATTTTTTTCGACTTTGCCGCGGTCTCCTTCACCACGGCTCTTTGTGATGTTTGAAGGTGGCTGTGGGTTTGAAATTCTGGATGAGGCCATGTTCTCTAGGTATGCTTCAAGTAAAAGGAATGCCAAGAACTGCCATGATGCTTCTGATATATTTGATGGTATTGAAGATGTTATCGAGTGCCATCAAGTCTCTGACAGATTTCAGGGGCAAGAAGATGTTACCTTCCATGTGTTCATTACGTTGAATGAAAAGCATCAAGATCATGTGTACTCCAGTTGTCAGAGAAGCAGTAGAACTGCACGATCTCCTTTTTTTTCTACGAATGATATTGGAGATGATGTTGTTGATCCAAGCTTACCTAGAGTTGTTGTCCCACCCAAGGCACCATCTGCCCTACAAGATTGTACAGTTGCTACTCTCATGTATAGAGAAATCTATGAGTACCCATTACCATTGGATGCAGTACAAGCTGTGGGACCTTCAACGATATGAAGGAATCCATGAAGCCATGTTGCAGGCCATAAAGTCCACAGAAAATGCACATTTTCAAGAGTTTTCTGAAACACAAGAAAAAGAGTTTTCTGAGAATCAAGAAGTCACAGATCGTATACAAATGGTACGATATCTTGTCATGGGGTAAAAGTCAAAGCCATGATTCCCTTCCCTTCCCTTTACATATGAGAATCTAAAACTGTAATAACAAAAATATGTGTTCCAACTTTCAAATCGGAATTTCTTTCTAAGTGCCAGGGTATAAAATTAATTGTTTCTAGAATATTTGCAAACCTGAAATTGGTGTAGGATCTGGCAGAAAAAAAACTTGAAGATGCGAGAATGTGGTTCAGGATGGAGCAACAATATGTAGAGAAGGTTATTGTCAGTGTAGCAGAGAAAGAGGCTCAAAGGGTTGAAGAAATTGCAAGGAAAGAATGTGAGGAGCGTGCTACTAAGCAAGAAGAATGGCTTAAATACTTTCTCAGTAAGAAACACATAACATGCATGCACAAGCCAAGAGATCGATTGCAAACTGAAGGTCCTTTTAAACCAATCAGTAACATGTTGCTTCAGTACTTTAAATGTGAGGAAGGCCTCCGTGCAATCCTCACAAAATATCAGGTATTATAAGAACGTTATCATAAGAAGCATTTTTATCTTGTTCTTTACTAACTGGTTGTTATTGTGTGTAGTCCGGAGATAGAGTAAAAGCGAGAAGAGTGAGCACATCTGCTGCTTCATCACGTCCGCGACAACTGGCAAAAGCTACTCGTGCAGAAACTGAAGGCACAAAGACTGTAAGGCCAAATCTTTCGCCATGTTTGAAATAAATACCAACTTCTTTGTGTTTTACATTTGTCTATGCAGCATCGCAACCATTGATGAAGGCTGAGCATGTAGCTACACTATACAGAGAACAATATGACATGGTATTTAATCTGACTCCATTATTTACATTCTTCTGATACTAATTGGTATGTTTACCGTGCGCAGTATGGAAAACCTAAGATGGGATGCAAACAAAAGCTATATTTTAGACAAAGCTGCAACTAGTCTTTGTTTAAGGACGGCCTCAATGGCATTAATTCGGCAAAGACGCCCAGCAATAGAGAGGCCTCAGTTTGCCATCAACCCATCTCTTATTGACTTTAAGAAAATTGAGATTGGCAAGGAGGCCATGCAGGTTTGTCTTCTGAATGGGATTCTCAAATTTGACTGAGTAATCCTATCTATATATTAAAGGTTTTCTTTATTTTTAAAGGCTGCTACAATCTCAAATATAAATTATGAAGCAAGCCGGATACGAATAAAAAGTCTTGAAAACAGCCTCAAGATTACTTATGAACATGGACTGGTAATACGTCTGTTAGCAAACTTATCTGTTCTATTATTTCAATTTCTTTGCCATGTTAATTAACTTGGTAAATTTACAGGTTGCTGCAGGAATGTCCAGAAAACTCAATATATGGTTTTATCCCTCAAAAATTGGGAAGTTTGGCGGGATGGTAATATTGCATCAACTGGAAAATAGTTGAATATTATTAATAGGTTTAATGAAAAGATATTGATAATCTCATCTTATTTGTAATTCTCAACGTCTTTCTATTTTTTTCAGGTGCAAGTCGAGACAGAGTTTGATGTCTTCTTGCTTCATGTGGTTGCTGAGGTTGTTGATAAACATAAACTCTCATAGCTTTGGAAGAAAGGGAAAGCAACCTGATCCATACGACATAGGGCATTCATCACAAGCTGGCGGCTGATACAAGAAATGCCTTTCTCTATTTTGAAGGAAGTGTAAATTTTTGTAACTATTTGCATCACCATGATATGTCGAAAACATCCAACAGATGCATACTTCACAGCAATTTCATATACAGGAATGTCTATTTATGGGACATTCTAGGTGTGAAAACCATGCGACATGGCATGGTTTGATACACAGGAACATTTAGAAGTCACGCATGTGATCAATGTTCTAAACTTTTAATGCGCCATGCTTTCGTCAAATATGTGCAAGATCTACTATATATGCTATTGTTGCTTACCAACATGTGCAACAAACTGGACTAGATTATACGGATGGAGTTAAAGAGGATACAACTACTATTGCTGCTCATCAATAGTTGCCACTAACTGGAGGATATAAAGGATGGAGTAAGCAATCCAATAGTTGAATTGCTTATAGAGGATTGCATCTTAAGGGCAGCTTTCTAATTGTGCCGTAAGCTAATCGAGTGGATGGATGGATGGAGGTATGTTAGATTAGAGCTCCATTAAGTTATTGTCACCATTTAGAATGCAAGGAAATGAAAAATGTATTGACAATCCGGTAAAGAATCTAGAGTGCTATATGTTACAATGTTCCAAGTGAGCTTTTCTAACACGTATAATACAAGTTCTTGAAGATGCCACCAAATTACACATTCATAAATCATGTAAAATTAATACCATGTAAAAATTAATACTACTATAGTATGTAACTAGCAACAGGTGCCCGGCAACACGGCGTTGCCGGGCATAGGTACAAATATAAGTTGAATGGTGATTTTAGAGAAAATGAACAAATTAGACAATGAAGAGTATATGATGTGGTTGAAGTAGGAAGTTGCCCGATAATACGACCTAATACCTATTAGAGAGAAGATTTGGCTTTGTATAGTGAACCAGGTTGACATTCTTTTGGCACGACCTCTATAACAAAGTAGTCCTACAGAGCTATGACCAAATGGCTTGCTACATCGAGTGTAAAACAACACGAAAACTATTCATGTTTTGCAAATTTGTATGCTGTGATTTTTGCAATAATGTCATGGTTTTAGAGGAAATGTATTTTGGTGGTACAATAATTTTAAAGTACTTGACAAAAAGTGTCTCTATTGTATATGAAAATTAGCCCTATGTAAAAGATATCATTAGGTGCAATCTCCTGCTATGAGAGACACTTTATTGAATGAAGACACAATATGAGGTCTTTCAAGTTAGTTGTCTTCCCCATTCTTTTTGTAGATGAATTCGTGCAAACGTGTGGGAATGTGTATTGAAAATACTAAGCTATAAAGTTAATCTACCACGCAAAATTCTAGCTTGCACCACATGAGAAAGTAGCTATGCACATATGCTAGAAAAAAGGACAAAAGTTTTGTGCCCCAATACTTACCACCAGAGTTCATATTAGTAATATGGTCACAATATACGATCCGGATTGGTCTGTGATGATTAATGTACCTTGCATGCAATCTATTTTATTGGTCTGTGATGATTAATGTACCTTGCATGCAATCTATTTTATTGGACAATCATAAGAAACAAATGAAACATGGGCTTCTAACTTCTAAGGTATTACGTTGTTAGATGCTTCTCATTAAGTTAGGGGGTCCTGAGAAAGCTCTAAAATAACTAAGTTACTTGCCAAATATTAGAAAAAATTAATTTATTATGTTATGAAGACTGCTCAAAATTGTTATATACCTGATATCAATGACACAATAAATATACATGGTTCCATCCAACAATAGTGATAAATGTTGGGCCAATTTTAAGGTCAGCCATATTAAAAATTTGAGGATGGAAATGCATATTCTGAAGCCTAATTTATCAAATACAAATGGGCGATGAATTAGAAAGATGCAAACAGCTTATATAAGTGGTGATGAATTAGAAAGATGCAAATAACTTATATAAATGAGTGTTGACAATGCCAACCACATGTATTGCCATGGACAAGTCATAGGTCCATAAGAGATGACATGTTAGGAACACAAATATGTGGAGGACTCTGCGTGCAACTATAGACTGTTCTTCATAATTTAGATCACATGTTTCTTGCTTCCAGGTCTGAAATATAAAAGAGATCACTGGTGGTCAAGTAAGAATGAGAACTATTCTTTTGAGCATGAACTCCAACAATGAGCTCATGAACTCCAACAATGAGCTCACCTAGACTGTTAGGGGCTTTGCAGGATTTTAAACACTTTTTATTCACGATCTCCTTTGATCCATTCACAATCACTTGACTTGTTTCCAGGTCTGAACTACAAAAGGAAGCACTGGTCAAGCAAGAATGAAAATTGTTATTTCCAGCATGACAATACTAGGAATATCCGCTAGATCAATGGCAGGGAATAAAACTTGAACGTAACGCCATAAAGATACAATAAAAATGTCACCATTGGCAACATAGCTATGGTGCATGTAATTTTTATATGGAAATTTATATCTTAATGTTTAGACATGGCATGGGTGCCAAAGGTTGCTTTTGAAAGAAGGCTTTGCATGCATGCACCTACTTTTACATTAGACATTCTTTATTTTATTATTGTGAGAAAAAAGCAAAGGCATTGACGAAAAGCACAACCATGGAATAAATTACTAATCCTATATTTTTAGTATAGCCAAATAGGTTTAGCTAAACTACCTTCGAATTGGAGCTAGAAGTTTATAACACTTGGCTAAGCTAAATGGTTTTTCTCCATCATGGTTTCTTGTCTTTGGCTAAACTTTCACAAAATGTAGAGTCAAATATTAGCCATCACACTATCCTTATTTTAAAAGCCTTTAAAGACATTGAACCCCGGGGGATCCACCTTCTTTATAAGGGATATGCCACCTGCGTGCATAAGGTAGCTGAAAAACCCCTAGTATACGTGTTTCTGATAGGCAAATTTGGCCCCTTTTTGTATGGTTTTACAAATAGAAGAACATCCCAAAATCCCTATGACCCCTAGTATACATACGAAAAAGGGTAAAGAATCGCCCCCTCCCATTGATGCACGTGGTTTTGACAGGTTCCACAAGGTGACGCCCCCTTGCATTGAACTTATTGTTATTACGATGAAATTTAATATAGAAAAATAAATGGCGTATAATGTAGCATAAATAGTGCAATTATAATCATTGTTATAGCTTCCTTAATATAAAATAAAACAAAGACATAAACATATTCACACATGTTCAAAGCTCAAAGAAAAAGTGCAGTGTTCCTTCTAGATGGCATCCTCCCTCTGATAATTCAACTTCATACTTGAAATAAGAAGTTCCTACTTCAACTTCATACTTAAAACAAGTTCCTAAAGTTCCTATATATCTTGGTGTTGGCTACTAGGCTAATCCATCCATTTTTCCAAGTCCACTCTTTCTTAGGTTTGGCTAATTGTTGTCCTAGTGAAGTTGTCTGGAGGTGGAGGTTTGGCTGTCCAATCTAGAAACTCACTTAGTCGGCAAAAAAATTGGGCTAAATTTTTCTTTTTTTAGGCAATTTTTTCCATTTACTTTAGCCATTTTTCTTGGCAAAAATGCTATAAAATAGCCATTTGGCTAACCTTAGCCGTTATTTTATTCCATGAGCACAACCGTGCTCTACATGCAAATTTTATAAGGAAACACAAGGCATGGAGGACCATGCAAGGCATGGGCGCCAAACGATCGCCCTAGTTGCTACCAATCCAGAAGATCTGGATATGGCAAACACAGCTTCAGATCTTGGATTTATGCTCATTGCTCATCTTTGATGAAGCTGGCAGATTCTATCATCATCGACACAAAGCTCACACAAAGAATACATATCAGGTGTGTCTTATATTCTATTCCACTTTGTAAATCCTCTAGTTATGGAGTGGGAAATCCCAGAAAGAAACTTTGAAGAACAAAGTTTCATAAGAAAGCTGCAGATCACATTTAGGTCGGATTTCAGAAATCATTTTCTAACATAGCAAAATCTAGTCAAAAACTTGACTATTTTTGATGAAAGGATAGAGCATATTGTCTTGGATTTACCGAAACATATAATTAATAAACAAGCAGAGAGATGCGTGCTAAGAGCTATACCTATTTAAGTAAAAGAATTTTGTCATTTATGGCGGTACTTATCCTCCATTTTTTACATGCTTAGATTTAAAATTTGATGGAGATGCACCTAAGATGAAATATAGACTTAAGAAATGGGGCTTCTTTTGCTTCTATTTTTAAGAAGTTTGGTTGGTTATATCTCTTATTATTGTCAGTTAACTAACAAATTATGTAGCCATGGGAATATTCAAGACATAGTACATTTAGGTCGGATTACAGAATCATTTTCTGACACAGCAAAATTCATCAGAACAAAATTCATCAGAACTTAACTCTTTTTGTCAAAAGATAAAGCATATCATGCCATTTCCGAAACATATAATTAATAGAAAAACAGAGCTCTGTACTAAAAGTTATGACAGTTTTCGTAGGGGCTGTTTTTTTATGGCAGCAAGTACGTATCTTACATTTTTGACATGCTTATACTTAAAATTTGATATAGATGCATCTAAGTTAAATTGTGGACTTAAGAAAGGGGCTTCTTTTGCTTCTATGCTTGAGAACTTTTGTTGCTTATATCTCTTACTATCGTCACTCACTTAAGGTGAAGCTGTAGAGTTAATCCTCAACATGACCAGCTAGATTTGGGACTAAGAAATTAGTTCTCGTTTAATGGGAATGATTGTGATCAACTGAAAAATTATAATGCTAAAAATGTTACTATTCCAGGCTTTTCTAATTAATGCCACCTCAGGGCAAAAGGATACAATTGGTGATCAGTGATAAACTGAGAGACCCAATGTACCTTTTGGCGCTTGCACATTTACCAATTATCATGCTAATTGTGTATTGATTGGCTGCAGGTACGGGTTCTCTCCTCTAATTGTCTTCATTTTGCTGTTAGAGAGACCCAATGTACCTTTTGGCCCTTGCACATTTACCATTATCATGCTAATTGTGTATTGATTGGCTGCAGGTACGGGTTCTCTCCTCTAATTGTCTCCATTTTGCTGTTAGAGTTGGCGTTGACTTGGAAATGGAATAACTGGATACGTAAGAGATGGAACAAGTTGCACTTTGATAGTGATGCAAATAAGATATGTATACAAATGTGTTTTATGCAAGATTGTAAGTGAATACTCTAAACTTTATACTTTATATTGTTACTATTTAGAAAATTAAATGGAAAACTTTATACATTCTTATGATTGCTATCTGATTTCTTACATTCTGGATGCTAAACTTTGAAATTGACTAAGTTGAATAATTACTTATCGTGAAATAACCATTATACATCTATTTTGCTATGTATGATCATAATTTGAGATTTACATTTTACTCTTTAAAATTGGAGATTTACACTTTACGAAATATGTTTTTCAAATCCAGGAAGTTATATGGGCTAATGGTTTGGAGAGTGCCTGATGTGGCCTGGCCTAAAAACCAGGGTGGATATTTGGAATTATGATCTTACCTTGAACAAGGTTTTTTAATGTAATTGTACTTTAAATGTGATTGTAGTCTTGGTAAGAACATGTATGAAGAAGAAGAAGGAGAAGGAGAAGGAGAAGGAGAAGGAGAAGGAGAAGGAGAAGGAGAAGGAGAAGGAGAAGAAGAATGATTTTCTCCGTCCACTGAGACCAATTGGCCTATGGGACCCAGAAGGAACGCAACAAACTTATTACTGCCTGGCGTAAGAAAATGCTCTGGCGTAAGAAAGGATACAATAGGATGCAGGTTTCTTCTAAGATCAGCCAAAAGTTAAATCTAATACTGCAAGAGCAAAGACTCGTACCTTTGCACAGAGACTGAAAGCATAATGAAGAATACAATAATCAATATCAAACCCCGGAAGCAAATAGTGTCCTCTATCAAACATGGGCATATCAACTCCATGTTTTGTGTAGTCATGCAACCAAAAATTGAGTGTGTCCACTAACAGGGTTCCTGCATAATTTTGAGCACTAAGCTCATCCAGAAACAGGATTTCCGCAAACTCTAGAACATGTCCAAGTGAATATTGTATGGAAGAAATGCAGGCATAAGGAGGAGATTTGCGCTGATGACCATTTAGTTGATAAACCAAAATGCATACAAAGCCAAATCACAAATCAGATTGAATCTCTAAACCCACGCCCCAAGACATCGGCGAGTAGAGAACAATCTGTGGACAATACATCCTCCTCTGGATCAATTTTACAACGTAAATTAGAGATTGGGGTTATAAATGGTTTACAAACTCCCCGACAGATCATAAATCTTCAAGCCTTCCGATATACCTAAATCGTGTCATGCATGCCAATTTAGTTGATAATCCAAAATGCATACAGAGCCAAATCATAAATCAAATTGAATATCTAGTATACCGACAGAAGTAGGCAACAATTATGACAATAGATCCTTTGGATCAATTTACAACAGAAATTAGAGATTGGGGTTATAAATCGATACAAACTCCCTAACGGATCATAAATCTTCAAGTCTTCCCTATATACCGAAATCCTCATATTCTAGAATCGCGTGTCATGCATGCCGATATGATTTCATCAAGCCACGAACCTGACACCACCTCTCCAGTCATTAATTTCAATCCACCAAAACCCCAAATCATACAAAGGGAAAATTTTCCCGATTTTTAAATAGTCGGGATCTTTTTAGATTGCTAATACCCCAAAACCATAGGAAAATCAGCTTAAAAAAATCTAAAAAAGTTTTTCTCCAAATCGGAAAATCCAAATTTGAACAATAGATTTTAACAAAAGTTCGTTTGAGTGTAAAATTTTAGAGGGTTTTTTTTAGATAGTTTAGGGGTTTTTTTTGTGTATGTTTTAAAATGTGCGTTTAAATGCACTCATATGAATTAGTGACGTTGGGATGTTATATTTATTTATGCAATAATTAGCGACACATTGTAAATTGTTTAAAGACCATTTCAGCAAATAACTAATTACCATTTCAACAAGATCTATTCATACCACAAAAAAGTTAATGTTATAGATTGTATATGAATCAAGAGGATTTTAGAGCTTTTAACTAAAAAAGATATAAAAATGGATTTCGATTTTCCCTGCAAGGGAGGGGGCCGATAACGGGCCGGCGATGGCGGCCGCCCTAAGGAAAATGTGTTAGGCAGGGGCTTTTGGCCTTGCTTCAAATCCTGCGAACATCAAACGGGTTTCTGAGAATCTTGGAAGAGCTTGAAGATTGTGGTTTGGGATGCACTTTGCCGCCCCTTTTTTTTCCCTGTCTTCATCCTAAGGATCGTGAAGGGTATGTCCTTTTTCAGCGAGCTTTCTTATTTTGTCCATAGTTCTTGTAGATCTGTCATTTGCTCTTACTTTTTTTAGAGATCTGTCGCCCCATTCTTGTTTTTCTTGTAGATCCATCTAGGGTTTTATTTTCCTGTAGATCCATTTGGGGCTTTACCATTTTTTATTTGGCATCTTTCTTTCCCTTCCGTGGATCCATTTGGGGTTTTATTTTCATTACAGATCCATTTACATTGAGCAGATCTGATTTTCGAAACCTCTACTCCTGCATCTTCTCACCTTTCCATTCGCTTTTTTTTTTCCCCTTATTTGCCTTTGTTCTGGTTTTGTCACAGCTCGGCTCATCTTGTTTGTTGCCATTTGCTCCACTTGTTTAGGTTTTGCTCTCCATGCCTAATCATCTCTGTTCTATTTCATTCAGTTTTTCTAGGTTTTTCTATCTTGTATAGTGTCACTTGTATTCTCCCTTTCCATCCCTTTTACTTTGTGCCGCTGGCTATTGTTCTTCACGTTCCTCCTAGCTGGTTGTCCTAATAATTTTCCAGTCCATATAGTTTGCTCCCTCTACATTGAAACGAGAATTGATATGTCAATCTTCCCAAATAAGATGGGCAGTATTGCATGGGAACATCAACCTGGACACCAATAATGGCCTTTTGACTATAGTATTTGTATATGCAAGAAGAAGGTTCTTTGTCTTATCCATTTATGGAGAGCCTCATACATGAATATCTTTAGGAGGGCACTTCATTGCTTGTACGTGGACATCTCTAAATGGACAGACACCCTATAGTATTGTATCATGCATAAGAAGAGGCGAGTGAGAGGTCACTATAGGCCTTTTGATAGTCCTTTGTTTGAAGTCCATTTTTATTAACAAAGCGAGTTGAAATAGCTTAGATTTGTACCTTCTTGATGGCTATTCTGATGAACCAATACTGGGTGTGCTTTATGGTTTGGAATATGGCCATTGGAAATTACTAATCTGTGATCTATAGGAGATTGTAATAATTGCATGGTCTTTTCTCTTGGACATGATTGGAGGCTTCTCTTATTCCGAAAGTTGTTGTTGGGCACGGTTTGGCGTGCTCCTTTGTCCCAGCCAAGGGATGCTTTGTTTGTTTGTAGGTGATTTGGTAGTAGTTCGGATAAGGCCATGGGGTACCGTGAGGGGGAGGACTCTTGGACCATCCCATTCTTGGCCCAATGGTTTTGACAAGATCCAGTTAGGTTAGATGCATATGGGCTAGGCACGGATGTTAATATTTGAGGCGAGTTTTGTTGTTGCGTTACGCAACAATGCATTCTTGATTCGGGTGGGCTTCATCAGTGTCAACATCCGCCAAGTATTGTATCCGTGCTTTATCTCCACCCAGCTCGGGGTTGCTTGCAGCACAACGCGTATGTGCTTACATTTTCTAATCATAGGGCCGGGTTTTTGAAGGCAAGTGTAGTGGATGCATGGGAGAAGAGATGCTTCTATTTGGGGCAGTTTTTGTACCTATTTTCTACTCTACTTGTTATGTTACAATTCTTCCATTTGGCTATGAGGGCCTTTTGAGTCTAGGAAATTGGCTTCCACTCCTGTAGTATCCAATCGGAGAAGATGTAGAGGGAAGTCTATAGTGCCTAGACAATACTTTTGTTGTATGTAACTTTTATATCAATAAAAAGCGACAACCTTTAAAAAAAAAAAAAAAACTAAAAAAGATATACTAGAGTTAAATCTTGAAGTAAAGAAAACCCTTAAGCATGTTAACCGTTTTGCATACAAGGAGAAAAAGTAAAAGCTAAAGCATCTTAACCTTGCTCACATTCATCATCTACAAAAGGAAACATCGTTTCGCCTCTTATCTTTATTTTTTTTTTGAGTTTTGATTCAACTAAAAAGCGAGCCATAGATTCGGCATAGACAAGAAGAACACTATAATAATTAGCTAATAACCATAGTTAACTATTATTACAATAAAAAGAAAAAAACCACTTATATACACTTACTAAGCAGGTTCCTCATCTTCTTGAGGCATTTCGTCCTCAAATTCTTCCTCCAAAGATATACTGTGCTTCTCCATTGTGGTATGGGACACTTTTTGAAGTTTTGATAAACGAGTAAATCTCACATGCTCAACAAGTGCCTTATCATTGTCGAGACAAAATAGCAAATGAAACTAATGTAGAACCTATTCCACTAAATACATCTAATATCAAACCTTCAGGACTCATGTTCTCGATGATGAATTTCATGAAGTCAATTGATTTCTCAATGAACGTTCTACCTGATGCTGATTGACTCGCAACAATATACTTCAGGTGTAAAGAAATGTTTCAATGAAGCTTTGGCACATGAGAAACTATCGTCACGAAAAGACCGCATCACAAAAGATTCATAAGGTTGTTACCATATAGCTTTAACATCCATTGTTGTATGAAATAAAAATATTCAATAATAAAACTTACTTTTAGAAATGCCACTTGTTTGAAGGGATGGTTTTGTTCCCTTTCTTGGCCATAAGTTAACAATAAGCACATTATGTCAAGGTCGCACCAAGAAAGGGAGAGAAGGGGATGCACACCGATATCCGAGAGCGCAAGCTCCCAAAACAAAGACAAATTGGAATTGTATATTAAACGTATGTATGAATACAAGATATAAAAAGGGGCAGTAGATAATAACTGCTCCCGTTACCAACCACACCTAATTATGCCGTAACTAATTAAGGCAAGTCGGTGCCGTAGCTAATTAAGGCAAGTGGGTGGGCTTGGTGTAGGTCTTTGATGAAGTCTTGATTCGGCACATAGTCGACACCTCATCTTGAGAAATCTTGTCGATCTTTGTCAAAAGCAGCAAGATGGTGATCTCGATGTCATATATCTCGACACTCCTCCTTGATGAGAGGTCACCATCTCCATGCTCAACCTCCTCCTCCCGGAGATGAGATCTGGAATCTATCAAGACCAATACCAAGTCGATGTCGCTCAAAGAGCTCACGAGCCAAAGGCTTAGTCAAGAGATCTGCGGTATTGTCCGTGTAGGAACATGCTCAATCTGAACACCGCTTATCAGCCACAAGGTCCCTTACAAAATGATAATGCTTGGGAACATGCTTAGATTTTGCATGTCGAACCGGAGGAGCACCAATCAATGCCACCGTTGTTATCCACGAGCATCCTTGCTGGTCGAGTCGTTGCCCAATGTCGGCAAGAAAGTCCTTGAAACTAATGATCTCACGGGCTGCCGTAGAGATTTTGCAACATACTGCCGATGGATGAAAGAGATACATGCCCTGTTTCTTGCTGATCAAGCAATGGCGGCATTGGCAAGCGAAAACAAATGCCGGATGTGGACACGGAGTTGACTATCACATCGCTAAGTGAGGAATCACTATATGTCAGCAATGAAAAAGCATCACTATTCTTTGCGATATGTAAAGGCCATAATCGGCATTACCCTTTAAGTAGCGGAGAATGTGCTTGGCCATTTCCCAATGCTTATGACTGGATCTGCTGAAAATTGGTGAGAGCTATAACAAACAAATGCAATATCGAGTGCGGTGCAAACCATGCAATACATGAGGCTGCCAATCAATTCTTAGAAATGGAACTTTTGCCATAGAAAGGCGTCAAACATCAGTTGTGGACAATCTTTCTTAGTGAGAAGAGTACACGGATTCATAGGAACTTTAGATGGATTGCAATCAGCCATGCCAAAGCTCAAGCATTTCTTCAATGTACTTCTTTTTGAGAGATATGAAGAATCCCATTTTTCCGGTCTTTTGCTATTTGCAAACCCAAACAATAGCGAGCTTCACCCAAGTCTACCATTGGAAACTTAGCAGCAAGCCTTGTCTTGAATTCAACAATGTGCTCATTATTGTTGCCTATGAGCAAGGAATCATCCACATACAAAGCAATGATGAGTAAGAACTTGCCTTGACGGCCGGATGTAGACATTAGAATCAGCCTCAATAGGTGGAATCCTTGGTCTTTGAAGAAAGAATCTATGGTCTTGTACCAAGCGCGTGATGCTTGCTTTAACCCATAAAGTGCCTTCGTCAATTTGCATACTAAATGCTTTCGGCACCAGCTTTGACATAACCCCCGAGGTTGCTTCATATATATTTCTTCATCAAGTTTGCCATTAAGAAATGCTGTCTTGACATCTGTTTGATGAACCTCAAGATTATAATGGGCAGCAAATGCAAGAAGAATGCGAATGCTCATCATTTTGACCACTGGAGAAAATGTTTCCAAGTAATCAATGCCATATTGGCTGAAACCACAGTGCAACAAAGCGTGCTTTGTAGCTGCTGATGGTGCCATCAGGATGGAGCTTGCATTTGTAGACCCATTTGTTACCAACAACCTTTCGATCATGAGGAAGAGGAACCAAATCCTAAGTGCCATTTTGAACAATAGAATCCATTTCGTGGTCCATTGCCTGCTGCCAATGAGGTGCAGCAGCACATGAAATAGCTTCACGATAGCTGGTAGGTTCACTGATAATAGCAGCACCACAAAACTCCATAATGCTGGGCATAATTTCAGCATAGAAAGCAAACCTTTGAGGAGGAAAACGTTTCCTTTTACCTCGACCAAGTTCTTCGTCAACTTCTCCTTGATCAGGATGATCAAAATCACCTCCTGGATCAGATGGGTCAAGATCTCCTCCTGGATTGGATGTGTCAGATCTGCGCCGTGATCAGGAAACAGGGGTTATGTAAGCACTGCAGGTGCTGGGACCGCTGCAGGTGCTGGAACTGCTGCAGGTGCTAGAATATCAGAAACTAAGTCCGATGGATTAGAAGCTATGGCGTCATCTGTTATCCATGCAGAGATATCAAGAAATTCCACATTAGGAGTTTTTGAACCTTGCTGAAATGCCGAAACATCTTCATGAAAAAGAACATCGCGACTAACACAAAGCTTCGTGGTATCCGGATCAATCAGCCTATAACCATGCTTGCACTGGTCAGAGAAACCCACAAAAATCATTTTCTTGCTGGTATGCTCAAGTTTCTTGCGGTTAGCTTTGGGAATAAGCATAAAAGGCGGCACATCAAAGACAAGCGAGACAAATTTGGCTTTATGCGGTGAAAGCTTGTTGAGAGTCTGATTTTTTACGAAATAGCGATGGGCAATCTATTGAGTAGGTAAACTGAGTACCTTCTTGCTTCAGCCCAAAATTGAATGGGTCTTTGAGGATTGAGCGAGCAAACAGCGTGCCATGTCAACAATCTTTGCGATTCTTCCGTTCGACAGCGCCATTATGTTGTGGAGTATGAGGCTACCGGTAAGTTGGCAATACCATGATCGGCACAAAAATGATTGAATGCTTGGTGGTAAATTCTCCACCATTATCAGATCTGAGCTTCTTAATCTGATGGGCTACTTGATTCTCAACAAGTGCTTTCCATTCTTGAAAATGGGCAAATGCATCAGATTTCCGCTTCAAGAAATAGACCCATGTTTTCCTGCTCAAATCATCAATGAATGTCAGAAAATAATAAGCACCCGAGAGGGAAGGAACATGAGTTGGACCACAAAGATCCGTGTGTACTAGTTCAAGAAGAGCAGTAGCACGAGATCCAATAAGAGTAAAAGATCTGCGGTGTTGTTTGCCTAATGCACAAGCCTCACAACTTGCAAGAGTAGGGTGCTGATGAAGATCAAAACCGTCTACAAGTTGGGGCAGCTGATTGAGTGCTTTAAGACTGATGTGTCCAAGCCTCTTATGCCATAGATCACAGGTGCCATTATCAGCAGCTACAAGAACAACTTGGTCAGCATATTCTTGGCCCAAATGGTAGAGATTACCCGTACGAATAGCACGAGCAAGGCTCTTTCCTGTAACTTTGTTGCGAACAATGCAGTCATCACTATCAAAGGAAACTATTGTGCCCATATCAGTAAGACGTGCAAGAGAAATCAGATCTTTACGCAAAGTAGGAGCATACATTACCCCTTTTAGAGTGAAATTACCAAGACTTGTGGGTACTTGAATGTCACCCATTCCGCAGATTTGATGCTCACTATTGTCGCCGATTTGAACAATGTGATTGGAAGAGGTAGGTCTGAAACTTTCAAACCAATTGTTAGAGCCTGAACTCTAACCTTGCAAGAAGGATGAAAAACCCCAACAATACAAGCTCAATCTATCAGAACAAGGCAATGCACAACACAAAGAATCATCATCTCCATAGCTAGATCAAGCAAAAATGCTCTCTCTCAATACACCGTCCCTTTGTTCTTCTCTCTCTCTGCTCAGATAATACAGTTCATAATGGCTCCACAATGCATACGTGCAAATATCCTGCACGCGTGCATGCGCGTATATCACTCTATATACGGTATATGATGAGTGTGGTGAGTGGTGACAAGTGTGGTGAGTGGTGAGTGGTGACGAATGTGGTGAATGGTGAGTGGTGAGTGGTGACCACCCCAACAGTGGCGACCACAGTGGGAAAATGTGCCACTCCGTGGCGGAGAACCCACAACAAAACAAACTCATATGGTCCTTGGGACATGTCCCCAAATGACACATTTACACGTATGTTTAGAAAGAAAATACCCTCCTCAAATCCAAATGACTGATACAAACAACCTGGTCCAAAATAGCGGTGACGAAAGCGAGCCTCATGGCGTGGCAAACTTTGAAAGCTGATATCTTGAGTTCCAGACCTCCGTTTGACCTGCACCATAGCTCGTTGGATTTGTATCGCCGAAATACATCTTTTGATGTAGGATAGATTGTCTATTATGGAACTGTCACCATCTGTTTTTACAGAAAAACGACCTGCTGTAACCCAAAAGTTCTCCACAAATTCTCTGTAATTGGAGCTATGCACAATCTGAATCCCTTAGAATAGCACTTCTCTTTCAAAATAAGGCCTGAGATCCTTGCCATTTCTGGGATTAGGCAACAATTCCCCTGCTGGAGTCATCAAGTAGAAAGCCCCACCTGGTACCTCTTTATCAATCAGAAATGGGCCTTCCCATGGGCTTTGAAATTTGGATAGATGCTTCTTAGTGGTCCTGCACAACACCAATTGCCCTTCCTCAAATGGATTGACAACCTGTAACTTGTCTTTGATAAGCTTTACTTTCTGTTTATGCCTCATATTGAAGTCTGCTGCTTCTTGTCTCATCTCTTCCAATTGCAGCAAATCATCCATCCTATTATGCACTTGATTTGGAGTTGGAACTTCTCCTAAATTCTCATAATAAGGGAGCTCTACAAATGAACACAAAGGAATGTCCAAATGAATAGGCATCACAGCCTGCACTCCATAAACCAATTCAAATGGTGTAAATCGTAGCCAACTTGTAAGTACATTTTGAAACTCCATAAGGCACTGTCAGGGCTTCATGCCAATTTCTTTGATTATCCTTCTTTGTTTTGGCCAAGATAGCTTTCGAATTTTGTTAGTAGACTCGGCTTGCCCATTGCCCACGTGGATAATAAGCGAAGCTTGCACATGTTGAACACCAATCTTTTTACGTTAAGCCCGAGCTACTACTTTTCCCATGAAATGACTTCCCGTCGGACAAAAGAATGGTTGGAACACCAAAGCCAGAAATCAAATTATGATAAAGAAAGCTTACTTTGTGGTATTTTTACGTAGCATGCTTTTCTTTGGAATTGCTTCTACCCACTTTGTAAACATACATGTGGCTGCCAAGATATACTTATGACCTTTGGAAGATGGAGGATTGATAGGCCCAATGTAATCCAATCCCCACATATGAAATGGACCAACACTCAAAATAGGATGGAATGGCATATTATTGTGGCCTGTCAATTGTTTATGCCTTTGACACTTCTCACATTTGCTAACAAAGTCTCTAGTATCCTTGTAAAGAGTTGGCCAATAATATCCCCAATGAAGGATCTTCCTAGCTGTGGTTCTGGCTGCAAAATGCCCCTGACAATCATGTGCTTGCTGCAACAAATCATGAGTTTGCTGACCAGCAACACACCTTAATAAGAGACCTTCCATAGTCCTCTTATAAAGAATAGCTTCATGCACCACATAACCAGCTGCTTGCACTCTAAGAGCATGCTTTTGGTGCTTTGAAAATGATGAAGGATAAGTCTGATCTTGTAAATACCTGTATATATTGGCATACAAAGATCCACGGTCTCAATGAACCCCTGTAATACTCCATTATCCTGAAATGCTACTTGCTGGTCTGTTTCCTCTTCTATTTCAGCACCACTACTCAAAGGCACTTGGATTATGAGCTCCTTGAGCCATCTTAACATACTTCAACTCAAATTCTTGTATGATAAGAGCCCATCTTGTAAACTTAGGATCTTGGACAGTCTTGTTGTAAATGCATGGCAATGGGTTCACATCTATATGAATGTAAACATACTGTACATTTGCTGAATTCCATTGTGAAGGAAGAAGATAATGTCTAAATTTGTTCAAGGCCCACTTCAATGCCAACCCAAGATGCTCCATATGAGTCCATTTCTGCTCTTGTGGAGTTAACAACCTGCTAGCATAGTAATTCACATCATAATGCTTTTGCTGATTTTTCTGACATAGTGTGACAGCCAAAGCTTGCTCCCAAACAGTAAAGAATAAATGAAAAGGCTCACTCAGTCTTGGAGGAATCAGCAAAGTTCTCTCTTTCAATTGTCCAAGGCACCATTCAAATGCTTCTTGAGCATCCTCCTTCCATCTAAAATTCTGCCCTTGCTTCATACAATCCACAAGTGGCTGGGTTATTTTAGCAAAATTGTGCAAATACCTCCTACTAAAACTGAGTTGGCCATATAAGCTTCTCACTTGGGATACATTTGTAGGTGGTTTGACCTTCTCCAAGGCTGCAATCTTACCATGATCCACTTGTAATCCCTTTTCTGAAACATAATTGCCCAATAGTTTTCCTCCTCTAGTGAAGAAAATACACTTAGCAGGATTCAAACTTATACCATACAGCCGGCATCTTTCAAGAACTTTTCTGAGATGATCCAAGTGATCCTTTCTTGGATTAGAAAATACTGTTAAGTCATCTATAAAGACTCTCAAAAAGTCTAAAATATCATGAAAAGCATATGTCATAGCTCGCTGAAATGTGGCTGGAGCATTTGTAAGGCCAAAAGGTAATACCTTGTAAGCATAGATGCCAAAAGGTGTTCGAAAAGCCGTCATCGCTTGATGTGGTGGATAGATTTGGATCTGATTATATCCTGAGTAACCATCCAAGAAAGAATAGGCCTGATTTCCTGCAACAATATCCAACAAAGTGTCTATGAATGGTGTAGGAAAATGATCTCTTTTGGTAGCTTTGTTGAGGTCCCTGTAATCAATGCATACTCGGATTGAGTTATTTGGCTTTCTCACTGGTACAATAGAACTGATCCAATCTGAATTTGGCGGGTACAATAAATCCACGCCTCCAAAAGCTTCATGACTTCAACCTTGACTTGCTCCTCTATTCTTTGGACTCATTCTCCTTTGAGCTTGTTGGATTTGGTTTTGATCCTTGTTTCAAATCTATGGTATGCACCACAACCTACGGTGGAATGCCTTTCAATTCTTTGTAATTTCTTGCCAAAACATCCTGAATTCTCTTAATAAAGATATCAAATGCGTTCCTCCTCTTGAGTAAGATCGCCTCCAATAGTAACCAATTCTTCTTGATTGCCTTGAGAAATATTGATGTTCTTATTTGAATGTGGTATTTGTAATGAATGTGGTGAGTGTGGTGGCGAATGTGGTGAATGTGGTGATTGTGGTGACAGTGATGAATGTGGTGACAGTGATGAATGTGGTGACTGTAATGGATGTGGTGGATGTGATGATTGTGATGAATTTGGTGCATGTGGTGACTGTAATGACTGTGGTGAATATGGACTGATCTGATTTACCTCATCCTCCAGAATGTGCGCATGCCACCAAGCTTCTTGTACTTGTATAGTGGGTTGATTTCTGTTTACCCCATCGATGCTTGATGTCAAAATCAACATCTCTACTTGATCTAGATCAATACCTTGCTGAAATAAAGTGTCATCAATGGGTCTTTGAATGGACTCCTCCTTCATGTTTACAAGAGTCTCTTGTAACTCACCTTCACCAATACTTTCAAGTCTTTGGATATACTTATCTGCAACTTGCTGCTGTAAATGACATATTTCTGAAATTTGGGTACCTTTTAACCACTTGTACAAAGTCTTATCTTCCCTGTCACCCACTTCCAAGACATGAAAACAACTAAGACCTTGCTGCCCTGACACCATAGCATTCTCTTTGCTGATTTCTAACTGCGGGCTGCTCAAAGAAGGATTGCAAAGAAAGGTACCTTTTGCTGATTTCAGAGGATGATCTATAGTAACTTTGTGTTCCCCTTGAAAGATGTTCATTTCACGCTTCCTCCATGAAGTCTCAGCTTGTACGGCATCTAACCATGTACGACTCAGCAACAAAGTATAAGTTTCAGCATGCACACTCTCTGGAAATTTCAAAACCATGAAATCCAAGATTGCTTCCACCTCATAAACCTTGCATAAAACATTTCTTATGACTCCCATAGGCTGCACCTTCATTTGATTGAATGCTTTGAGCATCATAGTGGTCGGTTCCATCATTTTCAATCCAACTTGAAGCATTATGTGGTAAGGCATTACATTCACTCCACTACCGGTATCTATGTTGGCCTCTTTGATTAGATATCCATTAATACTCACATCACAAAGAAACGGCCCAGGATCCTTGGATTGCCGGGCTGGTGGCTCCATTCTCCTCTTGTCGGTATCATTTGATATGATTTGTTGGACTGAAATTTCTGATTTTGTTCTTCCCCCTAACTCTTGCAACAAATTTGGAGAATAATGCATCAATTGCTCCAAAGTAAGTGTAACTTTAGTGGCCAAAACTTGGCTGATCACATCATCTTCATTTTGAACTTCCTCATCCACCATAGGAGGCATCACTATGGGCTGATTTACCTCTATAGACCTAAACCGTTGCGTGGGCAGCACATTGAATTGCACCTTCTTAGGTCTTTGACACCTTCAAAGCTTGTTCCTTCAAAGCCTTTGAAAAGAGGTCTTAGTCTTTCTCATAATTGGCACTACTCTTGGTTCTTGAACCACCTTTTGTGATCTTGTAACTACATTTACTTCTCCAATCTCTTCTTCTTGCTGAAATGCCTTAACTTGAGGATTATCAATGTACTTTGTATCTTGAATGCGAACATCATTATTAGGAAGAGGTACTGATTCAAACACTTGCTGCTTTGGTGGATACTTGTTGGTTGCCCACTCTGGTTTCCCATGGATTTTCCAACAAGTAGTCTCATCATGCTTGAATTTATCACATAGCTTGCAATATAAATGAGCCTTACTTGGATACCATCCCTGTTTTGGCTGCACCATTGGTGTGGAACCCATTGGAACTTGTTGGGCAATTGAAGCTTGTGGCATCATTGGAACTTGTGGTATGATAGGTGCTACCTGCATTGGTTGAATAGGAATAGGTGGTGCTTGTTGCATAACAGCAAATACCGGATTGGCCCTCTCAAAGAATCTCTTCTCCCTACATTCTTGATCATTATGGCCCTTTATTTGGCATCTTGAGCAGAATTTCAGCAATCTACATGTAGTATCAGAATGCCCAATAGACCCACAATACTCACAAGTAATAAACTGCACCTCCCTTGGCTTCTCACCAATTGTGAGCTTAGAAATCTTAACTGCAATATCCTCTATTTTATGCTCTGGAGCAGCAACTTCATGAATGTATCCCAGCTTATCTTCAGCCTTGAGAGCATACTTTTGTGCCTCTAGCAATGTTGTAGGCTGTTTAGCCTTCACCTTATGAGCAATAGCTCGTTTCAGCCCCTTCACATACCATTGGATATCCATTTCATCACTCCTTGCAATCTTCCAATGCACCACGGCTTTGAGAACCGCAATGTACCTCTGATTATACTCTCTAATTGATTCATCTTCCTTTTGTGTAAAATTGGTCCACCTTTCCATAGTCTTATCCTTACCATGAACTTCTTGATAATTAGCAATGAAAGCTTCCTTTAATTCCTGATATGTCATGGTGGTATCGGCTGAGTTTGTGCCCATTCCTCCTTTGAATCTTGCAAAGAACTATGAAACCAAAGCAAGTAATCAGTGCCGGTAACTTACATTCTTTGGCAATACCTCTCAAACTTCACAATATGCTTCAAAGGATCGATCCACCGGATCATCAAACTTTGGAATCCCCATTGTCGTAAACCCCATACCATAGGTGGTAAAACGACCATCTACGCCTCTTCTTGGGTTTCTTGAAATTGGAAAAACGAAATTGAATCTCCCTTCAATTTGAAAAACGAAATTGGATTACCGTGTAGATCGGTAAATGGAATCAAAACCTCACGGATCGAGAATTAGACCCCCGGATGCGCTCCCAAATCTGAAAACGAAATTGAATCTTGATGCAATTTTGAGCCCAAAGATTGACTCACCGGTCCTCTTCTTGTTACGATGGAGCTTAGTGGGATATCCTTCTTACTTCTCTTGGGCATAAAACTATGCTCCCCTTGTCAAATTTTACTCCACAAATCAATTACGGCAAAATCCCCTTTACACAAGAAATTGCTCCTTTCCCAATGGTGCCGTTCTTTACCGACGAACACCAATACCAATGGTAACAACTCCTTTTCAATGGAAATTCTTGCCGATCAATGGTCTGTTTTCCCACCGTGGTCGCCAAATTGTTAGAGCCTGAACTCTAACCTTGCAAGAAGGATGAAAAACCCCAACAATACAAGCTCAATCTATCAGAACAAGGCAATGCACAACACAAAGAATCATCATCTCCATAGCTAGATCAAGCAAAAATGCTCTCTCTCAATACACCGTCCCTTTGTTCTTCTCTCTCTCTGCTCAGATAATACAGTTCATAATGGCTCCACAATGCATACGTGCAAATATCCTGCACGCGTGCATGCGCGTATATCACTCTATATACGGTATATGATGAGTGTGGTGAGTGGTGACAAGTGTGGTGAGTGGTGAGTGGTGACGAATGTGGTGAATGGTGAGTGGTGAGTGGTGACCACCCCAACACCAATCTTTGTGCCAACTAATATGAGCTATAGCACCAAAATCCATGATGAATTTGATAGAGCGAGGGGCTGCCACTTGTTTACAAAGATAAACATAATCTGGGCTGCAAGGAACCACATTGGCTACGCTTACTTCTTCAACAATTTGGGCCACATTGGCTGAAGCTTTGTTTGTCTCCAAAGCTTTCAGTTTGTGCTCAAGATCCTTCATCTTCTTCCTACATTCTACTGCGGTATGATTGCCTTTCTTGCAATAGTCACAAACCTGCTGCTTGGATGCTGTGCCTTTGCTGTCAGCACCCTTGAAGGCGTTGCTGCTACTGTTATTCTTCTTTTTCTTAGCTTTTTCATTACCTTTTGCGTAGGATTTAGGCTCAGAATGACCTGCAAAAAAAGCATTGTGCTCGTCTTTGATAATCCCAGCATCCTTCCTCATCATGATCTCCTCCTTGACGGAAGTGATTGCACGATTGAGATCCATGTCGGCAATTTGCATGAGGTTGTTGCGCAAAGCATGGAAAGAATTGTGTAAGGAGCTAAGAAAGAAGAATAATTGCAATGAAGGAGAGATCTTATTCTCTTCTCCATAGGCTTCAATCTGCCGAAAGGTGTTCTTCATGCAGTCTGCGAATTTGTCAAGACTCTCGATCTCTTCCCAGCGCATATTCACCACTTCAGCATACAAATGCCCAATTTGTGTATGGGTCTTCTTTTCATGCTCTTGGATGAGAGCATTCCATAAATCATGGCTGTTCTCCTTTTGAACCTCATCAAGAAGAGATTCAACAACAGAAAGCCCAATCGTAGCCATAGCCTTGTCATCCCGGCGCTGCGAAGCATCAAGAACAAATTTATTCTTGCCATCTGATGCAAGCTCGGGTGCTGGTCCTTGGCCACTAACAATCCCCCAAACTCCTTCAGCCTTAAGAATGAGAGTCATTCTTCTCTTCCATTCTTTGAAAACCATTGCCATCGAAGATTTGAATCACACCTAACCGCCCGGGGAAGGTAATCAGTTGTAGCTTGCATCCTTCTCCATTCTTTGTGTTGATTTTGAATCAATCTCAAAGACACCTAGTGCTTTCGATACCATGTCAAGGTCGCACCAAGAAAGGGAGAGAAGGGGATGCACACCGATATCCGAGAGCGCAAGCTCCCAAAACAAAGGCAAATTGGAATTGTATATTAAACGTATGTATGAATACAAGATATAAAAAGGGGCAGTAGATAATAACTGCTCCCGTTACCAACCACACCTAATTATGCCATAACTAATTAAGGCAAGTCGGTGCCGTAGCTAATTAAGGCAAGTGGGTGGGCTGGTGTAGGTGCTGATGAAGTGCTGATTCAGCACATAGTCAGCACCTCTATGCTGAGTGCTGTCAGTGCTGTCAAGCAGCAAGATGGTGATCTCGATGTCATATATCTCGACACATTATTCTCAAACACCTACATCTATCCTTTGTCCCATCTTGTTGCAAAAAATAAATCCTTGTAGCTTCTAGGCATTTCAACCTTGCCTCTTTCTCTATTATCTTCAATTGCTCTAATGAACAAATAGATACTATCCAACCATCATCGTCTAAACGTAGGGTTTCAAAGGAGAATGCAGCTTGCACCAAGCTGTGGGTGCATTTGTTCCACTCTGGAACCTCCAAATGATCGTTGCTTTGCAAGTCATGCGTGGGAAAGTCAATGATAACTAAATCATAGCCCCAATTCTTGTAACTTTGCTTCTGCTATATTTATGAGAGTCCCTAGAATGAACTTTTGCAAACTCCCTCACTTCGTTAAAGCAAGGACAATCTAGCTTCTTAGTATATTGCTCGTAAGCACGTAGAACATCATCACAAACAATCTGAACATCCACATGTGAAGTAATAGATGAAATGTCAAAGGGCATGGATAAGTCTTCATCATTAAATCATCAAATACATCCACCTCTGAACTTGTTTTCATCGTATCTTGCTTTACCTTTTTCTTTTTAGTAGTTTTACCATCACTACAATGACTTCCCAATGCATGACTAACCTTTCCAATAGATTTGTGCGACCTCTTTGGATGCAAGACCTTTGAGTTAGCTTTGTATTCTGCTTTCCTCTTCATCTGCTTTCCGTGTCAACTCGGAGGTGAATGATTAGGTGCAGATCCCAACTATCAGCACGTAGTCCACGACGCTGGAACCACCCACCTGGTTTTTCTGCCTGCAGATGTAGGTAATGGATAGTGGCCATTGCATCAAACCATTGCAAATAACCAAAGATGTTGCACATCTGGATCAATTGCTTGCCATAGCATGTGACCTAGTGTTCTCTATCATCTGATGCGCACGGCCAGAGAGTTTCTGTAGGCAAATCTATGTCACATCCTCTACCAAGGGGTCAAACTTCATGAGTTATTCTATCCCTATGCGTGCATTGAAGTCTCCAAGTAATATGACCCGGCCTAACTGTCTGTGTTGCTATATGTCATTATATAGATTGATATGCAGATCCTGCCTGTCCACATCTGTATTGTAGAGATAGAAGTTGGACTCTAGATGTGGAAAGTAGCGTGCTGCCAAAAAGAGAAGATCATTCTACACTCGTACCCACATGTAACAGTTGTGTTTGTCTATCTTTTGCAGTGAAATCGATGGCAGCAGAGCTATTCGATAGTAACAAGCGACACACCCATATCCACGCTTGCATGTGCTCATTGAATAATGACTAGTGTTGATAGCCGGGCAGATCCGATAACCTGTGCCTAGCATGCTCCCATGTCTTCGTGAGGAAAATGAGTTCCATATCTGTAGTGATGGAGTTGCGACTATCACCTTTTTACCAAGGAAAACCCCTACAGTTCTAGGAGACTATACATAATCAAAATTCCTATTTAGAGGTGGCAGATGTAGATTGTCTTGGAGTCGAAAAATGCAGGTGTTTCTGGAAGCTGCTACAGAAATTCTGGAAAATCATGCTTCTTCTAAAGGCACTGATTAGAGGTTCAGGAAGCTTCAATTACGGGTTTTGGAGAGATCTAGACTTCTCTTTGTCTTCCCATAAAAAAGAGGAGCAGGTGCCAGTCAAACCAAAGCTGAAGTTGCATAGTTGGTCTTATCTGCGGATGGAAGTACGAGCAGGAGTCGTCAAAAATTATAGGAGAGAAGTTTAGGTAAGCAAACTAGTTAGGATTTTTGTGGCGACCTCTCTTGGTCTAAGTATCCACGTTTTTTATAAATCCTCTAAAGAAGCTTTGACGTGACTAGAAATATTTTTTGCTTGAAACTCGAATTTCCTCAGAGAGCCTAGAAACCCTTTAGGCATTAGTTATAAAAACTAAAATGATTTGGTGGAGCAACAATATTTGCCCCTGTCCATATACTCGTATGTAGAAGGAGTTAGAAATTATAGGAGAGAAGTTTAGGTAACCGAACTAGTTAGGATTTCTGTGGTGACTGTCTCTTGGTCTAAGTGTCCGCGTTTCTGAAAAATATTCTAAGGAAGCTTTGTCGTGACTAGAAATATTTTTAGCTTGAAACTCGACTTTTCTCAGAGAACCTAGAAACCCTTCCGGCACCAGTTATAAAAAAATTGGATGATTTGATGTAGCAGCAATATCTGCCCTTGCCCATTTTATTTCTTACCCTTGTCTAAAAAACTATAACGCAGGTCATAAAAGTGGGATGATTTGGTGGAGCATCAATATCCATCCATGCCCATTTTATTTCCTACCCTTGTGTAAGAAACTATAACGACCAAAGATGCTCTCACACGTCAGGGAATATTCTGTTGCCATTATTGCCCCTATTAATTAGCCACCCTTATTAATGGTTATTCTCTTTCACTTCATTTGTTTTTTGAATTTTCAATTTTCTAATGGTTCTTGGGGTTTTAATTATAAATTTACACCATTTTTCACTAGGGTCTCGGATTTAGGCGATTCTTCGACCCATTTTGCATGAAATTTGGTGCAAATGCATACTTTTCACTCCAAATTTACTGGAATGTGCATTGGACTCATTCCTTTCCTCTGAATTTATAACTTAGCCTAACTCTATGACCCTACTACTTGGGAAAAAACAATTCTCCCACTTTCGAGGTTCGACATTGGAATTCCCATTCCATACTCTACTAGGCCAGTTTTAGTTAGGGTTATGGCTAGTGCTAGCTCTTGGCCAACCAAGAACATTGCTCTGATACCATTGATATTAACAGAGATTATGACATTTTTGCTAATGAGTTTGTACCTATATGCGGTGTTTCTAGTTGTTGAATATATTTTGTATTGTTTTCTGTGCTTGTGAAATTGCAATGGTTAAGAAGAGGTTTATACGATGTGTAGAGCAAAATGAATGAATCCCTTTGCTCTTTATCACCTCAGTGTGACATTGATACAAGTGTTGCTACGAACTGAAAGTTGCTTAGGCTTAGAATTAGTGCAAATTATACATATAGAGGCGCACTAGGGAAAGAGTGTGAATTTCAATGCTATGTGATAGGGCTATATGATGGCATTTAGAGGGTGTTGTGTATATTAATGCTATGTGATAAGGCTAGATGATGACATTATTGATCTATATTAGTGAAGATTACCACAATTGATAAGTACACTAAGCAAGGTTATAGCAGTTTGTACGCATATGCAGTTTTTCATGTTGGGTGGTTATTGTAGTTGTTGGGGGTGAGGGTTGGAGTGGTTGGTGTGTGTTGGGTTGTTGACTTGAACTGAAAGGTGCTCAACGCTTAGAATTAGTGTGAACTACACATATCAATGTGCGATAGGGAAAGAGTCTGCAATTCCGATTACTTATCACGATTGACTAGTACATATATTACCACATATTACTTACACATAGTGATTTGAGATTGTAGTTCCTTGTGGTCTTCAATTTCTATTTTTTTACACTTTTGTGGTTTTATAAAGGGAAAAGAAAACAAAATACAAAATAGCCTACAAAGTGTTACATGAAGACATCATATATGTAAAATTATCCGCATTGCCTTGAAGAATATACACAAAAGTACATTCAACAATTTACCAAAATGGCATAGTACTGGACTCTCTTTGAATGGTGAAAAGGGTCAGATTAAGGATCCTTGGGCGGGAGACCATGGGTACTTTACCGCTGTTTACTTATTGAGTCAAGGCTTCAAGGGTCCGGGGGAACTTGAGTTGCAGATCTTTAAGATTGTTGAGCATCTTCAGCTGTGACCTATGCTAGTAGTTGGAGGAGCATATAGTGAGCAATCGGACCACCCTTTTTGGGCAGGCCAGCATGATCTTCTGTGGTATTGGAAGATGGAGCATCAAGACCCTCAGTACAAATTTGGAACGGGGATATGATCTTCTTTAGTACATTGCTGCAGGATGGATTCTTGGCCGAGTTAACGCATGGAAGGATAATTGCTTGCCAGTGCCCTCCAATTATTTGCATTTTTCGGGGTGAGCTTCAAATGGTTACAGTTGCGTCTGGAAATTGACCTTGATCATCGTTCAGGCAGAGAAGGTCTACATCAGTCTTTGAATCTGATTTTAGGTGCAACATTTTGCTGGAGGCTTCTTTAGGATAATTTTCATTGGAACTGCTATCAGCTTTCTCCTGTAGTATTCTGAACTGTTAGATATGTGCTTCTTTGTAATGAGGAGCATATCATCTTGCAGGGACGTAGAAGAGGTTGAGGACTGTGACCATAGTACATGGATTTGATCTTAAAGTAGTTTTTTAGTTTGATGGATGCTTGTATTTCTCGTGACAATTCTGTCTATCTGGTGATCAGGAGCATTGTATACTTCCTATCTGGCCTATTGTGGAGCCCACAAGAAGGTCGTGTACCATTTTCCTATTAATCAAAAAATTTCTTACCCTCAAAAAAAAAAAAATTTTTACCAAAATGGCCATTAATAAATTTGACGAATTATTGCTCATAAAAATGACAAGAGCCCGTAACTGGAACGGTAAAGATCGTGGATTCCCAACATCCTCAATATTATGAATCGTCAACATCATTGTTCGAGACTGCTTAGCAATTAGTAGTGTTAACCTACACTATGGCTCAAAGACATTGGTCATCTCTCTTGACATCCCAACAATGATCACAAATTAACAGAAATTTGATAAAACGATACAAAATGCAGCATTATAGAAACTATATAAAGGCTGGAAAATGCAAAATGGCAAGGCACCTATTATTATTTGCATATAATTATGTAGATTTCATCTTCTCAACACTGATCTTAGGTGGGGATAAGACACCAAGGCCACAACACCCTAACGTGCAAGAAATGGATTGAAAAAGACAAAGCATTGTTGAATTTATATAAAGGCTAGAAAAAGCTAAAAGGGTAAGGCATAATTTAAACGATTTGTCTTTTTATATATATCGTCATCCATTTCATTAGTCACTTCATTGAATACACTGTTAAGTTTAAAATGTTGAACTAAGACAAACATATGGAAATAACACTTGTGATTAATAAATCTTCGTGTTCAGGCAGCAAAACAGATTTTCATCTAAGAACTATCCACCATAGATTGTGTCATGCAACATAATCATGAAGGAATCTACCTTTGTTAGCATAACACCCAATGCAAGACCCATGTCTGATGAACAGATTGTTGACAAGCCTATTACCATGTCTTGGATAGTGATACAAAGGACAATTTTAATAGAATGCATGCGAATGTTCTACTGGTAGAAACTTGGGTTCACAAAATAATTTTTGTATCCTGGATCTGGAATGAACCATGTAATCTTCTGCAAAACAATGATAGGATAGTTAAATTTAGCTTTAAATTCTATATACATTTGTATGTTGCATATTTACATTTATATAATATAATCCATTGCAGTATACTGCAAAGAAACATTATGAATAAGTACCAAGATAAAACGTTTTCAAATGATTTGAACATATGCTTTGAGCTGGAAAAGATGATATCAGACCTTTATATGCAAAGACAAAAACTCATTTCATGGCATCACATGAAACCAAGGTTTTAGATTATGAAAACACGAAAGCAAAGAGGTTCGAGTTTGTTCCCCTTATTGTATTAAGTGATCTACTGGTATCTAACGCATTGATAAAGGTAATGTGGTCTTTGTTTATTACCATAAATCCAAGGTAGCACGTAGAAGCAACAAAACGACAAGAAAAGTGCAACTTAGGCTATAATCATATGAATTGAAGATTGATACTGAAGATTGGTATGCATGCTTAGAGCAAAAGTGGATTTTGCAAAGAACAAAACTGGAATCTACAAAAGACCCTGTAACGTTCCTAACCGACATGCCCTTAACCAACTGGGCAAAACTGTCTAGAGTTTTACGAGTAGTCGCTTCTACCCATTTATGCCGGTGAAACCGAACGCCTACGTGCACATTCAAGGTTCGAATACTTGAGCGGTCCACCGTAGTCTCTCCCACTAGAACTATGCTCGTCCTCGAGCATCCAAGGCTATACCATGTACCATGCCACAATGATTACCAAGTCTTTGCAAATTACCCATGCATATAGGCACCCATGGAGACTCGAACTCGAGACCTGCTCGAACTCGAGACCTGCTCTGATACCAACTGTAACGTTCCTAACCGACATGCCCTTAACCAACTGGGCAAAACTGTCTAGAGTTTTACGAGTAGTCGCTTCTACCCATTTACGCCGGTGTCTCGGGAACGCCCGACAGGCACATTCAAGGTTCGAATACTCGAGCGGTCTACCATGGGCCCGTTACAGACCCATTGGCTTTATGCACCTCAAACAATTATCAAAGACAACAACCTGAAGGACCTCCACACAGAAAACCCAAGTGTGCCATATAGCTTCACAAAAATGTGGTCTTGGCATTAACTTATGCAACAAGTTCCTTCAAAATGTACATTGTTATTTCCATGGAATCTACCCTGCCACATGCTTTCACAACGCTAAAAAGGAAGACTTTGTTTGACCTTGTGCCTGTAGCCTGCATTTTAGAGAACGTTGTAATGCTTAAAGTTCCTTTCCATGCTGGACATATCCTGCAATCAATGCACCCATATCATGACATTCACAATTGACAACTTGTCAAAGCTTGCCTGTGCCTCGGCCAACTCTCCACATTTGGCATGTGTATGTACAAGAATACTTCCCACCATCAGATCAGATTGGGGGCCATACTGAATGATATAATACTTGCATTGTTCAGTGGCATTTGTGTTACGCTTTCAATATGCTTAAAAAGACTAAATCACATCAACCAATCCGAGGAACTTCGTCCTATTAGAGCTTGTTTGATCCTGCCACTCAGTAATTGTGAAACATGTTGACCCATACTATAAAATAAATAGAACGGGTTATATTGGATAATACTAGGTAAATGTGCATAAATCCATTACGGACTATCAATCCATCTTTGCTAATGAAACCACCATATAAAAGCAGATCTCCAAGTACTTTGAAGTCCTCCTTTGCCCTAAAACTCATCTAATGTCTTTTTCTCGATGAAGCGTAGTTGGTGCTTGTAATAAGCCATCCTAGATTGCTTTAGAAACTAGTCCTATTTATTCAAGCCCAAGAGAAGTTCAAATCAAACACTATTCCCTATCAGGAGCATATATTTAGATTTGTCTTTTCGTCTTCTACGCAAAAGTGACACACGTGATTCTCATCTTTTCTTTACTGGCTTAGAACATTATAAGTGCAATGGAAGTACATGCTAAAAGTTTGTCATTGCACAATGACTTTTCTCTAAATGTGCCTCAGTTGCAACAGGACAACTCAAGATAGTTCGTTTGTAATAGTTGCAATTACACTTCCATGCTTGTAGTTCTGCTAATGGGCTTCAATGTGAGATATATTAAGTTCGCAATCTCCTAAGAATTTATTCAAACAATCCATAAAGCATATTGTCTAATGCTCTTTCAACAAAGTTTAATTAGGTTAGACCCGCTGTTTGTTCCTCATTTACAACATGCATGGAGCACTCGTCTACTTGAACCTACAAGGTAATAGAACAATCACTCTTCTTTTGTTCTCCACAGCAGCCTCCAGTTCATTGCTAAGGGTCGTCGAATCAAATTTCTCATCCAAGAAATTCTTTGAGCAGGTGTCTGGTGCA
Source organism: Isoetes taiwanensis (assembly GCA_021234155.1). NCBI lineage: Eukaryota > Viridiplantae > Streptophyta > Lycopodiopsida > Isoetales > Isoetaceae > Isoetes > Isoetes taiwanensis. Next base: position 2,976,219 of record JAJEKV010000083.1, on the reverse strand, counting down.
TCTGAGTTTGCTTTCATGCCCAATCATTGAGTTACTTGAAATAGCACAACTGAACTACAAAGACACAGTCCGACAAGAGAGGCACTTATCCTAACTTCAATCAAACAAAGAACTGTGAAGAATAGAATAGAATAGAATAGAATAGAATTGAAATAGAATTGAAATAGAATAGAATAGAATAGAATAGAATAGAATAGAATAGAATAGAATAGAATAGAATAGAATAGAATAGAATAGAATAGAATAGAATAGAATAGAGATTTTATCATCCATGGAGACCAATCAGCCCATGGGACCCAAAAAGAAGGTGCAAAAAATGTATTACTGTCCGGGTTAAAAAACCCCGCTTCGAAGGCTTTTCGGGGAAGAAATCATGACATTAATAAAAGTGTTGTCAAACCCAGATAGGCATCTATCATGAGGGGAAAGAAATGTGTACACGATCATGTGAGTGCCCGAGGACCGAAGCTGATCGGGCGATCAATGGCCTCTTGAAGGCATGGTCTCAAAGATCCGCGACCGAAGCCGCTGCTCAATATTTCATGCGTGATACGGGCCGGCCGCACCACTCATCATAGCGTGATGCCATCATATGCGGGATTGCTTTGAAGGGTGTGGCATTCGTCTTTCACAGCTCCAACTTGGTAGCGTTGACAAAGCCTCTCCTGAGATGGTGTGCACTTATGCAGATAGAGGCAATGGATCTGCGCTTTTTCATGTGCAAATGGGTTCGCAGATAGCATTGCGTGCCCCGGCCCAAAGATGGGGTTTATGTGGCATTGGTAATGTGCCATATTGACCTATTCAAGGGTTATGAGAAGCATTTATCGAGGTACTATCTAAGGATGTGGCGGCCCGCTTCCGCTTGCACTCGGATGCACCCGTGCTCTCGCACATTCCATCTGCCGACCATCGTGCCGGCCCGGTGCCTTTAGGCCGAGGCCCCATTGCCACTGGTGTAAGCGAGGTTAGGAGGCGCAGTATCATCCATCTTGACCACCTTCTCAAAGTAGATGATGTGTCCGTCAAGGCAAACCCCCTCCTCCCTCCAAGCATGAGGAGGCAAGAAGCATGTCTCCTGCAATAGTATCTAGTATTGAACTGTGGACTTTACCTCCAGGGCCTGTGCCAAGAAAGCTTTCTGCCCCTGCTCCAAATTATTCCAAGTGGCGGGGGCCCAGACCTCGACCCCATACAAAAGCACAGGTTCCACTAGTACCTTGAATAGGTGCAACGTGGGTCGACGGGGTGCTCACGTGGACACCTTAGAATTGCAATCTAAATCGCACCTCATGTTAGGCAACCTCGCTAACGAGGTCCAAAACCTTAGCACTCGGGAATGTTAATACATTAAATCTCGTCCAAGTTCTAAACCTCAACTTCTCAAGGTGAGATCTTCATGGAAAACATGGCAGACTGCATCCTGGCATTCAAAAAACCTCCCAGTTTGGCGACCAATTAAAACAAGTGACACCCTAACCCTTAACCGAAAGGGCAATTCTCTCACATGTAAAATATAATCATCATCAAGAACAACGAGATTATTAGCATCATCAGAATATAATCATCATCATCAAGAGCAACGAGATTATTAGCAGTGACCAAAGCGATCATAAGCATAGGTGTAAACGACTGCATATAGCCACGTTTTCTACTTATAGGGGCTTTCCTTTACATGGCATAAACACATGAAACACAAATTTGTTGCATTTAGGACTACCTGTTAGGAGTTTGTGTGTATAAACTTCTTCCATGCGTTCAAACTCATATAATCTTATATGTATATTAAATAGTACCTTGTTTTTTTTGGGAAAATTCTAATTATGCCCCTCAAGTTTGTGAAAATTCCAAAAATACCCTCAAAATGAAGAGCATTTTTGGAAAAATGGTAATAGCATTTTTGTTCCTCCTTAAATTCAAAAGTTTTCGCATAAAAATTATAAGTTAGAATATTATCTTCCCAATAACGTCAAATTCATCGACATTGGAGCTGAAATGCATAAGTTATGCTCATTTATGTCATTTTTTATAGCACTTACTTAAAACACTATAACTTGAAGATTCCAACTCTGTTTTAGATGATTCTACTGGATAGTCCTCTCTTATCTACAACTTTCATGAAAGGCACTTTTTTAGGTACTTTATCGTTTTTTGGTTGCATTATCGTTTTTTGGCCGTCTGATGATGGCACCTTCCAGGGAATATGCTGCCTGCGAGAATCCAGGCCGCTAGTCTACAGTCAACAAGGGGTCAAATTGACCCATGAAATAGGAACACAATTTGCCCATGAACCATGGTCCCAAACCAAAATAACAGCTTCCACGTCTAGAGCAAAGTACGAGAGAATCCCGAGACTCTCAAGACCGTAAAAGAAGAGCTAAATTTAGAGGGGAAGAGGCAACGATTGAGGCTTAACTCACACACGTAAAAAAGAAATCACCTTGTTCAGGGCTTAGAGGGAAAATGAACGTGAAATGCCGCGATTAGAAGTACGGGGTTCCGCTTCCAATTTTCGGGCCCTCTTGTTTACCATCAACTGATCTGGAGGCAAGAGAGGCCCAATTTTTAGCTAGTTTTTGTGCTCTCTTTACTTGATGGACATCTGGCGTGAGACTGTTCAATCACGCCATTCAAGCATATCAATTGTGTCTGTTTATCGACCAAAGCAACTTTGTTGCCTTTTATTCAATTCTACCAATGCCTCGACTTTGACTTTGGTAGTTTGAACAAATTTGGAAGCACAATTGCCCTTTTGATTATGAGACATTCAAGAATATTAGATATGAGACCAAGCGGCCTGCAACCCTTTGTCGATAAAATTTAGCAAAAGCGTTTCTTCATCCAAGCAGAGGAATATGTTGTAGGAAATGCTCAAGCTTTTGTTCCTTTTTTTTTCTCCTTCTTCCCCGCTTCGCCGTTCACATGCTTCGGGAATCGTAGGCAATTGGGCTTTGATTTATAAAAACTGTCTGCGACCTTTGAAGCGAGAGCTAAAACACAAATGTAGGATTCAAAACTAGCGGCGGCGACATCATCGACATGCAAAAACTTTGGAACTCGGCTAAAATCTAAAATCCGGATGAAAAAAAGGATAATGAAGCTTGCAAATCGCGGAACCGGGCTAGGAATGTAACCCAAATGAAAAATTTGCCGATGAAGCTTCAAAAACGAGCCTAATATTCCCTTTTCAAGCTCCCCGGCAGCCGACGCTTTGCCCTATTCAAAAGAGCTCAAATGGCGGTACAACATAATGCTTCTGCTCCATTTCTTTAAGAACACGGTGGTGGCATCGAGCAACACAGTAACAAACCATCGCCACACTAGCAGTAGCCGGAATTGGCAAGCCCATGGCCTTCAACATCCGCCGGGGACGCGACGCCAAGACCGCTATCCACAATCGGACCTTCAAAGCGTAACAATCGCCTTCTTTCCCAAACTAGATCACGCCGCCAAACTTTCTACTAATTCACATACGACTACATCAAAAACCTTTAACAATCTTGAGTTATAACTATACGGTTATTCATCGGCGCCACATTATTGCCATTTAAGCTAAATACTTTGTTTTAGGGGCATTTTTTTTGGAATATATGTAAAGTTAGGGGATATTTGGAAATTTCCTTTTTTCATTGGAAGAGAAAAAAAGAAAGAAAAGAAAAGAATAGAATAGAACCATAGACCCTAAACCCTGCAAGGGGATGTAAGGGACGGAGGTGATAGCTTGTCGGGACCCTTGTTTCATGCTTGCAGTTGTGATTATTTGCGGCCATGGACAAATGACCTCTGCTGCCTGCATCAATGCATCTAGCATGAGAGGAATAGCTCGATCATGGCGCTCTCTTCCGGAAACATTTCAACTGGTGAAGGCTTGTACAATCAGATTCCAAGGTAATGCGGCCTCTCGAACTATTGAAACAGGTACTATTGTCGGACATGTTGAAACAGGTATTGTTGACACTGATCAGAATGACCCAAGTAAGTCCACAGAGGCAGCTGACATTAAGAGGATTGTGAATATTTTAGCTCAAGATGTTTGGCAGCCCAGATTGGATGGGGAGTTCAAAAGGACACCCAAAAGGCTGACTGGAAGACTTGTCATAGAAGTATTGAAAATTCTCAAGGATCCTAAAGTGGCGTTGAGTTTTTTCCACTGGGCTGGACAACAGGAAGGATTTATGCACACTGTAAGTACATATAATGGTGTTCTTACCGTTCTCGTTAAAGAGGGAAGACTGGACAAAGCACAAGCTGTATTTTCAGAAATGTCCCAATCTAGGTGCATGCGAGATGCTCGTACTTATAGCATTCTTATACAGGGATTATGCACAGGGAATGAATTGGATAATGCTTGTAAACTGCTGAACCAAATGAAAGATGAAAATATACAACCAAACATGCTTATATATAATACTATTATCAATGGCCTTTGCAAGGCACAAAGGTGGAATGAGATGTACGCGATTTTAAATCAAATGGGTGGAAGGAACTTTCCAAACACTGTAACATATAATACACTTATTTCAGGGTTCACCAAGGCAAAAAAGGCTAGATGATGCTGAGAAAGTTTTTGCTGATATGGTTCAGAAAGGTCATGCTCCAAATGTCATCACATACACCTCACTTTTGGCTGGCTATTTTGGTGCAAATGAAGTTGACAAAGGTTATAATCTTTATAAGCATATGATGAAGAACAACTGCATTCCAGATGTTTATACTGTTGGCGCCCTAATTGGCTGCTTATGCAAGGCTAAGCGATCAAAGGATGCTTTTGCTGTATTTGAGGAGGTTACAGAAAGCAAACTGCAATGTAATATTATTATTTATAATACATTGTTAGATGGCCTTTGCAAAGTTGGGAAAGTAAATGAAGCACAAGTATTGTTACGTAAAATGATTGAGGAGAACATGTCGCCCGACACATTTTCTTTCAATACCATGATCACTGGATTATGTGGTTCTGGCAGGCTGGACGAGGGGAAACAAATCTATGAGGAGATGATTGGACGAGGTTTAGTGCCTGATGTGGTAACGTACAGTGCACTTATAAAAGGGTTTTGCAAAATAGGAAATGTGGATGAGGCAAAGGTAATTTTGGATCTGATGTGTGAGAAAGGATGCGTACCTAATGTAATCACGTATGGCACCCTGATTGATGGGTTTTGCAAAGCAAATAGAGTAAGTGAAGCACTTACGCTATTTGAAGTGATGATATCCAAAGGATTTCCCCCTAACATTATTATCTACAACTCTCTTTTAGATGGCTATTGTAAAGCTGGTGACGTTGATGAGGCATTGTTATGTCTGCAAAAGATACTGAAACAGGGAGAAGTTGTCCCAGATGTGGTAACATACAGCATCCTTATAAATGGTCTCTGTAAGAAGAACAGAGTAAAGGAAGCCCTTGGTATATTCAAGTCAATGCTGGAAACACGGTGTGTCCCAAACAGAGTTACGTATAATACACTCATTGATGGACTTTGTCGAGTTGGTGAACATGATCAGGCACATAACTTCTACAAACAGATGGTACGCTCAGGCATTTTTCCTGATACAGTAACATGCTTCATCATCTTGGATGGCCTTTGTAAGGCTGGGAAAGTTGACGAAGCATATAATGTTGCTGAAGGAATTACCAAAAGGCGTGGTGTTTGGGATAATAAGATGTGGACAATTCTTCTCAATGGTTTGTGTAAATCATTGAGATTAGATGATGCGTATTCTCTCTATAAGAGAATGCGGGAAAAAGATAGCAATATAGACTCAGTCTCTTACAATACGCTCCTTGATGGGCTCTGTAAGGGGGGGAGGTTGGATGATGCTCGCAGCCTTTTCGAAGAAATGTCTCAGAAAGGTTGCAACCCCAATGTTGTGACATATAGTACTCTCTTTGATGGTTATTTGAAGATGGACCTAATAGAAGAATCCCGTCAACTTTTTGAAGATATGATACGTGTTGGAGTATCTCCAGATTTGATGGCCTGTAAGAAACTTGTAGGCGCACTTTATAAAATAGGGAAAGAATGTGCAGTGGATGAGTTTCTGAACAGCGACGAGGCTTCCTTGCCAAGCCAAGGGATTGTGCAGCAGAAGATGGAACAACTGCTTAATAATGGTTCTATTGCACATTCTGAAATATTTGATGTTCTATTGCCAAAGCTTAGAAAATAAGATGTGCTAATTGTTATTAAAGGGCTATGAAAATAACTTAAGGCGCATTACAAAGAAGACTTAACGGATTGATTGGCAGATGATCTGGTGCATTATAAATTGTAGCATTCAGGGTTTGTAAAATCAAACAAACTGGATTATTCTTTGAAAAGTTTTTCTCCCATCTGTGACATAGCAAAAGTTTTCAGGTGGATGTTGCAGGAAACAGCTCAAGCATTCTGTCACATAATGAGAAAACATGCAAGGAAGCAAAACTGTTTGATAAGTGGTGACCACAAGACATGATTTTTGAGGATCGTCTTCAATGGCAAACTTGTCACTTTAACGAGTGCTCGACAACTTAAAGCGTTGCACGAATCAACAGGGTTTATTAACTGTCTTAGGAAACAACCCAGATCATTAAAGTGGTGCCCAATGCAAAGCCCTGCAAAGAAACTAGAGGAAAAGAGGAAAAGATCGGCTTGTATCATTTTCAACATAAAAACTGCACAGGGAATCCAAATGCCAATGTGTTGATCATTGAGCAGTTTTGGGACTTCTGCGCCTAAAGAGTAAGCTAAATACTGCGCTCTGTAAATTGAAGAAAATCTCATGCCATGACAATTGGACTTTCCAGGAGAGAATGAACAAGGACATCTTGCTTGTGCGAATAAGGATGTATACACTTGTTCTCCGATGGTTCTAAGTACTCCCTATTTGGGTTGGGCTCCCATGGAAACCCTTCCTATTTTCCATGGAAACCCTTCCAATTTTCCATGGAAACCCTTCCAATTTTCCATGGAAAATAGGAAGGGTTTCCATGGAAACCCTTCCGGCTTTCATTAAAACCAGGAAGGGTTTCCATGGAAACCCTTCCTATTTTCCAAAACACGGAAAATAGGAAGGGTTTCCATGGAAAATTATGGAAACCCTTCCCTGGGTTTTAATGGAAAATTGGAAGGGTTTCAATTTGAAAATCGGAAGGGTTTCCGTGGAAAACAAGAAGGGTTTCCACGGAATTTTTTTTTTTTTTTAAAACACACACGTGAGCCTTTATGGCTCACACTTTTCGACACGGACGCCTGACATTAAGGTGCACGTCCATCGAGTGAAGGTGGGTTATTTCATTGTGCACATATCAAGCTAGGATTGCACATTGAATTGTTTTCTAAGGTTACAAAATAAGTAAACCTTTAACAAAATTGCCCCTTAACAAATCCCACCCGATTTCTTGCCCAATATTGATGTTAATCTATGGGGCTTTGGAGTAAGATGGGAGGGAGCATAGATCCGACCATGATTCAGCGATTTTGATGTCTAATCTTGGGCCTTTAGAGGGTACATTAGTTCTGGGTGTTTGGCGTCTACAAAGAAGGGAAAGCCTATGATTACTGGGGAGAAATCGTGGGCAATCCATGGGGCTTTCTCGGATCAAAAATGTTGGGATCAGCCATAAGATCATTCTAGCAAAGTTAATTGAAAAATAGAGAGCATTTGGGTGTCCAATTGAAGGACAAGTCCATTACAGTTCTTGACTATGGCGGGACTTTTTTTTGCAAAAATGGAAACCAAAATGAGCAAATCGGATGGGGGCTTTTGCAGATTCAGTTCGGAAGGGCCTCTTGAGCCAATGATGAAAGTTAATTAGAATTTGGCCTTGAAATCGAATGGATTTGGAAGAAAAAAGAAGATCGGGCTCCTTATTTGGGGCGTAAAACGGGCTGATCTAATTGGAGCACTAATTGGCCAAATTGGATGGGGCTTTTGCACATCTAGATTAGGAAGGCAATTTCGAGCTAGTGGGGTGAAGGAATTAGATTTTGGCCCCATAACCAATTTGAATTAGAAGAAAATCCCCATCGGTCTGTAATTAGGGGCGTAACTGTGATTGAACTGTGATTGAACAATTGAAACCCAAAAACAGGGTGATCTCATGAAGATTGTGTGTCGCTATGTCAAATCCAGCCTGTAAATCATTTCATGCGATTCCCGAACTCACTTTGTTGAAGCATTTCCGATGGATTCTTTAGGCGATTCTTTTGATGCACATATCCGCAAATGTAACTATGGCATGATTCATACCGTTGTTCCAAAATGGCGTAGTTCCCCAAATCCACAACCTCCCCAAATCCACAACCTTCTTCTGCTTTCGAAAACCAGAAACAAAGAAACAAAAGCAGCCGAGAAAAACCTCCCGGGGAAGCCATTTTTCTTGATAAAGAAAGAAAGATCTCGCCGGAAAAGAATGTGCTTAAGAGATGCAAAGTAGAATCTAAGGTTTTTCTTTGGGAAGAAGGAGAAGAAGAGAGGTCTTTGATTTGAAGAACCCGAAGAAACGTAGAGGGCCGTTTTGAAATACGTAAGAAAACCATTAGATTACAAGAATCCATCATTTTCGTTTCCTTTTTCCGCCCAAACCGCACCAAATCCGCCATAGTGAAGCACCAAATCCGCCATAGCCGAAGCTGAAATGCTGGTAACAAGACAAAGCGGGCATGATCAAAGCGGGGGCATGATCGAGGCGTAATTTTCGTGATTAATTGAAGCATTAATTACCGATGGCTATCTTGAAAACCCAAAAAAAATATATTATTGTGGAAACCCTTCCGGATTTTAGGGAAATTTGGAAGGGTTTCCATTATTTTTTTTTAAATAACCCCAATCGGGGGGAGATAGTGTGAGCGCTTGTTCTCTGCTGATATTAATGCTTCAAAGGATTTATGTATGCATCAAGCACGTAACAGGTTTAATTTAGATGCTTGTTATACATGCGGACGAATGTGGGTATTTTAGGAAACGATTTGTGAGCACATTGACGTAATGAATATGTTAAGCGGATCTATGGCTTTAAGGCAATTTATATCGATTTATTTGCAAACGGAAATTAATATGTAAAGCAGTTTTATGTGACGCCTAAAGGTCGGAACTTAAAGCCATGTACCATAGGGAATGAACAAAAGACTAAACTCTTAGAGTTCTCATTTAACATGTGAGATGCTTTACTCTTCTATACAAATACTTCAACCCATTGAATTGAATTGACTTGAATTGAGTTGATTTGAAAGATTATCTTGAAAATTTATAAGAAGCCTTGTTCCCCCTTGTGCAAAAGAGCGATGACGCTTTTAGTAAGATGTAAACGATGCACTTCAAGAAGATAATCGTAGATAACTACAGATGATATGATATTAAAATGGTTTGGGGAATTGTAAAGCCATATAATTTGGAAAAAAAGCTGTTATACAAAAAATTGGACGACGAAGAGAATAGAATAGTATCTTTAATAGTATTTTTAAGTCTACCAGTCTATGAGACACGCACACTACACTAAAACTTATTTATGGGTCCTGACTCCATTCACTTTACATTGCATGGCCTCGTACGAGCAAATTGGCATAGAGAGAAACTTTAGTGCAAAGGATTGGAGAGGAATTGGAGGTTGCTACATGCTCACATTCCTATATATTGGAAGTTTGGAATATTTAAAATTGGACCTAATTTATATTATTATTGCATATATTATTGGCATAACATCTAATATATTAAACAAATTGAAAATGACAGACCACATCATACTTTTTCATGTTTTAGGACGACAACTTCCCGATCACAATCAGATAACTTTGTTTCTACCATTGATATATAGTTGCGTCGAAACCTAAAAACAAATCAATATTGCTATTGAGAAACGATTTATTAGCAGCACAATAAAGAAAGATAATGACACCCACTTGGATATACTAAATCTAAAAAATTTCTTGAATCTAGCAATGTTCGAGTCTGACCCTGTATACTAAAGAAATCCTCATCCAAACGAATCCCTTCGCTCGGTCTAATTTAGAGGGCCAAAAAAGTATTCAAAATTGTTGTATGGGATAAGTTTTTTTTTTTTTTTTTTTTTTTTTTTTTTTGGAGGATAAGGAATTTTCAGCTGCATCTTGTTTAGAAATTGCATTTGAATTTTTTTGTAGATTTTAGCTAGTTAATATTTATTGGGTATTAGCATTTGACATAGTTTATGTACTTTGTTAGTTGCAGCCTTGGCAGCCTGCAAGATGTGAAAACATCCAATCCCATACTCAAGTGCGTCTATTACATTAGCTTCTCTCTCGGATACTCTCCCGTGTTGCGACCTGGATGTGGTGCCAGGAATTATAGAGGAGCAGGATACAGAGCTAGTAATATGAAGGTACATTAGAGATATCCACTTTTTCTACCTCGTTTGGCTTATAGCTTGGAAAGATTTGCTTGATTATAATGGAGGTGGGTGCCATGCCTTGATCATCACATCATTAGGCAATTATCCTTTGCATATAATGTGGCGCCTTAGTTGAGACCCACAAGTATACATTAACAAGCAAATCGCTCAGCAACTTTTACCTAAAAATAGATATACAAAAGGGCAGCGAATGAGGAAATGGTATAGATATATACCAAAAAAAAAAAATTTATATTAAATGCTTCAATCAAGAAGAAACTACATGCATGATGGGAAGCTCTATTCACTCCTCCAAAGATAGCTTTTGCGTTACTACCATCAGGCATACCTGCCAGATTGCATAGTGTTATAGGGTCTAGTGGTAGCAACAATTTATTGTAGTGGTAACAACAATCTATTGGAATAGTTTGGAGTGGGTCTAGAAAGCCTGTTATTGGCTTGTGCACTAGGGATTTACTAGGAGTCAAAGTCCATGTTATCTTCTTTCAAGTAACAAAGCTTCTGCATTTCCAACATCGACAAATCCTTTACTGCTACAAGGCTTAGTTGCCCACTCAATTATATAGATAATCATGGATGAACAATGACTGAAAGCTACTAAAAGAAGCAGTTTTTAAGATGAACGATTTAAAACCATTCATCCATATAGATGTTTAACAATATCTAGATGCTTGCTTCATCCGAAATCTTGAATGTTAATAGCTTAGAAAAAAGCTTAAGAGAATTCATTATAAAAAGAGCAAGTCTATCTTTGATGCTGGCTATGTGAGTACCTACCATGAAGAGGCATCTGAAAGAAGTATAAACTTGCACATGAGCATGCTAGCTTGGAATTGACACGGGGAGGTGAGAGTGTGAGCCACATGAATGCATGGTAGAGCTCAAAAGAAGAGCATCATACACTCTATGCCTACCTAATAGAATAGAGTTCTTATCGTCCACGGAGACCAATCAGCCCTATAGGACCCAATAAGAGCATAATGAGTTATTACTATCCGGTTAAAAACTTCGGTCGAAAGTTTTCGAGAAAAAGCGGATGTGATGTAATAAGAGTGTTGTCAAACCAAAATATCATATCGTGTAACATATTTACAAGTCAAGCAAGTGTGTCAATACATGGCCGAACTCGCACATTCATTCTGGATTTTACAAGTCAGCTGAGTGTCCAATAAATAATTTGAAAATTTGAACTTCATACATCCATTACCCACGAAGGTATGATCCTAGCATCCGTCTTGAAGATGTGCTCAGGTATCACATGCAAGATTATGCGTAGCCGTTGGCAACTGACCAACTCGAGATAAAATCATCTATTGCCAATCGAAAATACTCCTCCAACAAGGGCAATCTAAAGATATGGTACTTACACACTTTAGTATGGTGTGTCCTGATAAGCAAGGTTGGTTGTTTATTGCCGTAGGAGATGAGATGCAAAAAGTATTACAAATTATCTTATGATTTCCAGTCAGAGAATTCTTAAGTTGCCTATTATGATTTAGTCTGGCACATAAATTTCTGGAACAGCTTGCATTGGATAAGTTTTCCATAATTTCAGTAACTTCTCATCAGAAAAAACATGTCGGAGACGATTATTAATACACCAGGTTAAACTTTCTCCTATTAAACTTGGCTATGTCTGGATCTGCTATCTTCTCTGCCCATTGGAATAAGATATTTCGAAAAACATTGGGCATTCAGAGCTTATGTCGCGGTCGAGTTGTTACAAGGTTCTAGGTCTCATGGTGTACCGGAAAATGGTAACCAACAATGGTTAAACATTCCAGACATTGTCTGTTCTCTCAAGAAGTGTGCTGATAAGAACGACCTGATCGGAGGGAGACAGATCCATAGTTACATAAAAAAGTATAACCTGGAGCAGAACACTTTCCTTAGGAACTGGCTCATGTATGTATGGTAAGTGTGGAGCAGTAGATCATGCTGTAGAAATGTTCCACAAAGCACAGTCTAAAAATTCCTTTTCTTATGATATTCTGTTATCAGCTTATGTAAGACACATGGAAAAGTCAAACAGGCTATGCATCTCTTTGAGGAAATGCCACAACGAAATGTGGTGTCATGGACATCCATGGTTACACTATGTGTGCGGCATGGAAAGCTTATAGAAGCACAGGAGCTTTTGAGAAAATGCTGAGCGCAATGTGATCTCATGGAACTCACTAATTTCAGGCTATATTCATCATGGTTTGCTAAAAAGAAGCTGAAGATTTATTTCAAAAGATGCCTCAGCGCGACTTGGTATCATGGAATACAATGCTTGCAGGTTATGCATTAAATGGACAGTTGGAAAATGCCTGCATCCTTTTTCATGAAATGCCACATAAGGATGTAGTTTCTTGGACTGTGCTGATGGCAGCTTATGGGAGCGTGGGCAGATAAAGAACTTATTCATGCATTTCAGGAAATGCAATTAGAAGGTTGAAACCCAACAAGGCCACATTTTTTTTAACTATGGTAAATGCCTGTGCTAATCAGGCAGCGTTAGTCGAAGGCAGCTGGGTGCACAGGTGCATTCTTCATAGTAGAATGGCGTCGAAATGACACTAGGTAATGCTCTTATTGACATGTATGGAAAATCTGGGTGCTTAGATGATGCATGTTCAGTTTTGAGAAAATGGAGAAACACAATGTCGTATCTTGGAATACTATTATTGCAGCATATGCTCCAACACGGACATGCTGACAGGGCAGAACGACATTTCTCTAAAATGCAAGCAGAAAACTACATACATGATGATGTTACGATCACGAATATTCTTAATGCATATGTTAATGTTGGTGTGGTGGGCAATGGTTGTCACTGCTTGATTTCTATGAGTAAAGACTTTAAAGTAGGCAATTCCTAGGTTGAGACATTATACCTTGAACGTAGATAATCATGGGAAGGTGGGAGAACTGGATGTAGCTAAAGATTTTATTACGAACATGCCATTCCTAGTTGATATTACATTATTGATGCCACTGTTTCAATCATGCAAAGTCCACCTTGATAAAGGCAGGGCTAACCAGGTTGCAAAATACATTGAGATTGCTCCAGGGAATGCAGGAACCTACGTATCTTTGGCTTATCTGTATGTTGCATTGAGGCATTAATCATGTAGCTGATCTATGAGGAATTGATAGAACTGGAAATCTATTTTGCAAGCGCCACCCAGTTGGCAAGTTCATGAATAATACTGCAGCTGAAATATTCCTGTTGTTGATTCCCTATGATTAAGCCACTATATCGACTTCCCATGCAATAATTACTAAGAGCGCAGTTTGGAATGGTGCAGAAAAAGCATTGGAAATAGGCAATTTGTCTATCAGGGTTCAAATCCCTGGACTTCGTGGAAAGGGTTGGCCCTTGGTATGGACTTAATATAAACTCTCATGCAATTCTGATAAGTTAATCTAATTGCATTTGCTTGTCGTAGGATATGGGAACTTTCAAGCAATGGATTCTTTTGCAGGGGAATGCATATTATATGAATTCTATTCCCCTGGCTCCTCCCGTCATAAGGTCTCTACCATTAAAATCCTCTGCTAGTAAAACTTGTCTCTAAAATTGTTAGATGGTTGGGATATTTACAGCATATTTACAGACTTAAAAATTGATGGCTAGAAGAGCTCGAAGCTCATTCCTATAATAGGCTACTCATGGCCCTTAAATCAGGGGCATCGGGGTTGGCAGCCCTCAGATCAAACACAGTTAAGACAAAGAATGAATTGCATGGGAGACTATCTTGATAATTGTAGCAGATTATCATGATAATCTGTTGCAGTAGATCTTGGGCATTGAAGTTTCAATGATACAGCTCAGATTGGATAATCTCGTCCACCCCAGATTTAAGGGGTTCAACTTTTCCCTCTCGAGGGTCATGTGAAATATCCACTTGGCCCCCTCGTGAATTGTTTCACATAACCCCTAGGGGAAACGTTAACCCCCTCTTAAACAATATTAATTTCACATGGTCTGAGCTGTGTGAGACTGCTCATTGCAGCAACCTATCACAATGTCAATTTTACAATCTAAAGTGCACTACCTCATACCAACTCATCCAAGCAAGCAAAATCCATATTTGAGGGACTACCTCATACCAACTCCAAGCAAGCAAATATTTGAGGGATTGATGGGCTGTAAGCATTTTAGCTCTTAGATCTTTTTATCCTTTTACGTAATTTTTCATTTCACACTGGTTGGCAAATGTGAATATCAAGTTCAGGTCATTGCAAATAGACTGGTGGATGAGGATGCTCCTGCATTCTCATTTCATCAAAATCACATTCTTTCTCCCTCGTCTATTCTCTATTAAAATTTTCACCATGGAATACATCCACTTCCAAATGAAAGAAAAGTTCTTTTGAATCTAAACCCATTTCCTCTTGCAAAATAACATACAAGTCTTGTGTCTTGTTTGCGTGCACATTCATGCAATGGATGAGAGGGAGGAATCCCATATTCTTGATTATAAATGTTACATAAAGCGTGCACAGAATAGGTAGCAATTAGCAATTGGAATAAAATTTTCTGAAGGCTGTCCATTTTACAAAAAGTGGACCATCTCATTAAGTGACATTTCGAGACATGTACAGTTTGAATAGCTCTACTCCACCTTCTTGGTTGGCTCTCTAAAGAATTTGTTCTCCAAGATGCATCGCTTTTAATAAAGCCCCACCAGATATAAGTTAGTGGAATAGTGATTGCATGCCAGACTGCATGTGTGCATCTAAGGCAGCCCTTAACAGGAGGAAATCCCGAAAACCTCGAAAAGCATTGCCAGTACCGTGCCAACTATCACAATCCATAACCTTACTGATGAAGGATGTTTGGTAAACACAGACCATCCAAGCCATAGAACTAGCTGTATGATTCCCATTATGAGGCATACTAGCATATTGAAACCTGAAAATGGATAATGTCAAATAATCATCCTCACGCAAATTCGCTTACAAGGAAAATGCATTGCATAAAACTCTCATCAATAGAAATTGTCAATAAAATACTCACCATAATCGAACTCATAGAAATTGAGATATAGGATATGGGTAGAAACAAATGCTACAATGGGCGCAGATACCATCACCCTTGCAGCTTCAGACTTTATGCTAAATGTGCGAAGAATTGCGAGTATAAAGGAGTAACCAAGCAAGGCAATTGCTGATGAGTAATCTAGCCTTTCCGTAGCATGCATGTCCCTGGACAATGCGTTATCAGCAGTGTGTTGACAAGAAAAGACATCCTTCTAAATTTACCTTGTGTGGAAGATGGCACTCCAGAACCATGCATTGATTGATAGGAGACCATAAATTGTCCACAAGCCGACAAACTCATAATATGGGCCTCTTCTCCCTTGTAACCTTTGTGGTAGTTTAGTGTACACCAGTGAATCAAGAATGATGACAATCCGAAATATGTACAAAGAAGATTCAGAAGTGAGAAAACAACAGATGCAGGTTCCTGTCACACAAACACATATTCGACTTTGGTGAGCAAGATAAATAAGACAGCATGGGAATGAAAAGTGGAACACATATCCTGAATAAATGCATGATTTGGGAAGTAAAATGACCTAGCAAAGTTGGTCCATCATTATAAGCTGTGACTTCTTTTGTACAAGATTTAATATTACATGCTTATTCATTCAGATTCGCGTGCTTAGAAAGTATGCATTTTGCCACATGGTTAGAAGTCAGAACATGTTACTGCAGATATCAAGACATTAGAAACCACCATTCCACTTATGTCGATCTCAGGACAAAGATGGTACCTTGACAGAAACCTTCAACACTAAGATGAGGATAACCACAGAACAACCAAAGAATAAAGGAAGTTCTGGTAGATGCCTATTGCAAAAGCTTTTCTAGCCAAGAAATTCAGCGACTCTAACGCCCAACTGAATAAACGTATCAATTCGTTTCACCTATTTTTATGGTACCACTACCAAAGGAATGTATTTCATCTTAGGTTATGTGAAACCAAAATTTAAGTTACCTGAATGCCCAGGATCGTTAAAAGGCCACTTCCCATGATACTTGAGAGGAACATGCCCGGTGCTTTTTAGATTCCTTTCTCATCATACACTGATATTGACATTCACCTCGACAATCCCACTGGCTCCATTTCAATAATAATGGCCCTTGATTAACTTCACGAACATTTGCTCCATTTGCTGAAACATTACATGAAGGAAAGCAATTTTCTCCAACACATCCACTTTTTCACAGACTTCCCACATGCCCTGAAATGCCACATTAGTGGAATATAAACGCCATATTCTATTGTTGTTGCAAGCAAGAGAGAAAAATACCTATAGCTAGGATCCCTATCCTTCACTGGCTTCACAGGCCAAGTGAAAAAGTAAACAAAACAAGCAAAATGAAGGCGAAAGGAACCATCCCCATGCGCGTGCTGAATAGAAATGTCAGATTTCAAACAATAAGTACTTACATTTGGGATCTATGGGATTATCAATGAACCAAACATGTTAAAATTCAGTTTACATTCTCTTTTCTGTATTACTAAAGACAGGAATAGCTAGATGGGATATACAAGGTCATGTGTTTTACTCTATTTTGCCTTCAGAAGTAAAATAATTAAGGTGTTTACCCATTTTCATGCTTCATGTTGGTCAGCGTGACAAAACCAATGATTGGGAAGTGGTTCTAGCAACGCAGCTGGACAGCTATAAATCAAAGTTTGCTGCGTTTGCAACTTTGTCTTCTATTCAGCTGGCTTGTCAGCTTGACATGAAGGTGCTTCTTCATAGGATTACCTCTAATCTCATTTTTATCTAACAGAAATTGGTCTGCAATTCAGTGGTAAGTAGGAAGATCCACTATTCTTTTTGCATTTTATCTTCTTTCCTTCATCAGAAACCATAGCATTCTGACCATGAAAAGCTTTTCTTCTGTATCTGAGATTTTAGCAGAATGGTACAAACAATCTATAAATAACTCAGTTTCGTCTACATGCTAATCCAATAAGCTCAGCTTTAAAATTAACCATCGGTAATTTACAAGATCTGAAACATAGGCGTGGTAGACATGAAATAGCAAAGGCTAGATGTTCAATACGTAAATTTCAGGATAATGCTAGGAGACAACTCTACCATCAAATATACATATTCGGAATCAACATAAAAAAAGCACGTACCCGTCTCCGATTACGAATCGATCTTCCACAGTGACTCAAAAATTGATGCTCCCTTCCCAAAATTGTTTGGGTCCGTATACTCCGTATTTTGTACTCTATTTTTGTATTTTACTACAAAGGGAAAACTGCAAAATACCCTTCCGTATAAGGGTGTGTTTCTATGTGGCATTTTGGGCCCGACCTAACCGGATCGTATATGCGCTTTTTTGGCTCGGGACCATTGGCGCCGAAATTCAGCTTAATGGCGAACCCGGGCCGAAAAAAAGTTGCGAAATCGAAAGGCCGCCGTGTGTTGTTCCGAGGCGATCCGGCGATTCCACTGCTTGGCGTGTGTGGCGATTATCCGTGGCACGAAAATTCAGCTTAAAGCGAATTCCCGCGTCGGCGATTCCACTGATAGCGGGCATGGTCCGGCGTGCAGCTTTGAAATTCGCTTAAGCGGGTTTCAAAATTTTGAAATTGCAAAGGAATTTCAAAGCTGAAAACGTTCATTTCATTTGCAAGTTTACATGGCGATTTTTGAATCGATTTTGAGTGAAGTTCAAATTTGAGTTCAATTTACAAGTTGAATTTGAGTTCTTGCCGGTTTCTTAGCCAGTTTTTCACGAGTTCTTTGTCTTCGATCCAAGTAGTAGGTCCTATGTTTGATAAAAATAGTTCCATTTTAGGCGTAAACTCTCTCATTGAATTCTTTGGGTGCCCTTGAGTGCCATAAGATGTAATCATAGATGATTTTTAGTCGTTGGATGCCTATAACAATGATCAAGTTCTTGATGTACAGCGGGTGATATATTCCCCAAAGCGGGGCACTACAACATGGCATTGCCCCTCGGGTATTGCTCCCACAGGTCCCCTCATATCTAGCCCACTCGGGAAACAACATGCTGTTGGGTCTCGTGGAAGGAGAGCAAAATCCGGTCTGCGATCACGATGCCGCAGAATGGTAGGAGGCCTACCCTGGTTGACGAAGCAATCATAAGATCATATGTCTCTTTCAAGAACACATAGCCGTGGACACGAACTCCTGGGCCCGTTCTGCCTAAACCCCGGTCGCGCGGATCGGGATACATCGAACCACCTCACCGCATGATATTGAAACACCGGGGCCGACTAGCACTTGTGGCAATGGGCCCGATGTAGAGCTATCGGCATCGATTGATCGGATGAATCCACGCCAATAGTCGCTATTGCCATCATCGAAAGCTTCGCTCATAGACCTTCATCCTCATAATTTAATCCAGACATTGTAATGGACCCTATCAAACAATTTTGCACTATCTTTGGGCAAAACTTCGAAACTAGAAGAGCCACGATCACTTTGGCATTTGTTTTGCCATATATGAAAGACCAGAGTAGGCATTCTTTTATAGAGGCTGAAATTAAAAAAGCGGAATTTGACAACTAGTCAAAGAGAATTAGTCAAACTCCCTTAAGTTGCCCCCCCTTTTTTTGAATTTTTTGAAGAAAATTTTGAAATTTGCTTGCAATTCGAAAATTCGCAAGCTAATTTCATTTTTTTTGGGCTGCCTCGGAGGCCGAATTTCGCTTAACAGTTTAATTTCAATATTTTTTTTTTTTTTACGCTGCGTGGGTATTTGTGGTGACGAACGGAAATTCGCTTTTGCGAATTTAGTTTTCAAAATCACGGCGCCGAGTGACATGAAGTGGCCGCATTTTCCCACGTGAATCTCAAATTCAAGCTTAATTTCAATTTCACTTTTTTTGATATTCGCTTTTGCCGAATTTAAGAATTTGAAAATCGCTTTGCGAATTTGGGAAATTCGGCAAAAGTTTAATTTGTCGCCGAGACCCCAAAATCGAGCCAAAAAAGGCACCCTCACATGTGCCCAAGTCAAGCTGTTTTTTGTGTGTGTTTTCTATGTGCTCCTTTCGACCGGGGTAGTTTTCGGCACCATCGGATTACTGTGGCGACCTTGCTTGGACCCCGGTGTCACAGGCGGCTTGTTGCAATCTGAGGAAGAGGATTACATGCATCGACCCTGGTTTGGGAGGCGAAAGGTCCTCTTATACGAAAGACGAGGCGATTCACGGGCCAGGGCCACACGACAAGGTCGGGTCTAAAGTTGCATGGGAACCAAAAAACACATACGACTTGAAGTCAAGAGCAAAAATTATGCTCATGGAAACCATCTAAGAAAATTATAATCGGTGTGCAACCTGGACAAATTCTATTAATATGGATGCAACTTGGATTGCATTCTCTGATAAGAATTTCTTGGAGCTCCAAAATCGAGGGGTAAAAGCTTGAGAATCAAAGGTAAAAGCTTGAATGAGATGTAGATGGTGAATGTAATGTAAAACCTCGAATGCAAAAAGTAACTAAGAACTTCGGTAGGAGGGCCGTTCTTGATTGACACAGTAGAAATTCGAGAAAAAGCGGGGCCATGTAAGGCAGTGCTAATGGCCCGGATAAAATGATGAGCGAAGCTCTAGTTGCATTTACGTTTTGAAATAGTCCTTCATCAAACGTATATCCCTCAAATTTTAAGCTTCACCAAATGCCCTCTAGTTATTCACGTTTTATGGAATGCCCTTCTCCAACATAATACCAATGGCATCTTTTTTTACCAAAGCGCCATTTATACTTTTCGTTATTTTTCTTTCCTTATGGGTTTTTTTTTGCATCTTTGATTCCGACCATTGATCTTTGGAATATTCCGTGTTTTATGCCAAATCAAAGGCCATTAAATTTTAAAATCAAAATTTGCCTACCACTTCCAATGGTCCAAACCGAACATATGGTTGAACAAAAAAAAAAAGCTAAAGAGAAAAAGCACAAATTTAATCGAAGCCTAAACAAAATGTCGAATTACCCAAGCGCATCGGATAAAAAAAATCCTCCAACTCCGGAAGGATTGGAAGACTCTACATGATAATTCTCCCTCTGTTTCAACACGGTAGAGACTTCCCATGGGAACGAGGGGCAAAGTCTTCATTTCTTAACGGGCTTCCATTTTACAAAGGCGTCCTCGGTCCTCATCTTATGGGCGGAAAGCCCTATCTAGTCACCATAGAAGCCGGCCATTTCACTCAACCTCATTGGGACTCGCCAATGGAAGCAAGAATCAACATTGCTTTGGAAACTTTACCTCGTGGCCGCTTAGGGCTTTTCGGATAGAACGAGAGGCTTTACTATGTCACGAAAGCTGACTAAAAGCGTAAACAAACCGGACTTCCTAAATTGTCACGAAGGCAAATGGCGGCGGCAAATCCATGACGATTGATATCGAAACAATGCCCCTCCGTCCTGCCGGATTTTTACTCAATCTTATCAACGCCAATTAACGCTATACTTTCGAGTCAACAAAAGGCGGATACGTATTATCGGCAATAGCCCTATACTTCCTTCTTTAGAAAGCTTTCGGAACTGAACCGGGGAAGGCAGCCCCGAGAAAGAAGAAAGGGGGCATGCGTTCTTATCTTTTCATTGAAATCATGCATAGAAACAAAAAAAAAGCCCATCGAGCCGATCGACGGCGGCGATGCGCATCGTAATTTCTAGTTACATTAGAATAAGCCTCCCACTAGCGGCATGGTAAGTCCTTTAGTTTGTGTCAATGCAGTTAATTCAACTCTCTTTGCATCTTGGAATTAGGTACCACAAATTCCTGAGGGAATAATTATATAGTTCTTAGCGGACTAAAGATAGTTGGTGTACAATAGGGACAAGGGATTGGGTAGCCATCGACTAGATAAGAGGGCTCACACTTGGTCTAAATTAAAGTTGATGCATCAATAAGGCGTAACATAGTCATTTGATGAAGCTACCTATATTGTCCATGAGTTTGATGTTCCTCAAGAAGAGTGGGCTATTAGAAGAATTGGGCGAGGCAGCGGTAAAGTGTCGGGGAAAAAATTAGAACCAAATGGCGGGGAAGTGCAACTCCTTTATCAATAATAAGATCATTACGGATGAATAGCGGCACCATGTTTTTCTGAGGGCAAGGATAGCAAATGGAATGGAGGTCATACGAGAAGTTTGATTTTGTCACGAACATGTGTCAGCTAGACCGGTTGAATGCCGGTCGATCTTCGGGTCAAACTAAGCGTTGAAAGTTGGGGAGTATTAGAGAGGGGAACTACTCAACTTAGATGGATCAATCCATGCAAAATGACTCTACCCACGGGCGATAACACTATGTCGATTCTGGTGTGGTTTGGAAAACGTATGAATAAAGAACAAAATTGGGGAAGGAAGTCGGGACTTGAACAAGCTCTACAGTTTGAATGTCAGCTGCTATCAATGAAAGTCATCACGCCTCAATTAGATGTTGACTTTTGTATTAGAAGGACCATGAAACCTACAAAAGAATGCAAATATCGAGTGCACATGTGAAGATTTCTTAGATAGAACAACAAAACAACAATATACACCTTGCAAACATTTTATGTATGTTCTAGCCAAGATATTGAAACATGATCCTAGATTGCATTTAGACATGATCAACATGTGATCCTGAGATGATGTCTTGTGCTTAATCCTTGATGATGTCTTTGATTAATCCTTCATAACATCTCTTTGAAATTATTTCCATATGTTAATGTTATCTTCATATTAATTCTTATGCAAAAGTGTACCTTCGTCTCATGAAATCCTATTGTTTAAATTAGGTTTTCCATCAAGTGGAAAACTTTTAGATTTTTTAAGGTTAGTTTCCTAAGGTTATGGGGTTTTTGCGGACGGAAAATTTTTCAACATTCCAAAAATCGGCTGTGGCTTTTTCATGATTTAAATTGAACTATGGAGGGCTCTCAAACTATCAGTCCCCAATTTTTTTTGGTCGGATGGGCATGGCATGAGAGCCACGTTTGGTCCCGTTTAGGTAAGCAAGCCTACTATACCAATCCGGTGAGCTGCAAAATCTAGGTGCTCCTTGGTTGCATGCAAATCCTTAGGTCTTTCCCTCATGGCTTAGGTTGCATACTATGCATACAAGACTCTGAAGGCATAGTTCAACAAGCATAGGAGGCTCGTTGTTGCCTATATTTTGGAGTAGAAGAAATAGCCCAAGATCATGGCCCTCCTTCTATGATTTCTTTTATTAGGTTTAAAATGGAGATGGATTCAGCAAATCACAAATTTCAAGCTGAGCCGTAAAGGTTTTCAAATCGAAGTATTTGGTTGAAAGGGTTTTGGCTTATTAGAAGAAGATGACCAAAGTTTTGTGATTGACATGCATCTTATTCCATGGCGACCTCAAACATTTTCTTCATTTTTCTCCAACTCGCTATGGTGCGGCTCCTTTTCAATGCACATTTTTTTGCTCTTCTTGGTGCCCTCTTCACAAACATCTCCGGTGTGAACCTAAAAGCAGGTCACGGGTGCTCTTGGGTCTTGCTCCATTCTTATTGAAGGAATTTGGCACCGGAATGGAGGAACATTGAGCGGATTGGCTGCCTGATAGCTAAGTTGCTTGAGGTAAGAAATTTGGATCCATTATCTTTGTTCTCACTGCAAGCAAAGGTCTGAGACCTCTTACCCGGATGGGATTTTGAAGAAACATGAGCCAATGTCTGCCTTCCGGCGATGGTTTATGCTAGGTAAATATTTTTTGACATTCCTTTGGGTTTAACTATGCATCGTGGGATCGCATGGCTAAAATAGCTAGATTTGGCATGGCCAATGTAGTCGAATTATGCATGGCTTTGGTACTTTGTTTTATTAGAGAAATGGTAAGGATGCTAACAAAATCGTGATCATGAAATGCATACCACCGCTTAGGAACTTTGATTTTTTGAGCCCTTGTTTGTGTTTTGGAGAGGTGATTTGCGGGCATTCGATTCTTTATGCTTGATGCGGAATGGACCACGAGAAGATTTGATAAATATTTCATTGCTAATATGCTATATGGTAGGCATTTTCCTAGAATAAGTAGTTAAATGTGTTGGAGCGATTGATGCGCTTTGAGCTATCTATGACTTTTGGTAATTCGATTAACCATCTATGGCATTCCAACACAGAATTTCAATCGAGGAGAGTCATGAAGCAAAGCAAAAGGGAGGTAAAGCTTTTCCTTCTTTCGGGTTTAGGGTGCATTTTCTATGACTAACAAAACCAAGTATCTAAATTGATGACTAAGTGGAGTTATCTAAATTGACGTGAAGACTTATCTTATATTCTAATTGCTAATTGGTTCTTGTTACTCGGCGGATAGCTATATTTCTTATACAGTGAAATGACATGCTTTCTTTGAGGAGCAACGAACAAATGACATTAAAGAAGTGCTTGATTTGATTATCCTCGACTCTGTGTTTCAACTTAATGCATATGCAAAATGCAATGTTAATCCCTATGCTTTTGTTGCAAATTACTATGCAAATTCTCCTCCTCGCCTTCCATTATTTCTTGGTAATTATAAAATCGAAGGTACCAGCCTCATTCAGCAATAATAGGTTATCCCTCGGCCTACGTAAATGGGAACAAGTTTTTCTGTCTTTTTCGATTGTCTCTTAAGAAATCGGGTACATTTGTAAGCGAAGACTCTTTTAGCATCCAAATCTAACTCTATATATACAATTGCCAATGTATTATTATTATTGTGCCAAAGGGATATCGTCTTAATAATTTTCTTGAAATCGGAACAAGTTACATAGATCGAAAGTAAAATATGGCATTTGAACATCTCAGCAGTGTATTATGGGTCCCTCCTATCATGACTAACTAGAAATCTTGGGCGTGAAGCGGTCACGGTGCCTAATGGTATTTGCTTCTCCATGGCAAAATCTTTGCATTTGGACAATGCATTAGATTGTTTATGGGATAGCATACATGTGCACGGACAACTAAAAATAAGTAGATTGAGATTGAGCTTCATATTCCAAAGAGTTAAGCTATTGCACACATGCAAATACGAATTTTCAAATTTCTCCATTTGTTTTATCTTATATTTGAGTGTAGACCCACTAAAATCTCTCTACTGTTTTATCTTATATTCCGACTTTTCTATATAATATTGCTACAAGGGAGAGGGAGACCATTATTGACCCAAAAGAAGCACTGTATGAGTTATGATACATTACATCATTTGTTCTACCATCAAAAATGGGCGATTAAAGTGTAATATCGTTTTGATAGAAACAATTGCCCGGATAAGCAATATGTTGTGCTAAGGAATAATTGTTATTTCTCCTGGCCGCTTCACACATTTATCACCAGGATGTTGTACATCATTTCTTTCTTGGCACTTTTTGTTTCAAGATTTTGACATTATCTTTGCCCCATTTTATTTTTCTTCAATCTTTGCTTTCTAAAGGCCTTTGTTATTTGGTTTCTGAGGATGTTTTGGCAGCACGAAGTTGATTTTGACGGTATCTTTGCCCCATCTTTACTTTTTCAATGCTAAGGCCTTTGTTATTCTGATTCGGAGATGTTTATAGTGAAAACATGTTGCTTTTGTAGTTTTTCCCAACAAAAACCGACATCGCATTTCGGAGTTTGCATTTTGCATATTAGACAGGTTTTGTTCAATGTGGTTAATAATGTATATTAACGAAGTTTTGTTGAAGGTTGTATCAAATACACTAAGGTGGACTATGCTTATCTATAAATTTTGGTATTTCAAGTGTCAAAACAAGTTTATATAAATCATTTTGTTGGTATTTGGTTGATGTGTTCACATGCAACAAAGAGTTAAACAAAGAGCTAGACGGGTGAAATGTCAAGAATTTAGACCAAAAACATTGTCGTTTTTTACAACGAACAAACAAATTAACTAATTAAATAAAGCCCACTGCAGAACTTGGCGTTCACACATCATTATTATGAAGGTGGCACATAAGAACTGAATCTCATAATTATCAAATTGACACTTTACAATTATGTGGATATCCCTACCATGTCTAGAAAACTACCCCATATAGAATTGATGTAGAAATACAAAGCTTCTAACACTTCTATTGGAAAAGGGTCCAAAAACATAAAATATATATTTACTACTAAACAAACAAGCCTATCACTTGACACCTAAAAGAAACACAATTACAAGTGCAAGTGTTAGCATCAAATTATGCTTTTGAAGGTTGGAATGGTAAAACACAAATGTGAAATTTTTTTTAGGCCTTTGTGATTACTTGGGCTTCTAATAGCTTGGCTTAATGGATTTTCCCATTTCATGTGAATGTTGTTTCTCCAAATCGTAATGAAAAGTGGCATCAATGTATTTGCAAGTGTAGTCACTAACATTTTTATAACAGAAACCTTTGCTCTAAAATATAAGTGCCCCATTAGGCTTGCTCTAGGGTTAAGAACATCTTTACCTTTTATATTACTCAAAGGTAAGTGCCTACACAATGGAGTGGTTGTTTTATGACTCTTCGCCGTTTTATGACATTGCTGTGTGATTTATTTATTGTTTAACTTGGTCCATTCGGGGGCTCAATTTCTTATCTAATATCGTCTCTTTCCACAAATAAAGTATTTTATGTACCTAAGAAACAATGGTTGGCTATAGGATTGTTACTAAAGCCCGCAGCGCCGCACCATAACTAGTGTTTATTCATTCTAAATTGTGAGGTGCAAATTTATAAACTCTTAACTTTGTTTGGTATTTAACCCTCTTTTGCCAACGTAAACAAAAAAACCTCTAAAAAAAAAAATCCCTCGTCCATTTTATATTTCATATTTTATATAAAATGCCCTTGTGGGTTTCCATATAGGGTCTTGATGCAAGGCTTGGTAGTGGATTTGCCACCTCTGCGGCCCTCGCCTTGCACTTTGCCCACAAGCATTTCATTTTATATAAGACATATAAATAATCACAATGTATAACCTTTTTGAAATTGCTTGACCATTGTAATATGAAGTGGTACTCATCTCTATATTAGCACACACTTGTTGTGGTCGAGGGATCCGATTGACCACTTCGATTCATGAATGACTACATCAAATTTAGACTTTTAGGTGATGTATCGTCATTGACAAATTTTATAGACAAGTTACTGTTGTGGTACGTATGTAACCATGGGCTTAGGCTTTATCCTTGTCCATAAGAATCCATCTTATCTTGTGCATTTATTTATATTTTTCTAGTTACCTTATTAACCCATCCCTTTCCACGGGTTTGTGGCAAGTCTTGTATGAGAGAGATTTCAATGCCTTAACATTTCATCAATGTATGGTACCAACTGGACTTCCAACTATCCTCCAAAGCTTTACATGGTAATCCCCATTAAACAAGGATCTACGCTTGACAATATACACAACAAAGATTCTCCTTATAAAGGCAACATTCCAATTTCACAAAAGTACTATAAAAAGGCATGTGTAATTTTACACCTTCACTAAATGGCTCCTAATGCGCCAAGGTATTGTTGCAATCCTTCTTTTGGATACAAATTGAAAACAAGAGGTTTTTTTAAGTCATAGCAAGTAATTAGACCATCTAATATAATAGAGGAAAAAGCACCAAAATACTTTATGTTTTTGCAAATTTAAAACTTTCGCAAATCTTGATAATCTTTTGAAATGCCCTTCCGTCGGCATATATCAGTCGACTTTCTCCAACAAATATTGATGGTGTCTTTTTTGGTTATCGCCTACCTATATCTGGGTTCCTCAAAAAAAAGGCACCCAAATTATCCCTGAACTCTCAATCGCATGCATGGTGTGCTCTCAACAATCGCTCAATGGAGCTTTTTCGGGGATTTGCTCTCACTAAGTTATAACATTTTTTTTTTATGGTCAGACAAAATTAATAAAGTATCTAAATTCCTTACTTCTTGATTGCTTGCTTCTTGAAGGGCATTCGAATTATTTTGTTAAATCTTAAGGATATTTAGTAAATTTTGAAACATTTTAAATTTGAAAAAGTGTCACGTCATGGATCTCAAGGGCATTTAAAAAAATAATAAAAAAAAACATCCGGGAATTTGGGGAATTAACGTAAGTCTTAAAGGCATTTGAATAATTTCCAAATATACAAATACTTATGTTGAACAGGGGCATTTTGGAAAATTATTAAAATTCAGGGATATCTGGTGAAATTCCAAAATATAAAGGTATTTTGGCATTTTTTCCTATAAAAAAAACCATGGCGTTTGAAGGTTATTGGAGGAAATGAGTTATGCACAGTGCTAATTTGCCCACTAAAAATAGCAGAGCAGTAAAAGATATATCGAAAAAGTGAAGTCTTTGATTTTTCAGTACATGTAGAGATGACAGTCTCGGAGGAGGCGTGGCAAATGATCATGTAAATGTATTTGAAGTTGATGTCATTATATCTCAACTTTGGCTGATTTTCTATTCTGCAAGGCAGATGAGCTAGAATAATGGAATTATCAAGGTTCTAACCTTGATTGAAAGCTAGAATAGTGGACTTCATCAAGGAGCTAACCTTGATTGAAAGTTGCCAAAGTATAGAAGACACTAAAAGGATGTCTTTGTGCATGGACATGAATCTTAATGGAATTAAGGCTCGGGCCACGATTTCTTTGGACTCTACAAATGGAACAAGAGGCGGTAACTCAGTGCTTGTGAGGTGGGAAGGCGACTAGGTCTTTCTTGCCTACGTTCAAAGAAGTGATTATCACTTGAGTTGCAAAGTTTATAGCCGTCCAAGCGTGTTGGAATCCTATATGGTTAACATATATCCTTGACATCCTCATGAAATCCTCTCAAAGAAAACAATCACGGAGAAGCGGTATCATCAGGGCATTATGAATTGCAATTTAGGGAAATTCAAATGCATAAACTATGGTTGTAAAGAGTCGTGCCCTAAGATTATTTGAGTTTAAATAGCGTTGTCCGTTGATGATCCGTATCCCCAAAACATGCCTCTAGCTCAATAATGAAAACAACAAAGTCAGGCAACTCTGGGGCTTCTCCCTCCAGTAATGGAATAGAATAGAATAGAATAGAATAGAATAGAATAGAATAGAATAGAATAGAAGGGTTCTTAAGCGTCAATGGAGACCTAGCGACAAGCAGAGCTTAAAGCTGGTGAGGAGAGAACTAATCAATGGACTTGTTCGAGCTATATAAGATATCGTGGAGGATGGAACTAAATCACAACCCGAATCACGATTCAAAAACCACAAAGCTTGGACCCATTGCCAGTCAAACTTTTTGGACAAGCTAATCTTAGGCTCTGATGGCCTTAATCTGGAGCTAAAGGCTAATTCATGAGAAGCTACCTGATCACACAACTCTTTATTATCCAACTGCAACTGCTAACATACTTGAACAAGCTGCTAGTTTTGTTGTAATAAGGCCAAAAAACTCCTCCATAGAGATAAAATCACCAAGTATGAGCAAAATATACTTATTCTCGAGAGAAGACAAAAATTGATAAAGAGATTCTTGTGAACAGTCCACAAAACCTACATAAAACAAAAGCGAAAATATGGAAGAAATATATCGAAAATCTTGAAGAATACGGCTAAAACGGAAATACTTGATAGATTAGAGAAGAATACAAGGCTTGAGCTAGAAGGCTCATGGCCTGGCATTGAAGCTGGAATGGTTCGGCGAGAATGAGGCTCTTGTATATATATCTAGTCCAACGATTTCAATCATACCACTTCAGTGGATGAGATTGTGCCAAGTGTCGATTGCACGCATGTAGATTCTAAAATATTCTAGAATCTCACGGAAATGACTTTGCACATGGAAAAGATGCAAGGGAATATCTTCAACAAATGTTAGTAGTTCACTTTGACAAAGATGTTCGATCGACAAATAGAAGGTTACATTAAACACCATTTTAGCCTGTTTTTTCCTTAATTTCCTCTAAACCCTCTCCAGCCCTAAAGTGATCTCCAGCAAGTTAATGAGTTTTTCTAATCAGAAGATATAGAGCACACCGATTGCCCCGAGGAAGGTTAGGAGCCCCAAGAAGAGGCCTAGTATAGTAGAGCTACTCGGGGAAGTGGCAAGAAGATCCCGAGCACTTAAGGTCAAGCATAATGAGGGCTTAAGAGCCCAGCACCTTGACGAGGCTTCGCCATAGCATGGACAGCGAGTCCCCAAGAAGCTTTGTCCGAAGCAATCAATGAACAAACAAAGACGTCAATCAGAAACCTTCGAAAACAAAGAAACAACAACCAGCCTCCGGCAGCAGCAATAACAAAGAACAAAGTCGGTCCGGATAAATCCGGAAGAAGGATCCTCGAAGGATCGACTCGAGGATCATCCATAAACGTCCGAAACAAGATCAGGTCGAAAGTCAGCAAGAGACGGATCTCCGGTCATCAAATTAAAGTGAAGGTGGGAAGGGATCTTCAAGCTCAAGAAGGATCGGGAGTTGAGAGGAAGAAGCGGTGTACAAAGTCTACCTCTAGTGGTGATTGGTATTGCTGGGCGAGAATATCCGAAGTTAGGTGAAAGGAGAAAAGCCACGAGTAATCACCGAACCCCTCCTTCAAGTT
Source organism: Isoetes taiwanensis (assembly GCA_021234155.1). Classification (NCBI taxonomy): domain Eukaryota; kingdom Viridiplantae; phylum Streptophyta; class Lycopodiopsida; order Isoetales; family Isoetaceae; genus Isoetes; species Isoetes taiwanensis. The sequence continues at coordinate 2,946,316 of JAJEKV010000083.1, read as the reverse complement.
TAATATTTGAAGAGGGTCCATCATCGACAACCGAGGCATGCACAAGTCTTAGGAGATCCGGCATTTCCGGCAATGCACGAATCTTTTTTGATCTAGAAGGCACCCAGATAATGTCTCGAAGATCATGCAAGAATTCATAGCGGATTACCGAGTCACACCCCGGCGATCCGAGGTCCTTGCGGGGAGGCGGCGGAGGCATAGCTAGTACATCTTTTTGAAGAGAGCAATCTACGCATATGATCCATGCGAAAAAGTCATGGTGCCAAGGTCTTTGGTGGCCCGGCGTGTAGCGGCGAGGAGTTGCATGGTCTTTATCGAGGAGTTGGAGAAGATTCGGGCCTTGACCGATGGCATTAGGGAGAATGCGGTGTTACAGCGTATTGTTGCTACGGAGCGAGTTAAAGTCACGAGAGGCGTGTGAAAGCGCCCCACCGGGTTGAAGGAGGGGGACACAAGTTCGTCGGTGTTCTTGAGGCGGCTAGAAGCGGCGGTGATATCAACATCTATGGCGTCCCCTTGCTTTGCGATGGCGGACTTTGGAGGATCCAGCTGATTTGCAGCCCGGTATGTGCATGATCATTTTCGGGGTTTTTCACGCAGCTCTCTTCCTATGAGCGGGGAATCACGGGAGCTTGTTTTGGGGCATTAAGCCATCTAACACCCTCACCCGGTGAGGCTTGGGCGGGAGCTCTCGAGAGAGGATTTGAGGAGGCATGTATGTGCATGGCCAAGGATAAATGTCTGCGGTGGATGGCATCCCTGTGGAGTTCTTCGGACTTATTGGGAATGGGTGATGAGTTTGTGTACAGTGTATCTTGAGTTCTTTGCAGTTTTCTCAAATGGATAGGATCTTGAATACGCATGCATTTCCTTGATTCCCAAGGTTAGCGACCTTCTACCATTAATGATTGGAGGCCCTATCTCCTTGTTGTCCCTCATTGTACAAGATTATTGCTAAAGCCCTAGTAGAGAAGTTGAAGCCGTGTTGACTTCTTCCATTAGTAAGGTCTTGATCTGGGTTTGTTCACGGGAGGAACATTTTGACTAATGTTGCCGTGAGCTTATGAGGGCCTTTATTGGGCGGGGAGAACAGTCAAGGCATTGCGTATCTTAAGCTTGACTTTGCCAAAGCTTCGATAGTGTCGGATGGGAGTTCTTATGCGCCATGATGTTAGGGCCGCGGGTCCACGCCTTAAGAGCAGGTCATTCCGCATAGGTAAGCCGACGCTACGATGGTGTGCGGGGTGAACCACGCGGCCTTTGCCCTTTAGGCAAGGGGTGCGTCCGGGGTGCCCTTTGGCGCGAATTTTTTGTTTCTACGATTGTGGCGGAGGCACTGTCTCACTTGTTTTTGGCTGCCGATTGGAGGAGGGGGTGGTGGATGGGCCGGATCTGTGGGATGGTAGCCGACAGATTATTAACCGGTCAATCGGATGACACTTTCCCTTTCTTGGTGGCGTAAGAGAGGAATGCTTGAATATGAAGGGTTTCTTGGATACTTTCTCCTTGGCCTCGGGCATTCTTGAATTGGGGTAAATGCTCCGCGACATGTGTCCACCGACTCTACCTCCCCTTATTTGGCTCTATTCCCTTGGAAGGTGCTTTCATGTAATGTGTGTACTAAAAGCATTTGGGTATTCCCTTTGGAGGGGATATTTCCATGGGAAGGGTGTGGGATGAGATTCTCGCGGGGGTTGCGAAACACCTCAATTGGTGGAAGGGTAGCAAGTTGTCCATAGCGGGTGGGATCACTATTGCCAAGTCGATTACTTTGTAGCACTCATGTGTATCTGACATCTGCTGATGTTAGCTCTCGAGGGTAAGAATCTGAGCTTTGGATAAGATTGTTTGAAATTTTTGTGTGGGGGGATGATGAAGGGGGCGGTTGTTAAAGTGGCTTGGTGGAAGTGTCTCGGGGGGAGGATGGGGGCTTGGCCATTCTGGATTTTATTTGCATAGTAAGGTGTTGGTCTCCAAGTTTGTTTGGAGCACTCTATGAGGATGGAGCATCTTCTCTGGTGCGGTCTTTGTTTGTTCGATCTCTTAGCCATTGTGTGGCATTTGGGAAGCAATATCTTTGCTAGTGGAGTTGCCACAGGCACTATTGTATGGTAGGCCCCCAAATATTAACTTGTATTGATAAGCACTATGAAAGCCACTATATTCATAGTTTTCTATGTGAAAAACTCATAATGTAAGCAAAAACTATCGTTTTCTATGTTTTTTGCCTAATCAATGTTGGTTTGGTCATAGTTTCTAAAATTATCACTAATTTTGGGGGTGGTTTTTTAGCATACATTATCACTATTATTCATTAGGATGATTTCTCATGCTAATATTATTACCGTATACGTTTTCTTAACATAGTTTTAATGCTCTCAAGTTTTTTCTAGTTAGTTCAAAAATCATGTTTGGTTTTGTGGCGTGTGATGGTTTTTGGCATAAGTTGTTTACTTTGCTTCTTAAAAATAGTTTATTATGTTAGTTTACGACGATGGTTCTATTACAAGCTTATGCCAATTTTAAATTAACTATTGACTTTGATCATAAGGTATAATATTAACTAGTAATTCTACTGTACTTAATTTCGAAACATGGTTCTTAAATACATTCACAAATATGCATGGTCTTAAATACATTCACAAATATGCATGGACTTGCTTACTGGTTGCATAATGTATTTCATGAACTACTTTCTTCCTTGTTTTCAACCAATAGAAATAGATAAATAGTATTTTCACGTCATGCTTTTGGGTCGGATCAAGTGTATAATTGTACTAAATTTGCTGGTGTATTCTTTACGGTATACAATTTACATCTACAGAGTATGCACATACTTCATTCGAAAGAGGATTTGGGATTATTGAAAGTATTTATTAAGTATGGCTTAGGTTATTCCTTGCATATTTGGTGTGGTGAGAACTAAAGATATGGTGCATATTGTATTAGCATGCAATGAAAGTAGCCAACCTTTACTATATTGAACAAAAGCATGCTGCCAAGTAAGAAATTAGTATCTTCACAATATCCTTGTATATTTCTATAGTGCCCATGAGCCTATACTTGAACTTACTTTTTGCAGTATGGGACACCGATTATGTCATACGTAATATAAAGCTAGTGATAGATACTCATCGTTGCCAGGCTTTAACTTGAGATTTTGCAATACTGCATTATGTTAGATGTTGGAGTGCTATATAGATTGCTATTATAAATGTAGAAAATGGAAGGAAGAAGAGGCAGGCAACATCCCATGGGAATCACATTTGGTCGACGTATAACCCATGAGGGCTCAGTAGTGGGGTTTGTTTAGACTTAGGGATTAGGGGTGTTTTATGCATTGACTTAGCACACATTTTATAGAAAGGAGGGCCCATGGCCAATTTGGTCGCCGTGGGGGTTAAGAACCCTATCGATCTAAAAGGGGTCTTTTCCACCCTTGGAATGCAAAGGCCATACCCCTTATATGTAATTGCATCCCCATGTGGGCAACATTTTTCACTTACTAAGGTTGACTAGGTATGGTATATATCGTTGTCTCTTTGAACTTTGAATGGCTTGAGTAGACATTTCTTTATGTCTAATGTTTGAGGAATTATGAGATAGTGAATGTATGTTTTAAGTTAGGTTTGGCTTCAAGAAAGTGCTTAAATTCTATTTATTAAGTTTTTGCATAGGGTGAATTGGACATAAGACAATGACCCATGGTGATCACGAGAGAATCGTCCATTTCACACTTACCATTAGGTTGCTAAGATGTATACAATCCAATTAATAGAAACACATAAATCTAATCAATTAAAAAAAAGGGACTTCCTCAAGAAAATCATGAAGGTGATCTAATAACTTAACATTTGGATGCAACCAAATTAGATAATCACATATTTTAGCATGATATAATTGTCATATGTAGAAGGCACATATATAGCAACTTTATAAGAGTGCCTTGGGCATTGACCACTATGACGAAATAGAAGTTAGACATTGCAATGATTTATGCCCAAGAGCTAAAGAAGAATAGTTCTCGTTATAGCATAGAAAAGGGAATGTTCTGTGAACCATGCATATCTGCTGTTTGATGAAACAATCATATAAAGTTTGAAGAAAAAGGATGGCATCTAAACAAATGGACAAGGATAAGTTCAACCCAAATTGGGTGCTTTTATGAAAGAGAAAACCACACAAGATACTTATATTGTCCAATCCAACACCAAATGCCATGTGGTACTCAAACAAAGATGTACTTTTGAAGGTGCAATGTATTCGTTTGCTAGACAACATTACAATGCCATGCAGTACTCAAATAGAGTAGATGTTTTTTAACATACAATGTATAAGGGCTACATACCAAAGCAAACGTATTTTTCAATGTTCCTTTAGAAAAATTGTGTAAGGTTCAGCATGTTCTACAAAAGTATGTTAATTCAACTTGATTTTTAAAGCATAAATTTAGTGTGTGATGTTATTGACCTTAAATAATAGACACCATAGCAAATGTAGCCCAACATAAATAGCCTCCCAATTTAACAATGGAAGCACAAGATCAAAGCTGCATTTTGAAGCAAATTTGTGTGCATGTCATTTCTATAGAGACGCATCGAGCCAATAATTTCATTTAAATGCTAGTGCTTCCTAGATAAACACCAATATGAATAGAGGACAAAGTACCACTATTCCATTTTTTGTCTCATACAAACAACTCGATTAAGCTTTCACTTAGAAAACTCTTTTTTAACAATGTCGCAATGCGAATCGCGACTTTTGTGATAGAGCATATTTGAAAGTTATGAAATTGGTCCCCATGGAAATGTGTTACTTCAATTGTTATACCATGTTCGGACATCATGATGCTCGAGAACTATATGTGACAACCAAGCACGTGAGTTGCACAAAAAGTGAGCCCATTTTCATTATTGTCGATGACATTGGACTTGAAGGTTCCTAGAAGGAACCTAGCGGCGATAGCCGCGAGCGACAGTACCACTAGGTTCCTTCCATGAACCTTCAAGTGCAAAGATTCCCTGACGTGGCCTTCATCAGGCCCAGATTACTTGAAAAGGTAAGAAACGCAACATAAAACAGAAATGATAGGCAGCCGATAGCAGATTACTCATGCAAATTTGATTGAAGGCCTCCTAAATCGGTTGCAAAGCCTTGTGCAGAGCCTTCAAAGCAGGAACCATAGCTTTGTGCAAAGCCTCCAATGCAAAGCCTTCTGCAGAGCCTCCGATGCAAAAACACCATAGCCTTACACCAAAGCCCATCTTCATCTGAAGCTATGGCCTTCGTCTATGTTTTCTGTGAGTCCATGGCCTTCGTTTGTATCGGCAAGGCTATGACGTGTTTTTTGTGGGGCTATGCCAAGGCTATGGCCGGCTAGGTTTTTAGTAGGGCTACGGCCATCGTCTGTGTTCCGGCTCTGGCATTAGGAAAGGGGGCAAGAAAGCATAACTCTGTTGGCGACACAGCTTGAAGGCCGCCAAAAAAAAGCACCCAAAAATTACCTAGATGCAAAAAAGCAAGTATTCTTAAGTAATCTGGGAGATGGGCCTGATGAAGGTTACATAAAATAAAAACACCGTGAAAGGGCTAAAATTTGATGCTCTTTTTTTGTAAATTATGAAAATTCCATTGCATGCGTATTTAAGATATTAGATTTTTTTTTTTGGGGGAAAGAATTTTCACCGAAACCTTCTTTTTTCCTTCAACGCCCAAAAGGATATCTGGAAACCTAATCCTTCAACGTTTTTTTCTCTTTGCGGTGGAGCTCATCCTGCCGTCTGGATGCATGGCGCCCTTGGGATCTGCCTGGATGCATTCAAACATTTTTTTTCTCTCTGTCTATCTCTATTTTTCCAATGCGGTGGTGTTCTTCCTACTCTTGGATCTTGCCTGGATGCTGTGACGCCTGTGATTTCAATAGCCTAAACCACTATCTGGTATGATATCGAACTGCTCTTTAAGGTTTCTCTTGACCTTTTACTTCTGGCATGCTAAGCCTCAGAGTCCTTGCAGGTTTATCAGTGGATTGGGAAGAAGCTAGAATCTAGTTGAGGTGCTGCTTCGAGTTTTCTTGTGCGTATTAAAATCTATCTGATCTCTGTAGCCTATTTTGTATTGCAGATGCTCAAGAATAAAAGCTTGTCAACCTTACAGATACCTTGGCAATCTAGAAAAGAGGTTTGTTTGTCTAAACATCTTACTCTAATGTATTGTGGCCTTTTTTTTTTTTGGGAAAACTGTAAATGGCATTTTTCATCTATGCTCAGAGGTTGGCAAGCTTAATGCTAGGTCCTTGCAGACTTTGAAACCAGTCTGGACAAGCTCTTCAAAATAAGTACTCGGTTTTCGGATCTTGCATTATCTTTTTTGTTTCTTGTTGTTGAGCTTCTGGTTTGTTCCATAATATTTGAAGCTTGGATTCTGGTTCTTCATTCTTTGTTGGATGGTTCTTGCTACTTATCTATTTTTATTTGAGATTTTAGAATGTGACAAAATAGTACCCAGACTTCAATTCTTAGTCTGCTGGAGGTATTAATTGTCTTTAACAGTTTATATCATCTTGTATGTGATTCTGACTTACCTTTTTCCAGGATTATCTGTTATTATTATTATCAAGCGTGGAGTGCTTGAATACCTATTTTTCCATCATTCATGTAAGTATCACACTACTTAACGCTCCATTTTATGTTTGCACTGCACTAGGTAATGCAGTAATCTGGCTTTCTTTTATTTTCAAAAAACATACTAGCTAATATGACTTATACTATATATATAGCTAATATGACTTATACTATATATATAGCTAATATGACTTACCATAAAACACATGGTAATATTGTGGGTTCAACTCCTACATGTTCATATGTTCATGTTTCTATTGCATTTACAAAATCCCCTACAATAGCATTGACGGTATTGGATACCATGTATTGAAAATCAGGTTGTAGAAGAGTATTTGTTAACCATTTGGCTTCTGGAAAAAAAAAGGGGTACTAGCAAACTTAAACCAAGTACATTTACCTTGCTATGGTGTCATGATTAATAATCACTTTAAATCGCTATAATGTATGCACTTCAAATTACCACGTCAATAAACAACGGAAGATACACATTATGCACTTAAAATTACCAAATCAATAAACTAAGGAAGATAGACCTGATCAGATACTATTAGAACATATCATATATTTTAGTTTGTCATAGAAGTCAACTATGATTATCATGTTTCACTACCTTATTAAAAACATCGTTTGTTTATCATATCTCGAGTATGTATTGATGAGCTATACTGTATAACTAGACATGGTTTGTAAACTTTTTGGCCCACAAATCAATATCAATTTTAAGAGTTGATTTTCATTAGGAAATCACTAGAAAAAAAATCATCTTGATTCAATTTTGGGGCCTTGTATATGCATCCCTTTTCTCACGGAGTGTTGCGGGCTTGGGATCATATCGTATGCTCTTCCTAGATTATGCCCTCGGTGTATCACCACTCTTCTCCTTTCTTGTGGGTTCCTCTACCCCCTCAAGACTTGCCCTTGGGCGCCCTTTGTGCATGCTCGGACCTTGAGCCCATTGGAGGTAAGGCTTTGTGCTCACCTTGGAGGATTGGTATTGGGGTGGTCAACTACCCCGTGGGAGTTCTTCGGGCTTCGCTTTTCGAGGGGCGATGGTGGGCTATCACGGGAACAAGTGGCGGGGGTATTCCACTACACATACCTATAGTCCCTTAGGGTGATGTGGTGGTGCAAGTTTGGAAGGTTCATCCGGATGTTGTGTCTTCTTGTTTTGTGCGGTCTTGTTACGGGTGCTGCTATTCATGACACTCGCCCCTTCAGGCAAGTGGTCTCTGCGGCTTCCGGGTTCTCGATGGCTTCGGTTTGGGCGTGGACATGGAGCTCACTTGGCCCACCAAAGGCTAGGGTGCTTCGTGGCGGGTGGTGCTGTTATGCATCGGTGAATGCCCTTATGAGTCGGTTTAGGCGGGTGTGAGCCCTCTCGCCCCCTTGTTGTGGCCTTCATCGTGAGGCGTAGGCGCATTGTGCGGTTTTATACCCTCACTTGCGTGGGCTGCCAGGATTGAGTCGGGGCTTTGTATCGGTGAGATTGACTAGCCGCCATTCTTTCGCTTCATGTGTATCCGGTGCTTTGCAGCTCTTGCGGCAACAAAGCCCTGCATCTGTCGTGGCTTGGGCGGGTGTGGTTGATTTGGCGGCGGCGGTTGTGGATCTTCGAGGATTCACAGACCTCTGACCTCTTTGATTTCTCGACTTCGGGTACAAGTTATTTCAAAGCTTTACGGTGTTCGGGGATTAGTAGAGCGGAAGTTTGCCATTTGATGGGACTTCTTGGGTGTTGTAGATGGTAATGGTCGGTTTGTACGCCAGTGGAGATTTGCGATTTTTACGTGAGTTTGTTGTGGAGTGTCGAGGTATCGCTATCTCTTTGGGGCAGTTCCCCTTCCTCCTCACTTGCTTTGTAACATTACCATTCTTTTAATATATTGATGACACAGTTCTTCAAAAAAAAAAAAAGGTCACGGTGATGGCCGTAGGAATAGAAAACATAAAATTTAGAATCTTTTTGTATGGAATTCTGACTCTAAACATATTGTAACCTTTCAGCTAATGTATCGCATTAATTTTTTTTCAAAAAAAGTCAAAATTTAGGTCAAAATTCAATTTTTGGTCAGACTGTGCCAAATGCCCTTTCGAGAGTCTCTCGAAAGGGCATTAATCGAATAATCGCATTTCCATAAATTTGCTTTGAATGAATATATTTTTTAGAAAGTAAACTGATTTTGACCAAAGAACTCAAGTTAGCAACTTACATTAGTCAAATTGACCATTTTGTAGCCAATTTCTGTCACACCAGGCCAAATGCATTTCCGAGAGTCTCGGAAAGGCTGTAACTAGATTTGCACCATTTGAGCTAAATTTAACCATTTGCTTTGCTTTTGCTAAGTTAGCTTCTTAAATCAGTGAAATCGGGCTCGCAAAGACCTGGAACTAGCTCAATCTGATCATACCATGTCAATGTAGGTTCAGAGAGTCTTGAAACATCGAAAATCTTGTGAGCAACCAAAAACATGCAGTTTTGTGTACAAATTTTGCAAAACTTAGGTATAAAAAGTTTCCCATGCACATTATAGCTATCTAACATCATCATGTATTATATTATCTTATAACACTCCATTATAGCTTTTCAATCCATTTGAACATCACAGTAGCAGGAATCAAACCTCCCACCCACAGGGATGAACTCCCCCAACACCCCCCTGTGCCAACCACTGAGTACATACATCATTTATGTCTGAATTATAATTCTTAATTAAATTTAAGCTAAACATATTAGAAAATATTGATATATGAGATCTTTAGAATTACAACCAAGACCCTTAAGCTATCTAGAGACCGCATCTGCATTCATCTTAGCTTAGTTATCGCTCTTATCTTGCTAAGTGCCTTCTTGTCTACACAAGGGTAGTATAATCAAACCTTTTTCTTAGCAAGCAAGCTAGTTGCCAAGGGCTTATAAATTGTTGTCACATGTTGGTATGACGCTATAGATGCACTATCATCAAATGTTTCCTGCTATATCTTTGATATCAGAGGTAATTGTCCAAGAATTCATTCTACCTAGGTATTCTAGCTCAACACATCAAGTATACCCATAAACATAAGTCTCTGCTACCCCATGACAATAAATAAGTACATTTCTGACCTCTTAGTAAAGTGCCAAATGTCAAGGGGGTCATTTGGGATTAGAGTAGATAAAGGCATAAACATAGAGAGCGTAGAGTCAGTAGACATAAATAATTGTTGAATCAAAGGTCAAGATGGTGTACAATGAAGCCCGAACACAAAGAATAAAGAGGAGACTACAGAAAGAATGGTTGAGATAACAAGAATAGACACATGAGTTGCCAAGAAGGGCTATTCAACAGCCAATAGCCATCGGACCACTGCGCCATTGATCACATTAGGGGAAGAACATCTTTTAGTCAAAGATATTCTCCAAGTGCCATATTGCTTGAGAAGGGCCCCACATCGATGACTATTGCCTTGCCCGATTATGCCACCAACAAGTAGATGACTTCATCGACTAGTTACATGATCTAAAAGATGATTTTGGACATATCTCTAGGAAGGGCAACTATTTCAAATATATAGGTCCCTAGCGTGATCGGATCTAGACATCAAGCAAAGATGCTTTGACTAAGGAGGAATTACAATCCGTGAGAAGTTGGGTTGTTCGAGAATAGGAGTATAGGTGTCATGAACCTACTCGAAAACAAGGAAAATACGTGGAAAATCGCAAAAAGAAAGAAGAAATCGCCAAGATCGGCAAAGAATCTGATATATGAGCGGGGAATCAAGAATACAATGGCAGAATAGCGGGGAATCTGAAGACGGATGCCTAGAAGGCTCAAGGCTGGCGTTGAAGCAGGAATGGTTTGACAAGAAAGAGGTGCCTCCTTATATATCTAGACCAGCGGTGGGGATCGCGCCACTCAATGGATGAGATCGGCTAAAGTGCGCATGCATTTAGGTTCTAGAACATTCCTAGAACCTTCGGAGATAGTCCCACATATGAGGAAGATGTGAAGAAATGTCTTCAACAAATATTGGTAGCGCACTTGGCAAGGGTGTGTGACTACATGGCCCCGGAAGGTTCGCGGTTCAAACTCTGTCTTGTGCAACTACCCTTTGCATCCGTGTGGCGACCACCTTTTGTACATAGGGTATAATGTTAGGTATGATCACGAATGTCCGTATGGTCGTCACACCATTCCCCTCGATGGCGGCGAGTCCCCGAAGCTGGGGCGGAATACTCAGACTTGGCTTATGCGGGTGCGTCGGTGAAACTCCATAATTTTATCAGTGCATTAATTGATTCTGGCGGGCTCCGGGTTTGTCACTTGGCGAGTAACCTTCCCAATCGACAAAGTAATAGTCGGCGAAGAAACTTGGAGTCGAATCTCTCGAACCTCAAACTCCTCATGATCATCAATCTCGTGGTGGTGGAGGTGGAGGGTACTCGATCCGGAAATGGATTCGCCATATAGACACAAAAACCTCTTGGGTGAAGCGGACTGATGGCGGAAGCTCAGGCGGAAGCGGCATCACCAACTTCGTTCAATGATCCGATAGGGACCTAAGCGCCCGGTAGTTGAGCTTATTTGCAAAGGCGGTGTCGGCAAATCCCGACGCAAAGAGCCAAACAAGATCACCAAGCGCAAAAGCGAGGCGTCGTCGGCGATCTGTCTGCATGATGGCGATAGCGTGCTTGGGCACGGAGAAGATTGTCTTTGAAGATCATCACGAAGCATCGCGGAGCTTCTCGAGCATCCTGCGGCAGGATTGGCCCGAGTCATATCGGGGAGCAATCAAAGTCCCGGGGATGCATGCGAAATTAATAAAGAGCGAATTACGGTCTATGGAGGCATGGGCGGGGGTATTATAAGCAAATTACGCCCGGTAGCCAATCAACCCAATCATCCTGGCGATAATTGATGAAGCATTAAATCTTTGCTCAAGGGTTTGATTAGTGCTCCCACTGTCCATTGGTCTGCGGATGATGTCAGGAAGAAGCGAGCGTTCCACATGCAAAGTTGCAATAGGCGCTTCCAAAAGCGGCAACAAATTGAGGGGCGGTGGTCGCGACAATGTTATCACGGTAAGCCATGGAGTCGAACCACCTCTCGAAGCAAAGAGAACGGCATTGTGGCTTCACTAGAGATAAGTCTTTGCAAAGGAATGAAATGTGCCATCTTGGAAAAGCGGTCAACAACAACAAGGATGGCGTCATGGCCACAGGAAGATGGAAGCTTCGACAATAAAATCGAAATACTCTTCAAGGCCCGGCTAGGCGGTAAAGGCTGAAGCGAGGCCATGAGGAAGATGCCTTGGAACCTTGGCTCGGGCGGATGTCGCGAGGATCGAATAAAGCTTCGACTGAGGCGGCGAAGACACGGCCACCAATACTCTCGACTAATAAGTTCAAAGTCTTGGCTACTCAAAGTGTCCGAGCCGGAGGTGAATCATGGCAAACTTGAAGAACACGAAGCCTAGAAGCACCATCGGCACATATAGAAGCCCATCGCGGGCGAGTCCATCTCGAACCTCAAAGCGATCATGAGTCGATCCCATCTGAGAAGATGATGCGGCGCCAATGTGTGAAAAATACATCTTGAGCCAATGAATGGAGGAGGCGAGAGATGCTCGAGCAGACTCCAACAAAAGGCTGAATCATGAGGCCTCTCGAACAAAGAACAAAGCTGGCCGAGGGCCATAAAATAACACTGTGATTGCTGATCATATGCGGATCACTAGGGCTCCTAAAATAGGCTTTCCGGGATTCGGGGCGATCCGAAATCAATCGGGATAATACCCAGGTATGCCATCGAACTGGCGATGGTTGAGCACTTTCAGCCGGTGAAAATATTGAGATTTCGGTGTCTGTGTAGGCTGTGACCTTATAAGGAGATCCCTCCGAGGAAGCGTCTCAGCTCCCGAAAGAATCCACTATCGCCAACAACTCCTTGTCATAAATGGGATAGTTGATTTCAGACTGAAAACTTTCGTGAATGATAGGCGATTGGATGCAATTCATGGTCATCCCCTCTGTGCGAGGATCCCACCAAGCGCCAAAATCGAAGCATCACGCTTCAACAACATATGGCAAAGGATGCATGAGCATGAGCTGGCGCCCGTGGTGAAAGCATGCCGGAGGGCAACAAAAGCGATTCGCTTCCACGGTCCATTCGAATGGTACGTCCTTGGCGGTGATGGCGTGTCAAAGGAAGAGCAATCTCAAGAATAATCCGGGATGGCGCCCGATAGAAATTGGCAAACCCAAGAAAACACTAAACATCTCGAGCGGATGAAGGTGTTTGCCACTCCAGGAAACAGATCTTTGACCTTTTCGGGATCCATAGAGACTCCATTTGGTGTGATCACGATAGCCAAGGAACTCCACATTATCTGTTCAAAGCGGCACTTCTCAAGTTTGGCATATAATCCATGCTCGCGAAGCTTTTGAAGGACACATCGAACATGTCTTGCATGTTCTTGAGAGTCTTAGAATAAATAAGGATATTATCCAAATAGATGATAACAAAAAGTGTCTAAGAACTCTCGAAAAACATCATTGGCCATATCTTTGGAATCTTGAGGAGCATTGGTAAGTCCAAAGCGGCATAGCGTGTACTCAAAATGGCCATCACAGAATCACGAAGGTACATTTTCCACTCATCACCCTCCCGGATCGAATAAGATTATAGGCACCCCGAAGATCAATCTTAGTAAAATAGTCGCACCTTGGAGTCGTTCAACAACTCTGGGATCGAGAGGAAGCGGATCTACGATTTGGCATGTGATTTTATTGAGGCCACGATAATCAACGACGAGCCTTGGCCGAACCATCCTTCTTTTGGCGAAGAAGATAGAAGCTCAAGGGGCCGAGAATGTCGAATGAAGCCGGTGGCTAAATTCTCTTCAATATAATCCATAAAACCTTCAACTCGCGGGAGATAGACCATATATGGGACCATATGGCGTGGTCCCGGCTGCAAATCAATAGGACAATCATATGGGCGATGCTCACGGGAGTTTCTTTGGCCTTGACTTTGTCAAAAACATCGGAGAAGTCGCCATATTTATCGGGAGCATTGGGCGGACCGGATCGTTGGGAGCTAGTCGATGGGTGAACACGGATTGCAAACTCGAACTTGGATCTTGCCTTCTAGATTTATCAAACTTCATGAAGAGAAATCTTGAGATCTGGCCGAGGGCATGAAGAAACCTCCACAAAAGCATGGCGGGAACGTGAACATGGCGAGAACAAGCTGGAGCAGGAGGCTGGATCAAGCTGGGCGAGGAGCAGGGGCTGGAGCAAGCTGGGCGATTTGGGCGGGACATCATCCAGGCTGGGAATCTGGGGCGAGCTGGAGCAGCCCCAGGCTGGAGCAAGCGGGGAACTAGAGTTGGGCTGGGACATCATCAAGAACATGATCGAGAATCTGGGGCATGAGCTGGAAGCGAGAGGCAAGACCAAGACTATTGGCGCATGAGGGCTAGTAATGAGATTGAAGGAAATACTACAAGAAACTCCCTCGAACAAAACACGAGAAAGGTACGATTACGATATTTGCGCAGAGGAGATCTCGAATCCATCAATCGCCCTTGAGAGCGGGATGCTCAACCTTGCTTCTAAAAAAGGATGGCATGCTCTTGGCGAGCGCACTATCCATAAAACAAGCATTTGCACCACAATCAGGATTTAGCCAACACTTGCAATTCTCCGACCCGATTTCAATGATATAGGGATGAAGAATGCCTTGCTGACCTTATCAGATGGAATAAACATGTCGAGGAAATGTGGGAGATGCGAGAAAAGGTGGCGGCCGGCCGAGACTCCTACTACTCGAACCGGCCCACTGAAGTTTTCCGGCGATTTAGGCTTCCGCGGGGCATCCCGCGGCGATATGGCCAGCTCCTCCACAATAGAGGCAAAGATTAGCCTCTCTCCGTATTTGCTTCTCGGCGGCGGGATAAAATTTTCGAGCTTGCCCGTCAATCTGCATAGGCAGGTCGAGATACGCTAGATTCTGAATAAGGCGGGAAAAGCGTAGCTATACTTGTGTAATAGTGGAAAAGACGACTTCGTCTCTCTTGCCCTACGTTGAAGAGCCCGATTATCACATCGAGTACCAAATCGATGGCTTCTTCAAACTCGGGGATCCTCCATAGACAACAACATATCTTTGACATCCTCTCGTAACCCCCTTGAAACAATCACCGAAGTGCAATATCATCGAGGCATTATCACGCAATTTGTGAAAGTCGGCCTATATCTTTGAAATTTGGCGAGGCTTGCCTTAAGTTGCAAAGTTTTGTGGCTTCTTGCCTTGACGATCGGTGTCTCAAAGCATGCTTGAGTTACTGCGGTAAGCGGCAAAATCTTGCAACTCACGGGGCTCCTTTCTCCAATAAAGGAGCAAACCAACTTAAACTGGCCGGTGTGAGAAGAGAACCAATCAGCCCCACTTGTTCTTGGTGTGGGATATCTATGAGGATGGTGAATCATAAGCTGATTTGATTCAAAAAACAGCGAACTTGGACCGAGTCTTGAGTCAAACTTCTCTGGCGAGGCTGATCTTAGGCTCGATAGCCTCAATCCAGAGCTAGAAGCAGATTCATGTGAAACAATACGTTCCTTAAGCTCTTTATTGTCCATGTACGCAGCTGGCGGCATACTTGAACAAGGCTGCTTTGGACTGTTGTAATAAAGTCGAAACCTCCTCCATAGATATAAAATCACCAACTATGAGCAAAAAATGTTTAGGATCGGGCGGGGCAAGCGGTGGGGATTCGGTTCAAGCGTCATGAACCTACTTTCGAAAACAAAGGAAAATCGTGGAAAATCACGCCGAAATCACGGAAGAAATCGCGCAAGATCGGCCAAAAGAATCGATATATGAGCGAGGAATCAAAGAATACAATAGCGAAGGCAAAAGCGGGAATCTGAGGCGGATGCCTAGAAGGCTCAAGGCGTTGAACGGGAATGGTTTGACAAGAAAGAGGTGCCTCCTTATATATCTAGACCAGCGGTCGAGGATCGCGCCACTCAATGGATGAGATCGGCGTAAGTGTCAGCGCGCATGCATTTAGGTTCGAACATTCTAGAACCTTACTGGAATAGTCCCATATAGGAAGGCGTGAAGGAATGTCTTCAACAAATATTGGTAGCGCACTTGGCAAGGGTGTGTGACTTCATGGCTGGAAGGTTCGCGAGTTCACTCTGTCTTGTGCAACTACCCTTCGCATCCGTGTGATGACCATCTTTTGTACATAGGGTATAATGTTAGTAGCAATCTGAATATCCAGGTATAGTGCGTCACAATATGACGGACCTGCAACCAACTTCTTCCAAATCGACTCAATTCTTGGGCGACTACATAAGCCTCGACATCACCATCTCAAGATCATGGCGACCTTCGTTAGGGTGGAGGTCATACCAACGGGGCGAGACACCATGGAAGGACCAAATACCGGCTTTATTAGCGATTAGTCAAGATTATAGTTCCTACACATGGATGCTCATAAACCTCTCGGGAAGAGAAGTTACACATGTACAAGTGGTAAAGCCCTCAAAATGGTCATCGATCTTATAAAATAGATAGGTAACCGCTTTTTGGGATCGCCACTACATCAGCAAGTCCACTAATGTGGATATCTTTAATAAGTCGACATCAACATTGAGGGCCGAAACACGGTCGAATATGCTTTCGACAAAAGACCGGGGCACATGAATGATTATACAACTCCTCCAAAAGGAGATCGGGCTTTTCAACAAATTGTGGAACATCGCCTTGCTACTCAATGACTAATGAGTACACTAACTTTTAGCAAGCTAGAGAGGACCTATCGGATAGTTGAATATCTTAGATTTATAGATGCATCCATGATGGGATTGAGGCGAAATTTTGAGTTATCTTTTGTCATTTTTTTTTAAAAGATGGACCCAAAATTGAGCAAAGCTTCAAAGGATTGGTAAGAAAACATATTGTAAGATATCAACATATTGAAACCTCTTACGTGAGCTTGATCACCTCGCTAAACAAAATTCATTGATAGGACCTTGACCATGTTAGTTATGTGCCACCGGGCCTTTGGACTATTCTAAGCACAACACATGCCAAAGCAGGGTCAGGTCAAGCATCGGTGTGAGATCCATGCCCCACTTGAAACCCGAAACCCATGCCCCCATCAAAGAAGAGAGGCACAGACAAGTGACCACCTCGGGGAGTCGTCCTTAACTTAAGCGGGGTTCTGAATGGCACTAATGGACAACACTATAAAGATTCCTTCAAATCAAGCATATGATCGGGGAGTTGGTAGCAAGAGATCGGGATGGCTCTGCCATGTCTATTTTGGGCCCAAAGTTAGTCATACTATAACCATCATCAATTAAATTAGGATTATGTCAACTCCAAAATCAACGCCAATCTATTTTGTTGTCTTTTAGGGGTTTTATTTTTTAATCTTTTTTTTTTTTTTGGACTTGACAAATAACATAAGGGTTGCAATTCCATGTATGCGTTTCATGTCACGAATTGAAAAATATGCAATAATGAAGGAGCAAGTTGATAAGATAGATAAGACAAAAATTGAAACAGCATTGAGATGAAAATATTAGGTTTGATAATAGCAATTACACTATTATTTGGGGTTGGAACTGAAATTATAGATACATGACACAAATATCATACAAAAATATCATATATTCCAATAAAACATTAAGGGATCAATCCATGTTTTCCATGTATTTAACAAGGTGTGGTTCCATAATCGGTAGTTCTACCTAGTTAAAGGTGTGAATCTAATACTTCATTGCTTTGTCATCCCCATAGCCAAATTATTCATAATAGACATAAACTTCACGAGAAATCATCGCCATAAAATTTTTTGAATGGGCACGCATTTGATTGTAGAAGCATTTGAGAGCATCATCATCTACTATCCTTGTTCTCGATGCCAAATTAAGTCCATCATGTTACTCAAGTGTTTGATGAAGATAGGCTTGCTTGTTGGATCCTTGGGATTAGTACAAGAACTTCATACATTTTTGTGTTGATCCCAAAAGGTCAACCAATGCCTACCCATTTCCTGGTGCCTCCACGGTATCCTTGATGTTCAGGAGTTCCATGGATGACCAAATACTAGCTTCGAAATAACCTAAATCCTCATCTAGCATCTCCTTCAAGTGCTTCTGCTTGGATAAGATCCACTTGGAATTTGATTCTACTTGCATTATGCGGTGGCTGATCTCTAGCCACTTTATTTTTTAGAAAAGTCTTACAAAGAACTCCGTTTGGGTCGAATACCACAACCTTCTTAGAACATAGAAATTTGAAGCGTCAAGCGTCGACAAGATATGATTAGCATGCACACCCTTATATTATACATTGCAACAATACAATTAGGGTGTGATTTGAGTTAAGCAACAAATGCAGCGGCTCGGCGTATCGACAATGAAATGTAATCAAAGCACAATAAATAATGCTCCCTACGTATGGTATGCTACTAATTTCACAAGGTTTCTATACTGAACATTTCTAATAATCTTAACTTTATTTCAAAGGATTACCTCCCTTGTGCGAGATTGCAAAAGCTGCTTTATTGCTAGTTAGGGTTCTTGCGAACACCCTAAAATGTAAAACCAAGCTCCCATAGCAAGCTTTAATATTTCTATTTTCTTAAAGGGGTAATTACTCACATTTCAAGCTAAAGAAGTTCTGAGATCATTGCAAGTTTTTAGCATGCTATGGTACTCAGAGATAATATGACTCCTTCATCTCTTTAAGGATTTGAGTCCTGTTAAAACCAACCACATTTCAATATGACAATTGAGGAAAAGTCACGACTAGCTAAAGATGTCAAATGACATCCTTTGATCAAACATGCTGATGTTCAGGTCTGTTTCGCTCTACATCAGTTTGACAATGGCCTAGTTAAATTGCACTATTGTCTAGCTCAACATCGAGGCTGAGATGGTTTTATCAAACATTTGGTACAACAACGGTTTAGAAAAATTCAAGGCACTAAATATTGATTAGCACGCCTCATGTTGAAATGGACATTTGGGCTACAATGATTTGGTGACTTGGCTATGGCATGTCATTTATCATATAGGCACAATCATCTCTTTTCATTGTCCACTCAAGGGTTTCTAGGATTTCTGTTTCTAAAGGTTTTCATATTATCTCAGGTGTTCTATAAATGAAGATATGGTTACTTGTTTCGCATCTGATATGGTTCTACTGATTTAGGTCATAGGATATCAATAACAAGTTTTTGTGTCCATGTTTGTAGGTGCTCCTTCAAAGAAAAGCAAAACATTGTTAGTTAAGAATACGTTTGATGAACACTTTCTGGACTATTTTTTTGGAGATCGATCATGATACCAAGATAATGCTCATGAAGGCAATATATTTGGCTATGCTTGACGCATATGCTATATTCATATGTATGGAAAGGGTAGTAGAAGCTAGGAAGATGCTACAAATATATTCAACAAATGCCTTATTATGTAGGGTCTAGAATGCCATGCTTGATGTAAATGCACAAAATGATTCCCATGAAAGTGAATAATATTAAATTTTATCGTGATCCAACATGAAGATTGTCTAGATCTAAATTAATACGAGTCGTTTTTCTTTGCGAATCATGTCTCAGGACACCCTTCTTGATTTTTACCAAAGCATGATTGTAGGTATGGCTCTATTATTGCTAGACCACATATTGCGTGACGGTTCATGGAGGTCACACATAGGCTTCTCTAGCTCTAAATTCAGGGAGATACGTTGGGTTGTAAGTATGACAAGATAAAAGCAAACTATTCATAATTTAAAACAAACAAAAGCGAGGCGTTACATATACTTCTAAAATGGAAAAGGGACAAACAACTTACATGCAGGTCTCATATCCATTTATCCAGAATTTTGCAAGATTCATTACGCCTAGAAGTAAGACCTGTAAACTAGATGCGGATGAAGAATTTCTTTGTGCAAATTTTATACAAGATATGAGATATGATAAGAACAAGCGGAAATTGCTTAAGCTAAATTGGAATTAAGCAGAGAGAAAGCAATTGTGAGAAGGAAAATTTACATTTTTCCTTTGCTGAAAATTTTACGTTATAGCAGGGCCTTATCACGAGAAGAAAGGCTGCGAGAGGAAAAATATTCAAATTCCATGAATCTAAAAACAAGAGCTAGAAGCGAGCTTGAGAGATATTAGAGGGAAAAATAAAAATGTCGTAGGGCGTAGATTGATCTTATCAAATTGAGATATGATTACAAAGGCGCTATCTATAAAAGGTTTGCAAAATGTGCTATATTGGATGCGGTGTCTCTCTTCTTTATTAGATTAGATGGTGGCCGGATAGAAAATGGCAAAAAGCGAACTTCTGAACAAAAAATTTGGATGTTTTTCCTATAAAGGAGAAAATGAGGGCAGCGGGTGCACATCTAGCTGCCAATACATGATCACGAGGAAGAAAAGGCGCTTATCCTAACTTCACTTACCAAGAAACAAGGCGCTTCTAATGCGGTACAAGACCAAGAAACTTGACATTTCTTGATGCTTTCGTGGCAAATGCGACCATAGGTTTTCAAGGAATTTTGTAAAGATTGAATTGATCAACAAAAAGACATCCCGATGCATTTTTCTCAAAAAGGAAAAAGCTATTAAACATGTAGCATCAATTGATCATAGCAAGATTGGGAAGTGAAAGGAACTTGAAACAAGGCATGAAAACCTAAGAAAATTGACCTTATTGCTCTGGTAAAATATATAATTTCAAAGAAATCAAATACACCGCAACGAAATCCACGGGTAAAAGAACTCATTAAATGTGGCAATAGGCACCATGAAAATCTACCACACATTTTACATTTAGAGAGTACGCATTTCAAAAGCATGAAATCTCGTGCCTTTTTGTCTCCTTACCCTATTTCGCTTCTTGCACCATGGAGTTGAAGCAAAATAAATGATCAACAAGAAACATAGAAAATACATTGAGAGAAAAAGAGCAAATCCTGATTTAACAAAAAGGTTACTTAGGATGGAGGTCTGAAAAATACAAGTGTCTTCATGTTGGTTCGATGGCAATTAGGCAGTGAAATCTCCCAAATGTATTTTCCCTAGCCTTTTTCTAATTTAAGGTTGGCGTGTAGCCTGCGCTATGGCGGAGGAAGCGGGGGGATCGATGAAGAGCTATGACGAGCGAGGATCGGCGTCCTTGCTATCCACATTCTCCAATTTTTAAGGCTTTTCTAATTTTGGTGGCCTAGTGGATGAGAAAAAGCTTAGATCTAATGGTATATTTGCATGCCATCTCCGATTTGGTGAGGTGGAAATGACGATGGATAGCTTAGAATTTCGAGGTTTGTAGGCGGTAGAGGCTGGTGTGCTAAAAATCAAAATATAGCCATTTGACTATAAATAGCCCCTTAAGGACAGCTTGATATAGACACATGGCCAATTTTCATAATTTCTTATATATATTAGAAATATTTGTCTTCTTACCTGGTATACATTGTGCTTCTTCCACACGAGGTCTTTTTTTCTTCTTGGAAAAGTTTGCATATTTTGTCAAAAGATTAGTTGACCAACCTATGAACACAAAGATGAATCAACTTATGTAGATGAGACAACATTATTTATGAGGGTCTATATATCTTGCATAGAATAAGGCTCCATTAGCATGTACTTCAGGCTACGAACATGGGGTAAGCGTTTTCCACGAACTTTGATTTTGTAAGTTTAAAGTTGTTTAGAATAAAAAAATATATTAATGGATGAGAGTCTAGTTGTCAAACATTCGCTTCATTCAACATGTTACTTGTAGATGAAATTTTGGGGGATGCATCTATATAAGGAAATATAGTATCTAATGGCATGTTTTTCGCGACCTCCATGGTGTTTGTGCAAGATTATCATAGGAAGACGTTAACTTGAAGACTTTTCCGTGGCACGACAATTCGAGGACATAAATTACAACATGAGAGGGACCTTGAATAGGAAGCATAGAATCTGATGCTAGAGCATGGTGTTTTGTAGAAAGATCATGGGAGGTCGGTAAGATGAAGACTTTCTGGAGTATGGTAGTACACGTGTACATCAAGTATGGTAGTACACGTGTACATCAATTTTGCAGTCGATAATGGGAAGCTGACACTGGGAATGTGAGGAGAAGGAAAAGGAGGAGAAAGGAGATATTGGGAAGTTGGTATGATGGGCTGGAATTAATGGGTTATGCATCAAAAAGGCAAAGTCTGGCCTCTGAAAAAAAGAGTTCACAAATTGAGGGCAAGATATATGACTGATGTATCATATGATGGCACTTGCAGTTCAAGCAAAGGGACGTGCAAACATGCACCAAAGGGTGACACTTTTCTATAAACACATATCCTCCCAAAAAATAATAGACATCTTAACAAACGCTAAAAAAAACAAAAAGGATCACAAAAAAGCCTAAACGGAAAGTAAAAAAAGTAACCCGAAAGAGTGCCGGAAAAAGACATTGTTAATGATTAACCAAGTAGTTAAATAGCTTAACGGAACTAAACAGTTTCAACACGACACGTGTTTCTAATGGACAGATGCGATCCCGGATGACGTGTCTAATATCCCATCCGTTATATTCTTGTCTTAATACGTAAATCCGACGGTAGAAAGCTACCTGGGTTATTTCGCGGCCGTTGGCGACACAGTGGGCTACTCTCAGTCTAATTTCGACTGGTGGCTCCTGCGGAAGGGTGAAGAATAGAGACGAGAGGTGGTCGCATTGTTCCGAGAACACTGTGGATTTTAATAATCAGCAACCCCTGATTCAATAAAGCTGCCTGGGATCAAATCCGGCACCAATGCAGCCCTGGCCCCGTTTTTTCAAAGCCGGAGTTATGAAGGCACCATCATGCTCCTTCTTGCATTTTCTTGTAGGATGTGGCCGCTGAAACAAGGTCCGTCATCACAATCTGCCGTTTGTCTTCTTACCAGTTTTTTTCTTGTCCTTTCTGTTTGTCTGTGGTTTTCTAGGGCTCAGCATTGTGGAGATATATTGGTTTCAGATTTGGGTCCTTTTTAGTTGCATCAAATGTAAGCTTTTGGAGCTAAAGGGCTTCAGGAATGGTCAATGATTTTACTCCTAGAGCACAGCGGCGAGAATCAGATGCGGAACGTCTCTGTTATTCTTATCTAGAGCCGTAAATAGGTAAAGATGTTCCGTCGAGCTTTGAAGGAGGCCGTCATAGTACATACGTCCTTTATTAATTGTCCCCTCAAAGAGCCATTTTCCTAGAGGAACCTTCTACTTCTCTAATTTTCACGGTTATCAACACTCATTATAATGCGGTCTTTCCCTTGGCTGAACGTCGGTAGAAAATAAAGATTTGGAATTTGTTGGTCTGTCAAGAGCTCTTGACTGAGACATTTGATCTGCAGGTTGTTTTGAGCTTCATAACTTGTCTGCTCATTTGTAATCTTTTAAGCTTTTCTATTTTCACTTGAGATCAAAATTCGTGGCCCATATCACCGTCTTTAGAAGTGGCCTAGTATAGAGAGCGAAGATTCTAAAACTGTGTTGCAGAGAGTTTAAGTAGCAACGTACATATTTTCTTAGAGCACTTTTTTGTTTGAAGAAAATTGTTGTGATATAATGCTTTGTTGTGTCACAACCTCTTTAGTCCTGACATGTTGGTCAAAAGAGCAGTGCAATCTACAGAGTCTGATCAGATTTAAAAGTTAATTATCATCATATTTGCACACAAAAATTTTTCAGATATTTTTACGGCATTTGCACTCTAACTCCATGTGGGCTTCTTGTACAGATGGTTCTCTACAACACAACTCCCAGGATGTTCTCCTCGATATGTGCATTGGCGTAGGGAAGGTAATCATTGTATTACAGGGGATATCAATTCCATGTTTCTAAATTATGTGATTCCAATTGTCATAAGAGATCTAGATATGAAGATACATTAACACTACTTCTAACATGAATTTTATACTCTATAGGATGCTTCTGGAGGAAGGGTTATAAAAAAGGCGACATTTGTATGGAAGTTCCTTACACTCCTACTGATTGCTGGATGTGGAATATACATGTGTCTGATTAGGTGGACCAAAGATTTCCATATGAAAAATTGAGCGTCAAGCCAATAAATCAAGGGCAACAACATGGTTTGCCTCCAGTATTCTAAAAGATCATCACTAGGCTTCATTCAACACTATCAAAGCCCATTAAATATGATAGGTATGTGGATTAATTGCTCACCTGACTTTCTTCATGTTTTCTGATCAATAACTTCTTTTTTTTGCTTGCCTACTTTATTTGTCCATGGCGAAAGAATGCAGCTACACATTCCTGTTCACTACTTTGTGATCCTATCAATGCAAAGGTCTGGAAGTGGATGGTTTGAAACACTGCTTAATAGCCATCAAAATAAGCTTCATGGTGAAATATTCTCTGTAAAGTCAAAGGCGGCAGGGAATTTTACTACATTTGAAGAACTCTTGATACTGTTTACAACCTAGATTGGAAAAGCAGTGCAGCAAAAATTCTTACACAACTTAGCTGTGGGGTTCAAATGGATGCTTAATCAGGTACTGCTTCTAATTCTTCTTTGAAGGTACAAGTAAAAAAAAAACTTGCCCTGATAATATTCCATGCAATATGTTGCAGGGTGCTATGGAATATAGGAGGAAATTTCTGCATACTTTAAAGAAGAGGGGTATCTGTCATAATACTGCTGAGACATAATGTATTGAGAAGACTTATATCTGTATTTGGCGAATGCTTATGATCGTGAAAAGCCAGCACATGACACACATTTAGCACATGTGCATTCCAAAGAAAAGAGGTCATAGCTCCCAAACCATAAAGTGTAGGAATGTTACTTATATTATGAAGAAACTAGAAAATACAAATACTTGGCCTACTACATGCCAGAGAGAAGACAAACACAATTTTTGAAAGAAGCACCAAGATGGTAGTAATGATGTATAATCATTCCATAAATTTGCATTGATATTGTCAGACAGAACTAATTAACACTGAAAGCCAGAACTAATTACGCTTTGCTTTTACAGGTTTACAGACCATAACTATGTGGATAAACACTTTTCTCACTAACTTGGTTGGACATTTTTTGCAGGCAGACAAACTAGCTGCGTACAAAGCCCACGATTGATACAAATATTTGGTAGGAAATTTACAGCGGGCTCAAGAGACAATCAGAGATGCATTTCGAAATTACAAATGTCACAGCCTGACCATCCTATATTATGAAGACTTAATGAGAGATCAGAAGGCAAGACATGTCATATTGATTAGTCATTCGAATATTTGTGGAAAACTGAATTGTCTTTTTCCTTTTTGATTCACAGATTTTGGAGAAAATCCAACTATTTTTGGGTGTCCAACAGAGGCTTGGCAGCCAGCATGTCAAAATTCACACAGGCCCACTCTCCCAGTTGGTAACAAACTGGAAAAGATGTATACGGGACTTTGGTGGGACAGAGTTCAAAGTTTTTGATAGATGAGGATTATCTATAATGGTGCTTCCTCCTTCATGCTTGTGGAATAATTGAAAGGAAACAGCTGCAATGCAAGTCACATAGAAAGTAGCAGCAACAAAGATTGAAGCAATGTCAGTTAAAGTCTGGAGATGAATTACGCCACACTTTTTGGAAAAAATGAGCATAAAGTTGGTTGAGTTGCAAGTCAATCCGACAGTTGACAAGCGTTCTTGCAAAAAGCAGAAAAAAAAAACCAACAAAAAGGCAGGTGATTTTCTGTGATAGAAATTCAAACAAAGCAAAAGAGTGCGAAGAACACTGGCATGAATGTATGCAAATGCACAAATCCGGCATTCTGTTCCATAGTTAATGCTGATGTCAGAAGAAAATGGAGCTTGCCTAGCTTTGAAATCCACGGCAACGGCTTCTGCACAGAGGCATCTCCTGTCCATTAATTTTATTTGTCCTATAGTATTTATTCTCCAATTGCGATCATTCATTTTGTAATTCAACGTGGATGCAAATTTGACGCCCGTCATGCCTAATCAATCTTATTGGCTGCTCATTTAAGTCAACTGGTGACAGTAGCATAAGCATCTTGCATGCAAGCCATGCATGCCATTATTATGGCAAGATGCACAGCCAGATGAACTACATGGCATGTTTAAGATGTGTTTAAGAAAATGAGTGTCATTATGGTAGTGGCATAAAGATCAAGAAGATTGACGGCTTGCAAATGTAGATAGATAGGCATCAGAATGAGCAATCGTATCTGTCTCTGCATTGTGGTAATGAAACCCCCCTCAAATTATGCTTGATGCATTTCATACCCCACTTAAGCACTGTGGCATTAGCTAAAAAACCATCAATTACATTTGCTCTACAGAGCAGTATTTGGCATCAACATCACAACGCACAGCTAAAAGATGAACAAAAGATTGCATTTATAGGTGCGATAGTCTAAGAATAATAATGTAGAATTAAAAGTTGCACGTAAAGAGTGTCAAGCGTATATTTTGCATCTTCAAGTAGAGCAACTAAGGTCTTGTCAAGCGTATAATTTGCATCTTCAAGTAAAGCAACTAAGGTCTTTTCTGTGTGCTCATAACATTCTTTTGCATTGTATTGTATTTCTAGCTCGCTTTGTCTCCCCATAGTAAAATATTCTCACTTTGTTTAGGAAATGAAGTGCAAATAATGTTCAATTATCAATGGTTCACGAAGTTTTTGGGGTGTTTACCCTACCTAAAAAAGAAAAAGGTTTGTGATGCTTCCTTTTTTCCCACCATATTTGGGTGCCAAGTGAAGTTCATAATCAATGATTAGCCTAATACTATGTGGTTTTAACTTTGCCCTATTGAAGAAAAAGGTGTGGCGATCTTTGTAAAAGCGCACCATCGGTTAGATCTTTTTAGATTTTGAACTTAATTTGCTTCTTCGAGGGCATTATTCAAGTTTTTGTATTAGATTTAAGGCATCTTTCTGGATAACACTAATATGAGGCCAAATTTTGTGCTAATAATTTAGAGTTATGACATGGTGCTGGATTCTAAATACTTTCAAAGAGATATGCCCCATGTGCTTAGCACCCATGTGTATATAGCTTCATTCATGTTGGCTCCATGAGTCAAAAGTACAACTTATCGTAGGTTTATTTGGAGAATTTTTGAATAATGTGGGCCCGAGTCCGGGTTCCCGTCTTGTTTATCAGTCTTTGCAAATGTGCATTTCTTTTGGGTCTCTCCATCTGTTAGACCACTTTTCCCCGAGCTGTTTGATCCAGTAGCCATACCCTAATGCTTCTCCATTTCTTAGAGGATTGCTAGTTGTGTGGGAGGCTTGTACAATCTACATTTCATTTTAACCATCTTGCGCACTAGCATTACGCAAGTTGTTGGTGGATTCCATTGGATGGTGGTCCTACGGTATCTTCGGTCTACCCATTGGCCTTAGCGTCAATGGAAGTCGAAGGTGTGTATATGATATCGATTGGTATAATAATCAAAGGCAATTCTTGACATGGGAAGAGTTTAAAGCTAGGTCTTCAATCCTTCCTCCAATAGCACAAATGGATGACCCACTTAGGTAGTTCATGGGTGTGTCCGGCGAGATGGTTGGTGAATTCCATGTACAAGGTTTTGCTTCTTTGCGGATGTCTTGCCTCCTTCATCCAAGTGGTCTTTGGTCATTTCTGAGGCAAGGCTTGATATGGAAATGGGTATGGGATAAACTATTCCATCCCAAAGTACCATTTTTATGGTGGCAAGTCATTCATCCTTGCTGTAGCGTTAATATTACGGTGCACAAATTTAGTCCGGTGTCGCACTTTGTCCCTTATGTGCCGCGAGGAGGGACAAGGCGATTGAGCATTGCTTCTTCTGTGTAGACATATCGGGCATGCTTGATTGGTGGCTTCAAGGCCTCTTTTGTTGCAATTTGAATAGCCGTGGGAAGTGTTATTAGCGTCTATCCAAATGGTTGGGAATGCATGGATCATCTAATTCATTTAGAAAAAAAGGAATCTTTTTTCATATTCAAAGGTCCTACTTGTTTAGATGCAGGCCCTTCTTGATGCCCAATAATGAATTATAGAAACATTGAGTGCTCATCATTGCTAATGGCGTAGAAGGTGTATTTGGGAGCACTATCTTTAGATTCACACTTACTCATGAGATTTTGCTTGCTCTTCATACTATCTAGATGTTGTATGCGAGTGGGGTGAATTTTCTGCGGTGGACACATTCTCTCCCGGTTTTTAGTCCCATTGTGCTTTGTAACTTTCTTTGGATAATAAAAGGCTCAAGTCCTTCAAAAAAAAAAAATATGCACATCTTATTGCAGTGCTCGAGGAATGTTTGGTGTTTGTAGTAAATGAAATTCTTGATTGAAAAGTTCTCCAATATAATTCTAAGCGCATAGGACCGATAATACGAGAAAAGAAATGGAAATAGAAACTTTTATTTACAACCATCGTATCAAAAATGTTTAGATCAGCGACAAGCACTAAGAGCATCTATATAATAAGATTTCAAATAAAATAGAAGAATGTAAAGTCACATTTGCTTACATAGAAAGCGAAAATGTATATAAGAAGGCATTATTCTATTGCATAATCATTAGCACATTATTTAATCCTCGATTATTCTAGTGGATAAGGAACATTCACGAGGACATTCATCAATATAATAGGCTATACCAAATTTAGGGCATGAAATGACCCAAAAAGCTTTGGAAAAATAATTACAATTGAAAGTATCTTGCAAAGGAGATGTTTGCCATGCTTTAGATAACCAAATATTCCTATGAAGATGAAGTTCAACTTCTTATTGTTTTGCGATACTTGGCGTTTTTCTTAAGTAACACTTTGTGCTTGTAAATCCCAGGTCCTTTTGCCATTTTCTTGAGATATTCATCATCTACATTTGTGTTCTGCTTTACCTAAAGCAAAGTCATATTGAAGCAACATGATTCTATTTTAAGTTGTATAGCATGCAAATAAATGATTATTTTCCTATGCCCCATGAGGCAAAAGTGGTTTGTTCAAGACTATGTCGACATATATGACATACATAACTTGAAGATTCAATTAATTCGAAATCCAATACAATGTGAACCTAAACTTTCCAAGACTAGAAGAGGCATGCATTTTTTCACGATCCAAAATCCATAGGGTAGGCCTCGTCCATTCACGGGAGGTTGTCGAACAACTCATCCCACCAAGCCAAAGCTGAGACCACCTTGGATTGGATGGGACCCTCTCATCTAGATGTATATGCGATGGGGCTCTCCAGAAAGGATGCATAAGCAAGGTATTAGATCCATGCGTCAGGTATGGCTTTTGCTGGATTTTCAAATCCCACCATGAATAGCCCGAACTCCATTACTCATGTAATAGCAAAACGCTAAGAAAGTTAGATTGACTAGTAAAATAATGAACCAATGAAGACGAAGAAGAAGAAGGAATAATCATTTAAACAAAATCCATAGAAGTAGGCCTCATACCATTCTTCACTTTCTCATTCTATATACAACTTTTAGGGCACTTTCTCTCTCTAGAGTTTGGTCAAACCCACTCGATTTAGCATTTAATACAAACAATCTCGTTTACATCAAATGGCATTCTTCCCTAAGGTTTTCTATCATTTGAACTAAAATCCATAGAGTAGGTTGTTTTTGAAAGTTAAATTTCTAGATACTTTCGAGTTCTTAATCCATTTCAATCTCATTTCAAAGAATTCAATGGCCGGACATCAAACCTTCCCTTACGGGGTTGAAGCTCCCCAAGCCCTCCATGCCACCAGCGGGGGTGGGCATCATTATATCTTGAGTATTAATATTCTTTTAGTCCGTTGCTTTCCCAAACTTCCTCCACCCCCTTTCGACCCCCCTCCTCATGGACATATGTCTCCCTATTTCATCCCAATCCCCATAGGCGTATTGCATAAAATCCCGAGACACCGAACGCACGTCAATATGGCGGAAATTTCTGCTAGATGTTGTCCTAGACTCATAAAAATCGATCCGCACTAGCAATGTGACGGGGCCAACAACTGCAGCGACAAGAACAAAAGGCGACAACGGCGGCTTGGAAGACACAAACCTATGGGTGCTGAATGCAAAACAAGCGCTCAAAAAAAATTGCGGTGAAAGCACACCCTTTGTAGCCGAACTCATAAAACTCTCGATGAAAGCACCATTGTTCTGAACAACGGATGATATCCGCGTAAGTCCATATAGAATCTAGAAGGCTGCAAAAGAGGTGAAGAGGGGTTAATCCCCTTGCGAGAACTTGTTTATGGCAAAATAAGCGAAGGCGAGCCGGGGCAGCCTGTTTATTTGCCATACTTTTAACAAGGGATTAACCTAAACGAGCAAGCTGCCTCATCGGTACCCGGCTGCATTGCTCGGCTCCTCGGATCGTTTATTGCGGGCCGGCGCCGCCCATGCCTTCCACCGGATCGTTTATTGCGGGCTGAGCACGCCCACACCTAGATTATCAGTTCCCGGCTGGATTATCGGCATCCAAGGCTAAATCTTGGCTTCGAAGATGCATCGGGGCTCCAGGAGCTCACGCTGCTGCACATTTATGCTCTATCCGCGAGCTTGAATCTTGGCGGGGATTTCTTGGATTAAAGCACGCCGGTTAAGAGATTAATCCCCTGCGAGCTGTTTATGGCAAATAAGCGAGGCGGCAACTTGGCGAAACTTTGTTTATTTGCCATAAGCGGCGGATTAACTCTGCCGGCTTGAGCAAGCTGCCATAGAAGCTGCACCCGGTACGTTATCGGCTCACCGATGTCGTTGTGCGGGCTTCGGCGCCGCCCATGCCTTTCTCGGTCGTTTGTGCAGGTTCGGCATCGCCCGCACCTAGATTATCAGTTCGGCCTGATTATCAGCATCAAGGCTAAATCTTGGGCTTCGAGAGATGCATCCGGGGCTCCCGGGCTCGCGATCTTTGCTGTTATGCTCTATCCGAGCTTGAATCAGCGGCGAGGGATTTCTTGGATTAAGCCTGCGGTTAAGGACTTCGCCCTCTCAGCCCGTAGATTCACGAGAATGAAGCACCCATCAAGTTGGGAACCAGGCACAAGCATGAGCAAGAGAATACTTTATGAAATTAGATGTACCCGCTTGCTCCGAAGAAGCCTTCCTTAAATAGTTCTAGTTCCTTTCACTCTTCCCTCTAGCTTTGTCCCCATCACCATTTGGGCCAAAGATGGCCTGAGGCAGCATTATTGGGATCATGACTCTAATCCATACGGCGTTGCTATGGCATTAATCATCTTAATAGCTTGCTTGTGTACGTCCATTAGCCTTACAATAGCAGCGCCCTCTAAGGACAAACAGCTCACTCAGGACTTGGATCAGCACGGCCCATCCAGATTCTACATAAACACCTCACGGGGCTAAAGCTCTTCCAGGATTGATCACCACAGATCCTTGAGCACACAGGTCCTTGATACGTGTCTATACATGCCAATATTTCCTTCTTAACACTCACAAAACCTTTTGAAAAATATAGGAAAAATACAAAATACCCTTATGTTTTTGTGATTTACGACCATACCTCACGAGGTTTAAATAAATTATTGAGATGCCCTTGGTCAGCATTATATCCTTCTGTACAATTTTAAGTTTCACCTAATGCCCTCTGGTTTTGTATTTTATGAATGCTGTACATGGATATTCATGGCCTTTTAGCAAAGAGGCCATTTTTCTATTCGGTACCTTAAAAAGGAAGGCAAGACACCAAATTAATTTCTGGTCCATTGATTTGCTCTCAGCCCATCCGATTTTCTCTAGTGATTTGCAATGATGATCCTCTTTGAAGGCAATAATTCAATCAATTTACAATAATTTATTGTAGTGAAATAAAAATCAAGCGAATTTGTAAGAGTTAAGAAGCGTTGAAGGATGCAGAAGCGAGATCATAGTTTGCTCACATGTAAGGCCTAAGGGTATTTGGTGAATTTTTGAAGCATTTGAAATTTGAAGGGAATTTTTTCTAGTTCTCAAGGGCGTTTGGGAAATTCAAAGAAAACTTAAGGGCATTTGGGAAATTAATGTAAATCTTAAGGGGCATTTGAATAATTTTAAAAAGATACACAATACTTTGTATATTTTGACCAGGGCATCTCAATTATCAAAACTCAGGGGTATGTAGTAAAATTTGTCAAAACATAAAAGTACTTTGTAGTTTTTCCAAAAACACATGAAAAATTTGCAACTTAATGCAATGCAATTTGAAGATATGAAGATATCCAAAACTTGAAATGCATATAATTTTCAAATGAAGATCAAAGGGAATGAAAAAATCTGGAAATCAACACCAAACTTCGACTGGATTATGCAGCATCATCACCATAATTGCACCATGGCCAAATCCTTCCTATATCATAGCGCCATAGCTGCATTAAAACTCCTGCTAAATCTCCCGCTCCCTGCCTTTCCTTGATGCATATATTTGACCAATGCATGCCATTTCAATACTTTGTGATTGGACAAATGAAAGCTTCATTACTTGCCATACAAACAAAACCAGACAAACTTAAAAATGCAGGACCATTTTAAAGAAATTCTGCACTACAAATTTATGATTGAGGAGAAATTCCTCCTTTATTTCAGTCAACCACCAATCTTTTTGATAATTTGGAGCAGCTTTTAATAAAAAATGCAGGTTTAAAATGATTCTGCACTATAAAATTATGATTGAGATTCTTTCCATATCCCAAATTTATTGCTCAGCAGGTTGCGCTAGACGCTGCAAAAAGTTGATTTGACATCACCAAATTTTGCTTTGACCATTGAAGGGGAGAGCTACCTCAAGCTGAAACCTAACCCCAATTGTATAGTAAAAGAAAGAAACATGCTGTTCATCTGTCGAGCTTTTCTGAATGCGGTGGCCATTCAAACAATCTTCTAAGGGTATCTTCTTGAGGAAATGGAGCCATACCATTTCCTATAGAAAGCATGAGCTCAAAATTATCTCTTTCATTTTTTAAACCTGCAAACTGAATCAGAGTTTTTCTCCATCAACTTCGTCAAAAAACCCCAAGAGAGCTTATTGATGAGTGTGCAAGACTTCTTTTTCCTCTTCAAGCTGATTATACTGAGCCAGTACTCTTTCCATCTGAGAATAAAGCCAGCTCCTTTGCATTCTTATATTCTCGTCTTTGACTCTCCTTTAGCTTCTTTAAGATTCAAAAAATCTCACTTTTTATATTGCAGTTAACAGATCAACTGGCAAACAACATGTCACTAGCATTATCCACTACTGTTGGAACCAGAGAAGCCTCAACTGTTTCTTTTGCTCAACACTACATGGACTAATGGAAGAAACAACACAAGCTGTTCCAGAAGCCCTACATTTTCCCCATTGTCAATGATGATGTGGGTAGACAGGTTGGGAGGATGAGAAGTCTGGCGTGAGAATTGGTGCTTCTGCCAAGATCTCCATCTGGTTCTTTTTTTTTACACTATTGTTGTTGGAAATGGCGGCCCCCAGGAATGCTGCCCACCACCACATAGACTCATCGAAGAACGGCTCCAACAGCACTGTTGGCATGGGAGTACATTCCTTCCCATTGTTGATGAAATTGCTGGCAGATTAGGATGCCAGTGCAGCCTCGGTCAGATCATTGCCTCTGTCAAAATTTCTAGCTGGTGCATTGGTACTGCTACTGTTATTAATTGTACCAGCTGCAGATATGCCAGTGGCATTTCTTGTGCAACCAAATATTCAACACAGGGAAGCCACTGATCAAAGCCTTCTGACTTATGCATCCCCATTGTAATTTGCTTAGCTACAGAAAGGGTAAAACATTGATCATGGAGTCCATATACACAATCACGTTTTTACTAGTTCAAAAGTGTAGAAAGAAATATCAAATAACCATGGAATTGATTGACGAAAAATCACTAAAATTAATGATAAAAAATGAAGGCCAATTCAAATTGTGCCCTTTTAGCAATAAAAAACCTGTCTTTTACATAATGACAATTGAAATTTGTAAATTCCCAGATCTTCACTACGAATAGTAAATGCAATGAGATTGCCAAAACCCTTTACTAAACAGCGATATAAGATAAGTTGAGATTTCTAATTATGAGAATTATGAAAAGAGGTACGGGCATTTACTTGAAAAAAAGGATGATGAACAATTTACTGCAGGCCAAGACACACAAGAAGCATTTTATATCTAAAATGACTCCCCTAATGCCAGAAGTAAAAAGTAAAAAACCACAAAACTTCTCTACATTTCACGTCAAATCTCCCAAATTCTGCTCACAATCTCTTAACATGGCATCTCTTAACACATCTGGAAGTCAAAGCAAAATTTTGTCATTACGTCTTCTTAACAGATCTAAATGGCCCAATTCAATTGTACAATCAGTACTCATACAAAGCTTGTATTGATTAAGCACTTTGTTTTTTCAGAGGCCATTCAAGCGGGGTAACTTCTTCAATAAATCAGCACCACATGTGTCTCTAGGCTTTCTTTTGATTGTGATTTGTACTCTCAAAGTGGCCGTGGCTCCCTTATAGCTTGTAGTTTGCACTTCAATACATAACTGCACAGTATGCTGGGTTGGGTTTCCAGTGGTTCAAGCGACAAATCCTCAGTGCATTATGGCCGGTCTGGGAACCCATGGTGTATTGAACTTGTAAAGATCACAGTACGTATGAAGAGCATTTTAGAAGCCAGTAGAACTTCTGTTTGGAATGGTTTTGCATCGCCACCATCGAGCTAATGACATGGGACCCTGGGTTTGTGGGACGACGAAGAGGGGGGAAAGAAAAGGAAGGCAAAATAGGCACGTAAGTATAAATCATTTCACGCCAGGGTAAAAACCACGACTATAATGCTTTCCATGGACCTGGATGTTCTGAATTGGCTGCCGTAAAATGCGCGTGTTTTGCAGGGCCAATTCGGGGTACGGAACTTCGCATTAAACTTTCAGTAATGCCATCGGCGCAAAGGCACAGGCCGAGGCGGGCCGTTCATCTGCGAAAGAAGAGATGGTAATATTGCTTGCAAATTCTCATTTCAACCAAAAGCATTACTACCCTGCTTTCTCTTGCACCATGGAGTTGGAAGCAAAATAAACGATCAACAAGAAGCATAAATACATTCGGACAAAAAGAACCGTCGCGTTAACCAAAGGATTAGGATGGCTGAGGTAAATACAAGTGTCTTCATTGTTGGATTCGATGTAATTCAGGCCGGTGAAATCCCAAATGCATATTTTCCTTTTCTAATTTAAGGTTAAATGTAGCTTCTCGCTATAATGACGGGGATGATGAAGAGCTACTTATTGGCTTTGAGGATGGCGTCCACTTTATCCTGTTCTCAGTACAGGCTTTTCTAATTTTGGTAGGTAGAAAAACTTAGATCTAATGGTATGTTCGTACCATCTCAATTTGGTGAGTGAATAACTACTTGTCAGATAACCAGAATTTGAGGAAAGGCATAGGCGGTAGAGCTGGTGTGCTAAAATCAAAATATAACCATGCAATAAATATTTGCCAAAGACATGGCGATATAGATACATGGCCAATTTTCATATTTCTTATATATATTAGAAATATTTGTCTTCTTACCTGGTATACATTATTGCTTCTTCCACACAGGTCTTTTTCTTCTGGAAAAGTTTATATTTCTCAGATTAGTTTGATAACTATGAACACAAAGTGTCGAATCAACTTATAGATGAGACAGCATTATTTATGAAGTCTATATATCTTGCATAGAATAAAACCAGTAGCATGTACTTCAGGCTACGAACATGCAATTAAACGTTTTCCACGAACTTTGATTTTGTGGTTTAAAGTTGTTTAGAAGATAAAAAAATATATTAATGGTTGAGATCTAGTTTATTCAAACATTCTTCATTCAACATGTTACTTAATAGATGAAATTTTGGGGATGCATCTATGTAAAAAGAATATAGTAATCTAATGGCCATTTTTCGACCTCCATGGTGACTTTGTGCAGTTATCATGGAAGACGTTAACGAAGACTTTTCGTGGCACGACAATTCGAGGACATAAATTACAACATGAGAGGATAGCCGAATGAGCATAGAATCGATGCTAGAGCATGGTGTTTTGTAGAAAGATCATGAAGTCACATTGGTGGAGCTTTCTGGGTAATGGTATGCACGTACATCAAATAAGGCGTACATTACATCAGCTACTGATCGATAATGGGAATGACACTGGGAATGTGAGGAAGAAGGAAGGAAGAAAGGAGATATTAAGGAAGTTGGTATGATGGGCTGGGTAATGGTTTATGCATCAAAGTGATCTGGCCTCAGAAAAAGAGTTCTAAATTGAGGCAAGACCATATATTTGATGTGTCATGGCACTTGCAGTTCAAGCTTAAAGGACACAGAAGCAATACCAAGGTGACACTTTTCCTATAAAACACATATCCTCACCCAAAAATAATGAACATCAACAACAAACGCTTCAAAAAAAAACAAAAAGGATCACAAAAAACCTAAACGAGTAAAAAATGGCAGACAGGAAAAGACTTTGTCAATGATTAACCAAATGGCGTTCAAATAACAACGAACTAAACAGGTTTTCAACCTTACGACGATGTTTCAATGGACAGATACGATCCCGGATGGCGTATCTAATATCCCATCGTTATATTCTTGATATGGCAAATAAATCCGACATTTGAAAGCTACCTGGGTTATTCGCGGGCCGTTGGCGACACAGAGTGACTTCTCTCAGATCTAATTCGACTGAACATCCTGCCGGAAAAGAGGTGAAGAATAGAGACGAGGTGGTCCTTGTGTTCAAGAACTGTGGTTGCCATCAATCGCCCTAGTTCAATAAAAGCTGCCTGGTCGTCGCTGTGCTGGCTATTTTGTTTTTCCAAAGCCGGAGTTATGAAGGCACCATCAGCCACTCCTTCTTGCATTTTTCCATGGATGTGGCCCCGCTGGAAACAAGGTCGTCATCTACAAATCTGCCGTTTGTCTTCTTGCAGTTTTTTTCCTTGTCCTTTCTGTTTGTCTGTGGTTTCTAGACTCAGCATTGTTGGGAGATATATTGGACAGATTTGGGATCCTTTTAGTTTGCATCAAATGTAGCTTTGGTGGGCTTCAGGAATGGTCAATGATTTTCTCTAAATTTTGTGACGAGAATCGAATGCGGAACGTCTCTGTCTTCTTATCTAGAGCCCGTAAATGGTAAAGATGTTCCATCGAGCTTTGAAGGAGGCCGTCATAGTACGCCACGTCCTTTATTAATTGTCCCCTCAAAGAGCCATTTCCTGAGACCTTCGCCTCTAATTTTTCACGTTTATCAGCACTCGTATATAATGCGGTCTTTCCCTTAGCTGAACGTCATTGAAAATAAAGATTTGATTTATTTGGTCTGTCAAAGAGCTCTTGACTGGTATTTGATCTACAGGTTGTTTTGAGCTTCATGCTTGTCTGCTCATTTGCTTAATCTTTTCAAAGCTTTTCTATTTTCACTTGAGATCCAAATTCATGGCCCATATGCAAATCTTTAGAAAGTGGCCTAGCATAGAAACGAGATTACCTAAACATGTGCAGAAGTTAAAAGTAGCATGCATATTTTCTTGAGCACTTTTGTTTGAAGAAATTGTTATTGATATAATGCTGTTGTGTCACAGCCTCTTTAAATCTATTTATGGTTGGTGGAAACAGTGCAATCTACAGAGTCTGATCGATTTAAAGTTAATTATCATCATATTTACTTTTCAAAGGTATAGATATTTTCTGACATTTGCACTCTAACTCCATGTGGGCTTCTTGTACAGATGGTTCTCTACAACACAACTCCCAGGATGTTCTCCCTCGATATGTGCATTGTGGGAGGTAATCATTGTATTACAGGGATATCAATTCCATGTTTCTAAATTATGTGATTCCAATTGTCTAGAGATCTGAATATGAAGATACATTAACACTAGCTAACATGAATTTTATACTCTATGGATGCTTCTGGAGGAAGGGTTATAAAAAACATTTGTATACAGAGTTCATACATCTACTGATTGCTGGATGTGAATATACATGTCTGATTGGAGTGGACCAAAAGATTTTCCATATGAAAAATTGAGCGTCAACCAATAAATCAGGCAACTTAACATGGTTTGCCTCAGTGATCTAAAAAGATCATCACTGAAGCTGGTCAACACTATGGCATCAAGTACATTAAATATGATAGGTATCTTGGATTAATTGCTCACTGACTTTCTTCATGTTTTGATCAATAACTTCTTTTTTGCTTGCCCTACTTTATTTGTCCATGGCGAAAAGAATGCAGCTGCACACCTGTTCACTACTTTGTGATCCTATCAATGCAAAGGTCTGGAAGTGGATGGTTTGAAACACTGTAATAACCATCCAAATGCTTCGCATGGTGAAATATTCTCGTAAAAAGTCAGAATTTTACTACAATTTGAAGACTCTTGATGCCTAACACAACCTAGATTGGAAAAAACAGTGCGGCAAAAAAATTCTTGCACAGCGCTGTGGGGTTCAAATGGATGCTTAATCAGGTACTTTCTTCCTAATTCTTCTTTGAAGGTACAAATAAAAAAAACTTGCCCTGATAATATTCCATGCAATATGTTGCAGGGTGCTATGGAATATAGGAGGAAGCATACTTTAAAGAAGGAATTATCTGTCATAATACTGCTGAGACGTAATGTATTGAGAAGACTATATCTGTATTGGCGAATGCTTATGATCGTGAAAAGCCAGCACACTGACACACATTTTAGCATGGCATTCCGAAAGAAAGAGTCATAGCTCCCAAACCATAAAGTAGTGTAGAATATTGCTTATATTATGAAGAAACTAGAAAATACAAATACTTGGCCTACTACATGCCAGAGACAAACACAATTTTTTTGAAAGAAGCACCAAGATGGTAGTAATGATGTATAATCACATTCCCATAAATTTGCATTGATATTGTCAAACAGAACTAGTTAACACTGAAAGCCAGAACTAATTACGCTTTGCTTTTACAGAGTTTACGACCATAACTATGTGGATAAAACACTTTTCTCCTAACTTGGTTGGTTGTTTTTTGCAGGCAGACAAACTAGCTGCGTACAAGCCCACGTTGATACCAAATATTTGGTAGGAAATTTACAGCGGAGCTCAAAAGAGACAATCAGAGATGCATTTCAAAGTACAATGTCACCCGCCTGACCATCTATATTATGAAGACTTAATAAGAGAGATCAGAAGGCAAGACATGTCATATTGATTAAGTCATTCGAATATTTGTGGAAGAAAACTGAATTGTCTTTTTTCCTTTTTGATTCACAGATTTTGGAAAAATCCAACTATTTTTTAGTGTCAACAGAGAAGCTTGGCAGCCAGCATGTCAAAATTCACACAGCCCACTCTCCCGGTTGTTGGTATAAACTGGAAAAGATGCTCTACAAGGACTTTGAACAGGACAGGGTTCCAAAAGTTTTTGATAGATGAGGATTATCTATAATAGTGCTTCCTCCTTCATGCTTGTGGAATAATTGAAAGGAAACAGCTGCAATGCAAGTCACACATAAGTAGTAACAACAAAGATTGAAGCAATGTCAGTTAAAGTCTGGAGATGAATTACGCCACACTGTTTGGAAAAATGAGCATAAGTTAGTTGAGTTGCAAGTCAATCCGACAGTTGACAAGCGTTCTTGCAAAAACAGAAAGAAAAGAAAATAGCCAACAAAGGCAGGTGATTTTCTGTAGTAGAAATTCAAACAAAGCAAAAGAGTTAAGAGAACACTGGCATGAATGTATGCAAATGCACAAATCCGGCATTCTGTTCCATAGTTAATGCTGATGTCAGGAAAAGAAAATGGAGCTTGCCTAACTTTGAAATCCACGGCAGCTTCTGCACAGAGGCATCTCCTGTCCATTAATTTTATTTGTCCTATAGTATTTATTCTCCAATTGCGATCATTCATTTGTAATTCAACGTGGATGCAAATTTGACGCCGTCATGCCTAATCAATCTTGATGGCTGCTCATTTAAGTCAACTGGTGACAGTAGCATAAGCATCTTGCATGCAAGCCATGCATGCCATTATTATGGCAAAGTGCCAACCAATGAACTACATGGCATGTTTAAGATGTTTTAAGAAAATGAGTGTCATTATGGTATTGGCATAAAGATCAAGAAGATTGACGGCTTTGCAAATGTAGATGAATAGGCATCAGAATGAGCAATCGTATCTGTCTCTACATTGTGGTAATGAAACCCCCCCAAATTATGCTTGATGCATTTCATACTTAAGCAGCGTGGCATAGCTAAAAACCATCAATTACATTTGCTCTACAAGAGCAGTATTGGCATCAACATCACAACGCACAGCTAAAAGATGAACAAAAAATTGCATTTATAGGTGCGATAGTCTAAGAATAATAATGTAGAATTAAAGTTGCACGTAAAGAGTGTCAAGCGTATATTTTGCATCTTCAAGTAGAGCAACTAAGGTCTTGTCAAGCGTATAATTTGCATCTTCAAGTAAAGCAACTAAGGTCTTTAAATGGTGCTCATAACATTCTTTTACGTTATTGTATTTCTAACTTCGCTGTCCCCATAGTAAAATATTCTCACTTTGTTTTAGGAAATGAGTGCAAATAATGTTCAATTATCAATGGTTCACAGAAGTTTTTGGGTGTTTACCCTATAAAAGAAAAAGGTTTGGTGATGCTTCCTTTTTTCCCACCATATTTAGTTCCTTGCAAGTGAAGTTCATAATCAATGATTTAGCTATACTATGTGGTTTAACTTTGCCTATTGAAGAAAAAAAGTGTGAGGCCCGATCGTAAAGCTGCACCATCAGTTAGATCTTTTTAGTTTTGAACTTAATTTTGCTTCTTTCACAGGGGCATTCAAGTTTTTGTATTAGATTTAAAAGGCATCTTTTCTGATTCCAACACTAATATGAGGCCAAATTTTGTTGCTAATAATTTAGAGTTATGACATGGTCTTTGGATTCCTAAATACTTTCAAGAGAGATATGCCCCCATGTGTAGCACCCATGTGTATATGGCTTCATTCATGTTGGCTCATGGATCAAAGTACTATCGTAAAGGTTTATTTGGAGAATTTTTGAATAATGTGGGACGAGGAGTCGGGTTCACGATCTTGTTGTCAGTCTTTGCAAATGTGCATTTCTTTGGATCTCTATCATTAGACACTTTCCCAGGGCTTCTGTTTGATCTGGCGCATACCCTGTCTTCTCCATTCTTAAGTTGCTAGTTACTGTGGTATACTGTCTACATTTCATTTTAACCATCTTCGCTTTGTATTCACCCAAGTTGTTGGTGGATTCAACATTGGATAATTCTCACGAACATCGCCAGTCTACCCGGTAACATCAGCGGAATCAGAGGATATATGATATCGATTGAGCCATAATCAAAGGCAATTGGCAGGAAAGGATTTAAAGCTAGGTCTTCAATCCTTCCTCCAATAGCACAAATGGATGACCCGCGCCTTGGGTAGTTCATGAGTGTGTCAGCGAATAAAGTTGGTGAATTCCATGTCTGAGGTTTGCTTCTTTGCGGATGTCTTGCCTCCTTCATCCAAGTGGTCTTTGGTCATTTCTAGAGACCGTGAAAGCGGTATGGAAATGGGTATGGGATAAGCCCCATCCCAAAGTATCACTTATGGTGGCAAGTCATTCATCCTTACTGTAGCGTTAATGTCACGGTGCACAAATTTAGATCGAATTATCACGCACTTTGTCCCTTATGTGCGGAGGGACAAGGCGATTGAGCATTGCTTCTTCACGTGTAGACATGTCGGGCATGTGATTGTGGCTTCAAGGCCTCTTTTGTTGCAATTTGAATAGCCCGACCAAGTGTTATTAGCGATCTATCAAATGGTTAGGAATGCATGGATCATCTAATTCATTTTAGAAAAGGAAGGAATCTTTTCATATTCAAAGGTCCCTACTTGTTTAGATGCGAGGCCCTTCTTGATGCCCAATAATGAATTGTCAAAACATTAAGGGTGCTCATCAATTGCTAATGGCGTAGAAGCAGGTATTTGGGAGCACTATCTTTTAGATTCACACTTACTCATGAGATTTGCTTGCTCTTCATACCTATCTAGATGTTGTATCGCGAGGTGGGGTGAATTTTCTCGGTGGACATTCTCTCCAGCGAGTTTTTAGTCCCCATTGTTGCTTTGTAACTTTCTTTGGATAATAAAGGCTCAAGTCCTTCAAAGAAAAAAAGATATGCCATCTTATTATTATCGAATGTTTGGTGTTAGCCCGAGTAAATGAATTCTTGATTGAGAAAGTTCTCCAATATAATTCTAGCGCATAGGACCGATAGAAAAGAAATGGAAATAGAAACTTTTTATTTACAACCATCGTATCCAAGAAATGTTGTGAGATCAACGTAATACTACAGGCATCTATATGCGAGATTTTGCAAATAAAAATAGAAGAATGTAAAGTCACATTTGCTTACATGGCCCGAAAATGTATAAGCGAAGGGCGCATTATTCTATTGCATAATTATTATTTTGTTATTTTAATCCTCGGTATTCTAGTCGATGAGGAACATTCACGAGGACATTCATCAATATAATAGGCTATACCAAATTTAGGGCATGAAATGACCCAAAAAAGCTTCGAGAAAATATTACAATTGAAAGTATACTTGCAAAGGAGATGTTGCCATGCTTTGGATAACCAAATATTCCTATGAAGATGAAGTTCAACTTCTTATTGTTTTACAACCATGCGTTTTCTTGGTAACACTTTGTGCTTGTGTAAATCTACCGGTCCACCATTTTTCTTGAGATATTCATCATCTACATTTGTGTTCTGCTTTACCTAAGCAAGTCATATTGAAGGCAACATGATTCTATTTTAAGTTGTATAGCATGCAAATAAATGATTATTTTCCTATGCCCCATGAGGCAAAGTGATTTGTTCAAGACTATGTCGACATATATGACATACATAACTTGAAGATTCAATTAATTCGAAATCCAAATACAATGTGAACCTAAACTTTCCAAGACTAGAAGAAGACATGCATTTTTTTCTGATCCAAAATCCATAGGGTAGGCCTCGTCCCATTCTGGGAGGAGGTTGATCGAACAACTCATCCACCCCAAGCCAAGGGACCACCTTGGATTGGATGGGACCCTCTCATCTAGATGTATGTCGTCAGGGCTCTCCCATAGAAAGGATGCATAAGCAAAAGGTATTAGATCGTAAATGCGTGGTATGGCTTTGCTCCGGATTTTCCAAATCCCACCATGAATGGCGAACTCCATTACTCATGTAAATAGCAAAACGCTAAGAAAGTTAGATTGACTAGTAAAATAATGAACCAATGAAGACGAAGAAGAAGGAATAATCATTTAAACAAAATCCATAGAGTAGGCCTCATACCATTCTTCCACTTTCTCATTCTATACAACTTTTAGGCACTTTCTCTCTCTGAGAGTTTCAGTCAAACCCCACTCGATTAGCATTTAATACAAAAACAATCTCGTTTTACATCAAATCGCATTCTACATGGGTTTTCTATCATTTGAACTAAAATCCATAGAGTAGGTTGTTTGAAAGTTAAATTTCTAGATACTCAGAGTTCTTAATCCATTTCAATCTCATTTTCAAGGAATTCAATGAAAGCAGACATCAAACCTTCCACCCACAGAGTTGAAGCTCCCCAAGCCCTCCATGCCAACGACTGAGGGTGGGCATCATTTATGCTTGAGTAATATTCTTTTAGTCCTTCGTTGCTTTCCCAAACTTCCTCCCGCACCCCCTTTCCAGCCCCTCCTCATGGACATATCATCTCCTATTTCATCCCCAATCCCCATAGGCGTGTGCATAAAATCCGCAGTTACCGGGGAACACGTCCAATATGGCGAGGAAATTTACGCTTTAGATGTTGTCCTAGACTCCATAAAATCGATCACACACTAGCAATCTTTGTGAGGCCAACAACTGCGAAAAGCAAAAAGGCAAAAAGCGACAGCAGCGCTTGGAAAGATAAAACCTATGGGTGCTGAATCTGCTAACAAGCCGGCTCATAAAATTGCGGTGAAAGCACCAGCTGTGGCGAACTCATAAAACTCTCGGTGAAAGCACCATTATTCACGAACAACGGATGATATCCGCGATAAGTCCATATAGAATCTAGAAGGCGCAGAAAGGGTGAAGAGGGGTTAATCCCCTTGCGGAACTGTTTATGGCAAATAAGCGCCGAGCAGGAAGCGAGCTTTGTTTATTTGCCATAAGGCAACAACAAAGGATTAACTGCTTTCGAGCAAGCTGCCTCATCATCTGCACCACGGTACGTGCTCGGCTCCGGATGGTTTGTGCGGGCCGGCATGGCCCATGCCTTCCCTCGGTCGTTTATTGCGGGCTCGGCATCGCCCACACCTAGGTGCTCGGTTCCGGCACGGATTATCGGCATCAAGGCTAAATCTTGAGCTTCAGAGATGCATCGGGGGCTCCGGGCTCCGCGGCTGGCGCATTGTGCTCTATCCGCGAGCTTGAATCAGCAGCGAGGGATTTCTTGGATTAAGCTGCTGCGTTTAAGAGGGTTAATCCCCTTGCGAGCTGTTTATGGCAAATAAGCGAGGCGGCAGGGAGAAAGCGAGCTTGTTTATTTGCCATAGCAATGCTAAGTTAACTTTCTGCAGTAAAGTGCCTCATCAGAAGCACTGCACCCGCGGTACATTATCCATGCTCCTCCGGATCGTTTATTGCGGGCTCGGCGGCATAAGCCCATGCCTTTCTCCGGATCGTTTATTTGCGGGTTCCCGCATCGCCCACACCTGATTATCGGTTCCGGCTTGATTATCCCGACATCAAGGCTAAATCTTGGGCTTCGAGATGCATCCAGGGGCTCCCGGGCTCCGCGATCTTTGTTATGCTCTATCCGCGAGCTTGAATCAGCGGCCCGGGATTTCTTGGATTAAAAGCACGCGGTTAAGGACTTCGCCTCTCAGCTGTAGATTCCGCGAATGAAGCACCCATCAAGTTGGGAACCCGGGCACAAGCATGAGCAAAGAATACTTTATGAAATTAGATGTACCCTTGCTTTCGAAGAAGCCTTCCCTTAAATAGTTCTAGTTCCTTTCACCTCTTCCCTCTAGCTTTGTCCCATCACCATTTTGGGCCAAAGATGGCGCCTGAGGGCGGCACATTATTGGGATCATGACTCCTAATCCATGCAGTGCTATGGCATTAATCATCTTAATAGCTTACTTGTGCACGTCCATTAGCCTTACTATGCTTGGCCCTCTAAGGACAAGCGACTCACTT
This sequence comes from Isoetes taiwanensis, assembly GCA_021234155.1. NCBI lineage: Eukaryota > Viridiplantae > Streptophyta > Lycopodiopsida > Isoetales > Isoetaceae > Isoetes > Isoetes taiwanensis. The sequence goes on along the minus strand of JAJEKV010000083.1, from coordinate 2,901,411 downwards.
TCGGGGACTTGGATCAACACATGCATCCAAGATTCTACATAACCCCTCTGGAGGCACAAAGCTCTTCCAGGATTGATCACACAGATCACTTGAGCACACAGGTCACTTGATCTGTCTATACATGCCAATATTTCCTTCTTAACACTCACAAAACACTGAAAAATATAGGGAAGAAATACAAAATACCCTTATGTTTTGGCGAATTTCGACATACCTCTGAGTTTAAATAAATTATTGAGATGCCCTTGGTCAGCGTATATCCTTACGTACAATTTTAAGTTTCACCTAATGCCCTCTAGTTTTTTGTATTTTATAGAATACCCTTACATAACAGATATTCATGGCCTTTTTTAGCAAAGGGCCATTTTCTATTCGGTACCTTAAAGGAAGGCAAGACACCAAATTAATTTACGGTCCATTGATTTGCTCTCGACCCATCGATTTTCTCTAGTGATTTGCAATGATCCTCTTGTCCGAAGGCAATAATTCAATCAATTTACAATAATTTATTGTAGTGAAATAAAAATCAAGCGAATTTGTAAGAGTTAAGAAGCGTTGAAGGATGCAAGAGCGAGAGATCATAGTTTGCTCACATGTAAGGCCTAAGGGGGTATTTGGTGAATTTTTTTGAAGCATTTGAAATTTGAAGGAAATTTTCTAGTTCTCAAAGGCGTTTGGGAAATTCAAAGAAAACTTAAGGGCATTTGGGAAATTAATGTAAAATCTTAAGGGCATTTGAATAATTTTAAAAATACACAATACTTTGTATTTTTTGACCAAGGGCATCTCGAAATTATCAAAACTTCGAGGGTATGTAGTAAAATTTTTGTAGAAAACATAAAATACTTTGTAGTTTTCCCAAAAACACATGAAAAAATTTGCAACTTAATGCAATCCGGAAAGATATGAAGATATCAAAAACTTGAAATGCATATAATTTTCAAATGAAGATCAAAAGGGAATGAAAAAAAATCTGGAAATCAACACCAAACTCGACTGGATTATGCAGCATCATCACCATAATTGCACCATGGCCAAATCCTTCCTATCGCAACGCCATAGCTGCATTAAAACTCCTGCTAAATCTCCCGCTCCCTGCCTTTCCTTGATGCATATATTTGACCAATGCATGCCATTTCAATACTTTGTGATTGGACAAATGAAAGCTTCATTACTTGCCATACAAACAAAACCAGACAAACTTAAAAAATGCAGGACCATTTAAAAGAAATTCTGCACTACAAATTTATGATTGAGAGAAATTCCTCCTTTATTTCAGTCCAACCACCAATCTTTTGATAATTTGGAGCAGCTTTTAATAAAAAATGCAGGTTTAAAATGATTCTGCACTATAAAATTATGATTGAGATTCTTTCCATATCCCAAATTTATTGCTCAGCAGGTTACGCTAGACGCTGCAAAGAAGTTGATTTGACATCACCAAATTTTTGCTTTGACCATTGAAGGGGAGAGCTACCTCAAGCTGGAAACCCAACCCCAATTGTATAGTAAAAGAAAGAAACATGCTGTTCATCTGTCGAGCTTTTCTGAATGCGGTGGCCATTCAAACAATCTTCTAAGGGTATCTTGCGAAATGGAGCCATACCCATTTCCTATAGAAAGCATGAGCTCAAAATTATCTCTTTCATTTTTTAAACCTGCAAACTGAATCAGAGTTTTCTCCATCAACTCGTCAAAAACCCCAAGAGAGCTTATTGATGAGTGTGCAAGACTTCTTTTTTCCTCTTCAAGCTGATTATACTGAGCCAGTACTCTTTCCATCTGAGAATAAAGCCGCTCCTTTGCATTCTTATATTCTCGTCTTTGACTCTCCTTTAGCTTCTTTAAAGATTCAAAATCTCACTTTTATATTGCAGTTAACAGATCAACTGGCAAGCTTAACATGTCACTAGCATTATCCACTACTGTTGGAACCAGAGAAGCCTCAACTGTTTCTTTTGCTCAACACTACATGGACTAATGGAAGAAACAACACAAGCTGTTCCAGAAGCCCTACATTTTCCCCCATTGTCAATGATATGGGTAGACAGGTTGGGAGGATGAGAAATGCAGCGTGAGGGTGGTGCTTCTGCCAAGATCTCCATCTGGTTCTTTTTTTACTATTGTTGGAAATGAAGCGGCCCCAGAATGCTGCCCACCACCACATAGACTCATCGAAGAGACAGCTCCAACAGCACTGTTGACGCCAGGAGTACATTCCTTCCCATTGTTGATGAAATTGCTGGCAGGTCGAGATGCCAGTGCAGCCTCGGTCAGATCATTGCCTCTGTCAAAATTTCTAGCTGGTGCATTGGTACTGCTACTGTTATTAATTGCACCAGCTGCAGATATGCCAGTGGCATTTCTTGGTGCAGCCAAATATTCAGCACAAGGAGGAAGCCACTGATCAAAGCTTGCTTCTGACTTATGCATCCCCATTGTAATTTGCTTCGCTACAGAAAGGGTAAAACATTGATCATGGAGTCCATATACACAATCACGTTTTACTAGTTCAAAAGTGTAGAAAGAAATATCAAATAACCATGGAATTGATTGACGAAAAATCACTAAGAAATTAATGATAAAAAAAATGAAGGCCAATTCCAAATTGTGCCCTGTTATAGCAATAAAAAACCTGTCTTTTGCATAATGACAATTGAAATTTGTAAATTCCCAGATCTTCACTACGAATAGTAAATGCAATGAGATTGCAAAACCCTTTTCAGCAGCGATATAAGATAAGTTGAGATTTCTAATTATGAGAATTATGAAAAGAGGTACAGGCATTGCTAACTTGATGATGAACAATTTACTGCAGGCCAAGACACACAAGCATTTTATATCTAAAATGACTCCTAATGCCAGAAGTAAAAAGTAAAAAAAACCACAAAACTTCTCTACATTTCACGTCAAATCTCCCAAATTCTGCTCACAATCTCTTAACATGGCATCTCTTAACACATCTGTTAAAATCAAAAGCAAAATTTTGTCATTCGTCTTCTTAACAGATCTCGTAAGCCCAATTCCAATTGTACAATCAGTGCTCATACAAAGCTTGTATTGATTAAGCACTTTGTTTTTCAAGAGGCCATTCAAGCAGGGTAACTTCTTCCAATAAATCAGCACCATGTGTCTCTAGGCTTTCTTTGATTGTGGTGACAATTGTACTCTCAAAGAAGATGACAATGGCTCCTTATAGCTTGTAGTTTGCATAATACATAACTGCCTGAGTATCTTTCTGATTCGGTTTGCTCCAAATGATTCAGAAAGCGACAAATCCTCAATTCGTATGATGAACATCCCTAGAACCCATAGTGTATTGAACTTGTAAAGATAAAGTACATATGAAAACATTTCTGGCTCCAAATCCATTTCTGTTTGGAATAGGGGTTTGGCTGCACATCCCTTCTCACATCGAGCTAATGACATGGGACCCTAAGTTCTTCCGTTCCTGGCTGTTGAAGAGAGGGGAAAAGAAAGGAGCAAAATGAGCAATAAGTATAAATCATTTCACATAGATATAAAACGACTATAATGCTTTCCATGGACCTGGATGTTCTAGAATTATTTGGCAGCTTTATAGCATGACAAAATGCCACCGTGTTTTTCATAATAAGTCTAGAGATTTTGAACTTCGCATTAAACTTTCGGTAATGCCATCAGCGCAAAAAACACAAATGAGGCAGACTGATCGTATCTCTGCCAAAAGAGATGGTATGTGCTTGCAAATTCTCATTTCAACCAAAAGCATTACTAAAACAGTTTAGCAGATGAATATATCAAGCTGATTGACATCCTTAGACATGCCCAATTTGCATACCTATTACCATGACTACGGCACAACAAAGAGATTGAATTGTGTCAGCTGCCATCTACCTTAGGCAAAAGCTAGACAGATATGCAACCTGATTTTCCAGTATAGCCCCCTTGCTGTTAACGTGTCAATGTTCTGATATCAGCTTATCTTCTTATTGCAGAAAGCTGACATCTTGCTAACTGAAAAATTCTATGCGTTCATGAACCACTGAGTTAGTCTGTGTTGTTTATTCATTTTCTTTCCTGTAAAATGAAGTTGTTATGATTTGCTCTACATTTATATTCAAATTTCATTTACCATATCGTGCACACATCCAACAGACAAGAAGAGGTTACCATCCTCGTTACTTAAACAAATTCATTCAGGCATTCTTCAGGACATAAAAAATATGGTCAATTTATATACCTGCATCTGCTGCCAAAGCCTGGTTACGATATTCGTCAAAAACAACACGTATATCGTCTCCCTTCTCCGCCTGGCACATGACACATAAGATTAGACTCCACCTTAGCAAGAAAGTATCATGGACCAAATACCTCTTGCGTAACCTTGTCAATAAACAATTCCAAGCCTTTGATACCGCTACGAGTGGTTCCCTGCATGACTCTTAAAGCCAGCTTCAATCCTCTTTCAGCTACCGCCCTAGTTCCCTGTTGGGCAGCTTGAACCAAAAGAACAAGATGGCACTCCATATCACTCTTTTTATCACAACGACGACACAAATATTCAGCGTCCAACATAAACTCCCCATCTTCGCCACTGACAACTCCAGCCATTCGACAATCTAAAGCACATTCAAGATGCGAAGAATGCCCACACATACCTGCAGATTTTCCAGCACCCACAAGCTGGCGACACTGTATCCACTCATACCTATCCCTTTCTTCTTTCTTAATTTGAAGCCCACATAGCAAACATCTACACTCTCTGCAAAATCCGGCTTCCGTGCAGCAAATATCACAGTTTAGAATCCGAGGTCCGTCGGGCAGCAAAAGAGCGCTTTCGCCTGTAGAGAGGCCGCATTCAGGATCGTCAGCTCCACACCTTAATTTCATTTTCTTCATGTCTGTGTCCGGCCTCTCAACCTTTCCTTCGCAAGACTTTTGAAGGTTTTGCCACGTCAGATTTGCTGAGTCAGCTACGGCGTGGCAAATTATAGGTAGTCCTTTTAACACCAAGCCCCTCGAGTTTATCGTGATCCAACGGCTGCGATCAATCTTAGCCGGCAGCGAGCGCAACCCCTCAAGTTTATCGTGATCCAACGGCTGCGATCAATCTTGGCCGGCAGCGAGTGCTTTACTCGCGCTATAACACTCTCGGGCCAAGGCGTTATCTACCCAATAACATCTCCTCCCTATATCTTCCTTTCGAGTTGCCCTAAAGGGCAAACCCTACAACCCTTGCTGTTATTGTGATGGATGGAAATAAATCGACTTCGGCACTCTATAATCGCTAATCCTCTATAATCGCTAATCCTGACCATCTAAAAAGGGCATATTCTCAATGATATGCCCTATCCCTAAACCAGAACCGTCGAACCCAAGTCAAGATGGGGTCAAAACCCCATTTCCACATCACCCTAAGGTTCACGAGAATGTATTCGATTGGAGTCAACTGCGTACATACACACAAGTACGAACCAACTGAACCTGTTCTGCAAACATACAGTTAAAGCAGCGTGTCTGCTATGAATCAATATTTGCAAAAAGATTTACAGGGGATCCGTCTACATGCAATCCCAATCCTAACTCCCTTCACAAAGTGCACAATAACTTTCTTGCACATGCTCTTTGCGATTCATAACATAATAAACAAACAAATAAGACAATGAAGCACGAGGAGTTGAACCTCATTTGGGTAGAAACCAAGACCGATGCTTCACAAACAACTCAACTTTGTTTTGCAAACATACGCTTAAACCGCCATATCCGCTATGAAGCAAGTAAGGCCTCCTAAATGCATGGCGAACCTCATTCTCTTGACGACTGCCGGACCAACTGCGCACATGTTCTGAGGACCTCCATTCTTCTTTGAAGAATGGGCTCCTATGCATCCACCGCCATTACGCCAACAAGAAGAAAGAAACAAAGAACATAATGAAGCACGGGAGTTGAAATTTAGCATGGGGAACTTTGCGGCATAGGGAAGAAGCATGGGGATTTCAACCCCACCCAAAAGGCGGTTCGGAAAACCTCAAAATCAAACACCATCTCGCCGAAACCGGACAACACCATTTGAAGCGAAACACAAGCACAAGAAGGAAGAGGGCTTAAAGACAAAACGAAATCATATTCCTTGCCTATGGCGGAAATCGAACATGCTTTTGGCTATGGCGAGGAAGGAAGGATGTCGGATTACGCATCGTGCCTACCGAACCCTCCCAGTTAGCTCCATATTTTACTGCCGCGGAATCGAATTGAAGACGCCGGTCATCTCTGAACCCTGCCGGAATAACTCCGCCATGGCCAAGCAGCCGCCCACGGAAGAACTCCGCCATGGACGCCCAAATTCGACACGAATCCCACTTTCCTAATACAGAAAGGAAAAAAAATGGCACACCTTATAAAACCCACACCACATTTACTGACATCAGCATAATACTATTTTGGCATACGAATACACCCTTAAACCATGCACAATCATATGTAATACCACACCCAAACAACATTTTGGAAACTTAATACTCCATCTATATGCCAGTATATGCATGTTGCACACAAACTGGGCATTGTGCAACAATCATTAGAGACCCCAATTGATCAGGACCTCCAGATTGGTTGGGCCAATCACTCCAAAGATATGAATCTCTTCTGAGATAAATATCCCTATTGTGGTTTATGGAATGGACGAGGCATGAGAAAGAATGGTCTTTTATGCACTTGCGAGGAGTTTCTAACTTTGTTGTTAATCAAAGCAACATTCACAAAGGAGAGAAGATAAAAGCTTAGACAAGTGAACTCGGAATGTCATATAGACCATGCTCTCCATACATCGATTCATATGGCCTGAACAATGAAACACTTGATATAGGAAAGGTATATTGAAGCAATCTTGAATATAATCAGATACAATGGCTTTTCTCAAGTGGAACTAGAGCACGCTATCACTGATGGAGAACCCCTTCTTCATGTTTCTTTCCTCTTTTTATTCTGCATCCACCCATTCCGGAACCTCCTGCAACAAATTTTTTCCTCCAGCGGAGTAGAGCCAGATGCCACAAAAGCGGTTCCGGCTTGCGAGCCATAAATTCTTACTCATAGCAACCACTTCGCTTCAATCTTGCACTGTTCAAAGTTCCTCCGGTTTGATCTAACCTCGTAGAACTTGAAAATAAACCCTAAAACTTTTATGTGATATAATCATTATTTGTTGCACAGGAATGTAAATTCGCACCATGGTGACTCCTCCATGGCCATGTAAAATCTCGATTTTTACATAGGTGTTCCAACACACCAGGGACTTCTCGGCCACTAAATATGCATTCAAGCGAACCGTGTCATAGTAACTCCCCATGGCCTTGTGAATCCAAACAATTCAACAAAAGGTGCTCCTACTCACCGGATCTTGAACTGCATCTTCCATACTGCATCTTCAAATAGCCAAATGACAATCCTATGAAATGCCCAAAACAATTATGAAATGTGACTGCCCAAAACAGTAAAAATGTTGCCACCTAAGTGGCAACAATGGTTGGACATTCTTGACTAGCAGTCTAAACTTGCAGTTGTAGGTAAGTTGTTGGTGATGTTGGCTTCCAAACAGAAGATAGCTAAAGCTTCAAGTTATGTCTATATTTATATCCTTGTGCAGGAATGTGAACGGGGCATTCTTTGTATTTGGGTCGAATGACGGATTTGCAAAGTTTAGAAGCTGGTCTGGGGTAAAAAAATCTATGGCAACAAGTATCTAGTAGCCGCTATGGAACAGTGTACAATGGCAAATGGGGTCTGGATCTAGAGGTTCAATAGCAGACCATATGAGCGCCGGAGTTGGGTCTGCATAGTTCTTGTGATGTTTTAACAAGCCAATGGGCATTCTATAACATTGTAGATATCTACAGTGTCTTTGCAAAAGCATTGGCAAAGAAGCTCTGTGGTTGTTGAGTCAGGGCTCTGTGGTGTTGGTTATTACTAGAGGTGTTAGTGCGCAAGAAATGGTATCAGGGCATGGTTCTTCCTTTTCCAGACTCTGGGAAATGGTCTGATATTAAATGACAAGTTTTTTAAGCTTATAATTTTCAGTCATGGTGGATATGAGAACATGATGCAGTTAAGGGCATGAGCAGTAAACAATAGGAGCCACATCAACTTGGATGGGTTTGCAAGTCTAAATGTTGCTTGTTGAGTTATCACAGGACATGGGCATTATCATGCAGGAAATTGTTTTGGGAAATATTAAACCCTTTTACAGATGCAAGGAGAAACCTAAGCTTTTATGTGTCTGCGATTATAAGGTAAAGGGATGCTTGTGAGTGCATGTGATTTCTAGATTGACTGTTGTATAGTAGTTCGTCTTGTAGAAATTTTTAGTCCAAAGGGCTGGACGTAAAAAAATTAGCCTAAAGGGTTGGATTTGAATACTTCTAGTTGTGGACTCAACTGGGGTTGTAACTATGGACTTAATTATGGAAATTCTTAGTCTAAAGGGCTGGATTTGAATATTTCTAGTTGTGGACCCAACTAGGGTTGCAACAATGGACTTGGTTATGGAAATTCTTAAGCTAAAGGGTTGGATTTGAATATTTCTAGTTGTGGACTCAACTAGAGTTGTAACCATGGATTTGCTTATGGAAATTTTTAGCCTAAAGGGCTGGACTTGATTATTCCCCATTATGGACTCAATGGGGTCATAACCATAGACTTGGTTATGATAAATTTTCCATATAATTTCTTGATCAAGGATGATCAATTTTGAGAAGGTAAGGAATTGATATGATTTAAGGTTAACTTCTAACAATGAGGTCGGGGGAGTGGGCCAATATGATTATGCAATCTAGGCGAAATCATATTGGCCCTTTTAGACTAAGAATCAGATAATTCTAGGATTTTTCTGGCGCCTCTCTTGCTTTTCGTATGCCTCCTAAGGCAAAAAAAGGCAATGGGTCACCACCGGAAGGTGACCTAATAGAGTATGATGGGGATTCTGCCCATCTACTCGCCTTGTTGCAGGAAATGAAAACAGAGATACTTGGATTAAAAGGGGAAATCAGTGACATCCGAAAAGTTTTGGATGAAGTTTTGATTCAAAACACATCTCTTAAACTCCAAAATACTGAATTGTCTGTGGCCGTTCAAAGACTGCAGATAGATTACAGTACACAAATTGAAAATCTAGAGGCCAAATTGGCACCTTTGGTGGCAGAGAAAACTAAAGAACAGATCATCATGAGCATGTATCTGCTGAACAGACTGATCAGGAACACAGGGCCAAGAATCTCAAAATTTCAGGCATCCCGGAAAATGATGAGTCTATCTCAGAAACATTGAACCGGTTCTTTGCAGACACAATGCATCTGCATGAACCAAATTATGTGTCTGCAAGGAGATTGGGAAAGCCAGGATTCCAGGTTCATCCAATTCTAGTAAGATTTCAGACCAAAGAAGCTCGCGACAGAATACTTCACAATAGAGGTGCTCTGAAAGGAGAAAGAATCTGGCTAGATTTGGACCTGACACCCACTCAGTTGGAGGTCAGAAAATGAGAAGGGAGCAATGTTAAGGAAGCAAGATGTTAGTCATGTGCCTCATGGTACAGGACTATTCATGCATACAACGGACCAGGTCAAGCTCAAGGATCCACAGTCAGCCACGGGTCAGCCATCAAAGGCTCAGCAGAAGACCAAGCAGCAGACCACGCAGTCAAAGCCTCCGCCTAAGAGGCGCCGCTCAGACAAGTGATGACAGGTCACCACCCGCGTCAGCGTCAGCATGATTCTAGGCACTTCAAGAGGCACCGCCAACATTCCTGCAAATCAAACCTCCTTCCAGGAGTCGGCACCGAGATCACTCAGAGTGTCTATATTGGGCCAAAGGCCATTGTACTATATATATGACTAGAGCTCGCACATGAGTTCTAGATGAGTTTTGAGTCTTGTCTCTCTTCATTTTCTCTCTATTGCGAGAGCTCATGTATGTTCATCATTGATATCAAAGAAGCTTATCATTTTCCTCTCATTGTTCTTTTTGTTCGTTTTCCTTCTTCTTGTTCTCTTCTTGCAAATCCCGTGACATAGTCCCCGGACTCTCTGTTAGATCCACGGGTCCTCCGCAGAGGGTCTGTCTTCCAGGGTTCCCGACCCGGACCCCAAACAACATGCGCCTGCGGTTGCGATTCAATCCTACTTTCTTAAGCGCCATGTAATCCGGAAAACTTCACGCCCGGAAGAACTCCTTTCTCGAGCGGCATCTCGCTTGGGCGCCATCAGCGTCGGAAGCCGTTTCGACATGTATGGATCTGCTTATGACATTGAGGCGGCCATCTTGCGGTCTCGCTCGGTCGGCGCCACCCACCCCTCGTGTTTTTGTCGTCCCGGTTCCCGCCCCAAAGCGTGCAAACATTGCTCCGGCCTCGGTCCACCTCATCACTATCGGGGGAGCCCTATCGCTCAACCTTCCCAACCTTACTTTCATACACCAACACACCTACATCCATCACTCTTCGGGCCATACGCCCCTTCCTTCACAACCATCATCTCCCCCGGTGGGGGGGATATCCACAAGTCTCTTTTAGCCTACCCGGAATTTCCTTTCCATACATTTCCCCACTTGCACTTCACGTTTACAACCTTCACAGATCTCAAAACCAATGCTCGGGCACCTTCACTTCCTCATCCACGATCACCCCTTCATCATCGGGTCCTTCTGCACCATGCAACCTCCCACTCAACCTCAATATCCTCACTATCTTTCCCGTCCAGCCCAACACTTTCACATCTACCTTTCGGACTCTGGCCCGACTTATCCCACCTTTGGCAACACCTAAGGCAAACCCTTAGACCAAAGTGCTCGGGGCCCACATGGAAGAATTTGAGGCTCTAGTCTGTCCTAAATGGTCATCGCGAACCTCAACTGAAATTACACATCTTTTTTCACCACCCTGGTGGCTCTCCTCATCAATGGCTCATGTTCAACAAAAGCCACCGGAAACAAGATTGGTCGAAATGAGAACTGCTTTTACGTCTCACTACGGGACCCGCGGATGATGATCAACTTCATCTCAAGCAACTCAATGAACTTCAACAAGAGCCCGCGAGTTGCGGGGATTTTTCGCGGATCGACTTCACATTCGCTCGGTAAACTCAAGGAGTACCCAACCGCGAGCCGTTTTTTGGTCCGGTTTCTCCAAGGACTTCCTCCGGCTATTGACTCATGATCATACACTGCGTCCCAAGACTTTGGAGCGGGCTATCGACCTTGTCAATCACTCCGTCAATGTTTCCTCCTCGGTGGCTCTTCTTCAAGAGCTCCCTTTCATTCCACCTGTCATGGTTCCACAGGGCGGCCGGCCCTCAACCACGCTAACCGCTAGCGCCAGCCGTGATCTGGTGCCATATATGCAAATACCAAGGCCATTTGGCAAATGAGTGCAACTCCACCAATGGCCCGGCCTCATTGCAAAGATGCAACATGTGCAATCATGCCACGGAAGAATGCACTGCGCCTCATCCTACACCATTCCGCCAAACTTGTTTATCAAGTACAAACAACACCTCGGCAACAATCGCACTCGGCGGCCACCACCTCGGGCACCCCCAACTCAACTCTGCTCGATTACCGGGGAGCAACAACGGGGACCCAACACCGTCCTCCTTTTGGCCCTTCTAAAGCTTCGGTGTTACCAGCATCAAGAATGGGGTCATACCACCACGGCGTGTCCTCAACTTCCACAAGTTCGTGCGGCTTCCGGCACTAATCGGACCACATCGGGTTCCGCCTCACGGCTTACCAACTCGATTGCTAATGGCAAACAAGGCGAGACCAGTTCTTAAGAAGCCACCAAAGCTCCTCGGCAATCGCGCTATCAACCCGGCTCTCGCCAATCAACCTCAATTTGGATCAACAAGCACATGAAAAAAATTTGAGGCACTAAATCCTCCAGTTCAGCCATCAAATTGGGTTGGTTTGGTTTCCACGCTGCACCAGGCGTCACGCCCTTAACCATTATTCCTAAGGGCCGCGGCACACGCTTTTGCGGTAGACACCATTCCTCATGACGAAGACAAAAAGGTTCACTTTGCCCCCTCGACTTGGAGAAACTCATGCCGCATGTCATGCCAAAAGTTCGCCAAAGCATTTTTTGAACCTCCTCATGCAAGCTGGCGAAGGCGCTATGGCAAATGTTCATGCCACCACCAGAGCTCAACAACGCCAAGATACACCTTCCACATCTCAACCTCCGGCTCTCCGGACATATCCCAATATTGCTTTGCGGGTTGACACTGCTCAAAAAGTTCTTTGCTTCCTTTACCACGCGACTCCGGCACCGTGGATCCCGGATCCTTTTTCTCTCATGTGCCTTTGGAACTCCAAGAGGAGCTAGCCAGATCAAAGATTCCTTTAAGCTTGGCAACCATTTTGAAACTCGTCACCGCTCTCAAGGACCGGTTACCCGCTCCCGGACGGTGGAGTTGGGGCTGTTGCTACCTCTACACCCACGGTCCATGCCACGGTGGGCAATCAACAAGTCAATCATGTTCAAATTGACGGGGTAGCGCAGATCAATCTCATCAATGGATAAACTCCGCCAAACAAATGGGCATCAAACAACTTTTTCGTGCCCCATATGACATCAAATTGGCTAATGGCCATATCACCCGACCTCAAGCCACGCCTCTTCTTCACATCAACATAGGTAATCTCCGTTCCCCATGGAATTTGGAGTTTGGAAGGCTGGCGAAGATCCGGTGACTATGAAATGTTGGTCGGTAGACCTTTTCTCCCGCCGGGCCAAGAGTATCCCATTACCGGGCCACCAGGATCGGTTAGTCATCAGCGATGGTCACCTCAATGCCACCATGGACTTGGAAACGTGCGGGGATCATTTCGGTTGAACATGGAACCCTCTCTCTGGACACGGTCTGAGGAAGCTCGAATATTTATCAAGTTCGGACTCCTGCGGAGTACGCCTCGTCATCCTACCCCAATATGCTGATCCTTGGGAGAAATGACTCTTGATCGGGACCAGCCGGGCTGCTTTGTGACCCTTACCTGGCTCCTTGCAATAGAATCCAACGTGTTGATTACTTTTCAGATGCTGAACCTCCTGCAACTCCCCGTTGATGTACACGCTGTCATGAAGCAACCTCTCGTTTGGATGAAACTTCGGCAACCTCTCTATTTCACCACACAGCAGAGTGCCCACGCATCTGTGATGCTTCAACCGCCGCTCATATTGTCCAGACACCGGCAATACCTCATATTGAGACTCCACGGAAGTCGGATTGTGGGCGTGGGCAACAATCGACTTGTCCCTTCTTTGCAAATCTTCCGGCCCCTTTATCGTCAGGGGGCGTCAAGCTTTCAAAAGTTCAAACACATTTTAGCACGAAACGAGGATCTTGAGGGAATCAACAAAAAAGCCGGGGAACTCACCATTCCTACCAAATCTGATGCCGCGACCGGTTTAGCAGCGGCGATTACGGCTCAACCCTAATTACCGTGATCGGCGTCAAGGCTTAAAATTGACAAACTCCTTGCTGCGGGTTTGATCTATGAGGTCAAACATTACGAATGGGTGAGCCCATAGTCATTGCTCTCAAACACAATGGTAAGATCCGGCGTGCATGTGGACTAACAAAACTCAATCGGGCCCACGAGGCGTGATCATTTTCCACTTCCTTCACGGACGAGGTTGGAAGAGGTGGTCGGACATGAGATGTACTCCTTCATGGATGGTTTTACGGCTACAATCGGATCTCAATCAAAGAATCGATCAACTCAAGACTACTTTCACCACCCCGCGTAAGTACTTTTGCCTACAAGGTGGTTCCTTTTGGATTATCAAACTCTCCATCAACGTTTCAACGCATCATGCTCGGTTTTTCATGATTTCATGAAGGAAAATCCCTTCTTACAAATTTTTCAAGATGACTTCTCGCCTCTGCCTTCCATGGTGACCATTTGGATAAATTGGAACTTCGTCTTCGAAAATGTGATGAGTCCCGCGTGATCTCAATCTCGAAATGCACATTTTGCGTCACCTCGAGTCTTTGTTGAGCCCACGTTGTCGACAAAGCGGGTATCACCACGATCCCGCCCAAAATCGGTTGTGTGCTCAAGGCTCAAGCCCGGCCAATATCAAGGGAGACCGCAGCTCTTTCCCGGGTAAAGGTCAATTATTACTCCACCTTCATTCCCGGACTCGCGGACCATTGCGCATCCCATTCATAAACTCACGGGTGACGAATCCACGGGCTTGGAATTCCCAGATCTTTGCTTTCCAACAATTGAAGCTTTTGCTTACTCAAAGCCCCGTTCTTGTTCCTCCTCAATGGGACAAGCCCTTTCATGTTCATGTCGATGTCTCTACGTTTGCTATTGGAGTCATTCTTTCTCAAGCATATGATGCGCGCATCGACAAACCAAATCGATGCACGCCCGGTGAAACTCAATTAACTGAGCGCAACTATTTCCCCCACAGGCGTGAAGCTTTGGGTCTCATTTTTCTATGTCAACGCCTTCCGTCACTACCTTTTAGGCAGTCAAATCCAAGTTCTTTGTGGACCACCAAGCACTCCTTTATTTGATCAACAAATCCACGCATACGGGCGCATTGCTCGTTGGGTCCTTCTTCTCAAGAATTTGCCCTTTGAAATTGTTCATAAGGTGGCCGTCTCATGTCGCCCCTCGATTATCTTTCACGCATCCACCGCGATGATCCCTCAAACGGAGTCTTAGGCGCCTTTCGATGCTTTCGGCTCTTTTTTGTCACGGCAACACCACATTGGTTCCATGATTTTTGGCAATTACCTCCTCACGGGTGCTCTTCCACCGTAAGACAGAGACACTCTCTCACCTTAGCGGCAATCCGTCGACATCAATTTCTCTGTGAGGTCCGTGACTACACCATGGTTGCGGGGACATCTCTTTAAAAGGGTAAGGATACCATCCTTCGATTTTGTGTTCTACCTCATGAAGTTCCGGATATTGTTCGAGAAGCTCATCAAGGGCTAGGTGGTGGTCATTTTCATGGTGACACCACGGCACATAAAATCCTTCTCCACAGGTATTTTTGGCCCAGCTCTTCAAAGGCGCTCACGCCCACGCCCGCACGTGTGATGCTTGCCAGCGGGTGGGACGACCCACGGCCCGTGACGCTCTTCCATTGACGCCGGTCGCCACGCCCCTTCCCTTCAGCAAATGGGGAATGGACTTTGTGGGACCCATAGATCCTCTTGCGCGGCACACCCGTGTTGTTACGTCTTTCTCACTGACTACGCTACCAAATGGGCGGAAGCTTGCGCACTTCCCCGACAACAACTGCGGCAAGCACAGCCGGGGTCCTTTATCAACAAATCATCCATGCAATTCGGCTGCCCCACGGGCTAGTCGATGATCGTGGTGTCCACTTTATCAATCATACCATCAAGGAGCTGATGGATTATCTCCTGATACATCATCACAAGAGCACCCCTTACTATCCTCAAGGTAATGGTTTGGCAGAAAGCACCAACAAAACTCTGGTCACCATTCTCAAGAAAATTTGTGATGCTTCCCGCGCAATTTGGCAAACAAAACTTCCCTACTGTTCTTTGGGCCTACAATACTTGTTTCAAAATTGCTTTCTGAGGTCACACTCCTTTCAAATTGGTTTATGGTCGGGAAGCTCTCATGCCGTTTGAATACATCCTTCCAACACTCCGTTTTCAACTAGCTCACGCCCATAATCATCGCTTCTTTTCAAAGAAAGGGTCTATCAATTGGAGCGGTTGGATGAACTTAGAAGGATGCTTATATTAGATGTTCTTCATGGACAACAGTTGCAAAAATCTTTACATGACAAACGTCCGAAGACAAAGACATTCAAAGCGGAGATTTGGTTCTTCTTTATGATTCTAGGTACAAAATTTTTGGAAAACTTAAGTTTCATTTAGCTTGGCCTTATCAAATTGTTCAAGTGGATTCGACCCGTTTTTCCAATCGGGTTGAGTTAGATGGCACTCCATTACCTACTAATTTAATGGTTTTAGCCTCAAAACATTTCATCACACGAAGCGAAACTCAACAAACGGATATGGTCGATCTATTTCTTATTGATGCAGATCCCGCCCCTTGGCCTCATCACTCCTCTGCTCTTCAAACACGCCAGGATCTCATTGGCCGTACCATAATGGTGCCCGACCTCATTCCGTGAAGATCACTTCAGACGGATGGCTTCCCGCCCCGAAACCCTTCCTCCCTTTCTTCACTCGAAAGTGTCGTTTGGTGGAGTGTTAGTCCCTGTGCCTCCCAGTACGGGACTATTCATGCATACAACGGACCGAGTCAAGCTCAAGATCCACGATCCACCCGGGTCAGCCATCAAAGGCTCGCCAGAAGACCAAGCAGCAGACCACGCCAATCAAAGCCTCCGCCTAAGAGGTACCGCCGCATAAGTGATGACAGGTCACCACCCGCGTCAGCGTCAGCATGATTCTAGGCACTTCAAGAGGCACCGCCAACATTCCTGCAAATCAGGCCTCCTTCCAGGAGTCGGCACCGAGATCTGTCAGAGTGTCTATATTGGGCCAAAGGCCATTGTACTATATATATGACTAGAGCTCGCACATGAGTTCTAGATGAGTTTTGAGTCTTGTCTCTCTTCATTTTCTCTCTATTGCGAGAGCTCATGTATGTTCATCATTGATATCAAAGAAGCTTATCATTTTCCTCTCATTGTTCTTTTTGTTCGTTTTCCTTCTTTCTTCTTGTTCTCTTCTTGCAAATCCCGGACACTAGTCCCCCACTCTCTGATTAGATCCACGGGTCCTCACAGAGGGCTGTCTTCCAGGAGTTCCCGAACCCAGACCCCAAACACAAGAGACTCCGGCTCTGTTGCATATCTGGACCAAGGAGGCAAAGCAGTCATAACCAGCAGAAAACATAAATAGGGACAACGGGCCTTGAGAGTTTGTCTGTGGAATGCCCATGGACTAGACCAGGGGCAAAGTAGATGCCACACTAAGATGTATGGAATCAGCAAGACTTGCTTCTATTCCCGGAGAGACCGGGCACACCAGTTCGCCCTTCTCCCTGATATAAAAGATTTATTCCTCATAGGACATGTAAGCAATGAAAAACATCGAGTTGGACGAGGTTATGGAGGCATTGCAATTTAAAGTAGATCAAACATAGCACATGATTTCCAGATTGTAAAACAGGATGAGAATAGTCAATTCATGTGGCTTAAAATTGGGATAAAAGAACATGACATATATGTGGCGGTCTGCTATTTCGCTCCAAGAAATGCAAGCATATACAGTAAACATTGTTTAAACAGAGAGGATCCATTTGGCAATCTCTGCTCGGATGTCTTAAGGTATTGCTCTGATGGAGATGTTTTTATTTTAGGAGATTTCAATGCACGTACAAGCAGCCAGCAATCCAAATGCTATGAAGACATATCAAATGTCTACTTGGACGAAGTGAATGATCCGGCATATGAAAGAATATCAGTAGACCATATATCCAATAGCATGGGAGATTCTCTCTTGGAGTTTTGCACGATGTGTCAATTGAAAATTGTTAATGGAGTGAATAAATTCCCACATTCAGGCAAGTTTACTTTCCATAATCATACAGGGCAAAGCACGGTGGATTATCTCCTTGCGAGAAATCTGGACCTCATTGAGGATTGCTCAGTAGGAATTCAAATGCCAGAATCAGATCATATGCCATTGCACATTGTGCTTAAGCTGCAAGCAAAAGTGGACCTACAGCAACCACGCTTTAACTCAAAGTTAAAAGTAAAATCCGATGCTCGTAAGGCATATGGAGAGTGCATAGAGGAGTTGGTCGTCAATGCCAAGTGGTCGGGTGATCTTGTTGAAGACGCACATCAATTCACAAGCATGTTGCTCCATGCTGGTAGAAAGGTGTTTGGTTTCTCTAAACGACACACCATCAAGGGAAACCGTGTAATGCTTGATGGGACTCGAGTGCAATGTAAGCGAAAAGCGATTGCCAATTAATCGCTTTTCACAAGCCTAAATGGTACAAGCAACTCATCCGAGGGAAAAAGCGAGCCTTCTATAAGCACAAACAGGCAGCTCTGATAGAGCAATTCAAGCAGGAGCCGAGATCCTTCTGGAGCACATTAAAAGGTAAATCAGAAAAGGTGATCTTGGATGAAAGTGCATTGCTAAATTTAGTGATGGATAGCAGAAAGCATGCCGATCATGGCACATGGCAGATTTGTTTACAGAAATAGAAGTTAAAGAGACTTTAGAAGAGATGGCTAATAATAAAGCCTATGATATTGATGGTCTGTATAGAGCTTCTCAAATGGGGAGGAGAACATACGCTCTCTCTATCCTTACACACCTTAATGATGAGTGTTGCACAAGGTCTGCCGAAAATTTGGAAGATAAATCGGGTTCATCCCATCCACAAAACCGGAGATCGAAAATAGTGACCAATTACGGAACCATTTTAATAGGAAGCACATTTGCAAAAGTCTTTGGGCAATGCTGGAAAACAGATTGAGCTCTTGGGCAGAAATGGTAAAGCTCTCATTGTCGCCAGATTCAGGGAAGGCATAGCACCTTGGACCATGCTCTCACTCTTCGTGCTCATAGAAAAGGCCAAATCCCCAAACACAGCGCTCTATATTGCTTTCATTGATTTTGCTAAAGCATTTGATACGGTCCCTAGGAGTGGTTTAGGTGAAAGAATGGCCCAAATAGGAGTCCCAATGAGATCAGAGAGGCCCAACTCCAACTCTTCCGAAGTGTTGATCAAACTCTCACATGAAATGCACACGGAAGTGAAGAGTACAATTGGCGTTAACAAGGCTGCCCATTGTCTCCAACCCTATTTGGGATCTTCATTGATGAATTGGAGGACCGGTTGAAGGTACCGGATCGATTCTGTGTACAAAACTAGGTGCATACATCATTCAACTTCGTGCATTATCTTGTGATGTGGTGTTGACAGCAAGTAAGAAGACTGTATTACAGGAACATTTGGACAGGCTAGAATCATTTTGTGCAGCAAAACAAATGAAGGTAAACATTTCAAAATCCAAGATCATGGTGTTTGGAACGAGGCATAGACCGAAATTCACTTATCAAGGACAGGAATTAGAGAAGGTAGAGTGCTACAAGTACCTTGGCATTGATTTCTCGGCAAAATACAACTGGAAGGACTGTGTGAAGAGAAGGGTTGCAGGAGGAAAAGCAGCACTATACAACATGCTTGCAAGATGCAATAAGGCTGCGTTGACTTAATGGGGCCTAAAAAAAGCATTGTTTAAATCTTTGGTTCAAACAGTCTTGCTGTATCGCGTGCCCATTTGGGGTCCGGGTACATCCTCCAGGCTATGGTGTCACATAGAATCCGTCCAGAAGGTATTTTTGCGGGAGGAACTTGGGATAAAAGCCCAGACTCCCTATGCCATCATGCTAGCAGAAGCTGGGATGCTCCCACTTGAGCTTGAAGCGTTGTTCCACTCAGTGAATTTCGTGAATAGACTTAAAGAACAAACGTCAGAACGCCTTTCTTTTCAAGCCATGCATAGCTCAGAACAATCGGGGTGGATGAAAGATTTACGAAGCTGGGCGAGTGAATGGGGTCTGTCAGATCTGAATTGGCCGAGTAATAAAACAGATGCAAGAGCCCTTTTGGAAAAGCTGGCACTTGAACGCTTATGGTTGAATCCAGGCAGTCGGATGATGCAGTATAAGATGAATATTAATCATCTCACAGAATACAGAAGTCAGGGATATCTAAATTCGGATATCTCCAGATCACATAAGCAGATTATTGCCCGGTACAGAAAGAGTTCACACAGATTGGAGATTGAAACTGGGAGATGGTTCAGGATCCCTGCTGAAGTAAGAATCTACAAATTATGTTCATCTGGAAGTGTAGAAGATGAGTGTCATGCACTCTTGCAATGTTCGGCTTATGCACATATAAGAGAGAGCTATGGTATACAAGCACATGATTTTTACTCATTGTTAACAATGCCACCCATAGTACTGAGATCATATCTGAAGGCGGTAGACACACACCGATCCTTCTTATTGTCATTAAAGATGTAAATAGCTCTGTTTTTGGGCTCCATGGCCTCTCAAGGCCCAAGAGATCAATAGACATAAATAAATAAATATTGAGTTAGTATATATATTATGGTTGGGAACAAAAGGCAAAGGCAAAAGGATGCCAAAGAAGGTTAAAGTCGCAAAGACTTCTATAAATAGAACCCAGAATTCAATTGGTAATATCTTCTCTATCAGAGATCCGATTTAAGCGAGATTTACTTTTCCTCAAACCCCGCTAGAAGTCTAGTTCAATTTGGGGGAGGGGAGGAGGGGTAGGACTTATTCTGGTTCATACATATGAGAGAGCAATGGCAAAAAGAGGTCCAAGAGGACTGCTAGCGCAAGGGAGGAGCTACAAGAGGATCTTGTATGTCGATATCTTTGATATGTGTTCCACTGAATATTGCTAGCTCAGGTGGCTGGTTGGTTGGAGAGCTCTTTTGAATAAGGCTTTGGCTACTAATTTGTTTAAAAAGTTCTTATGTTTGTTCAGGGGAAAATGTAACAATTTCGGAGAGTGGCCAATATGATTATGCAATATGTGAAAACCATATAGAGCTAATATATATATCATGGTTGGGAACAAAAGGCAAAGGCAAAGGCAAAGGCAAAGGCAAAGGCAAAGGCAAAGGCAAAGAAGATTAAAGTCGCATTTATAAGTAGAACCTGAAATTCAATTGGCGATATCTTCTCAACCAGAGATCGAATTTGCGTGAAAAAGGTGACAATGGTCAAAATGGACTGCTAGCTCGAGGGAGGAGCTTCAAGAGGATGCTGATTGTCAGATATGCCTTATAGTCTTTGTGTTCCAGCCTGAATATTGCTAGCTTAGTGACCCAGTTGGGTGGAGAGCTCCTTTGATTAAGGCTTTGGCTACTAATTTATGTAAAAGTTTCTTGGTTAAAATTTCGTAAAGTTTGACGATTTTTGGTAGCTTAATAATATCAGGAACAAAAATTAGGAGGTTTAAGTAGAAATATTTTTAGGAGTGAGGCTGGATTAGAAATCTATATTGGTGCCCTGAACTTATTGATCCTAAAACAAAGATTGGCATAACCCAAAGAACCATTTGGTTGGGTTTGTAGGTTCTAATTTGATGGTTAAGTTATCTACATATTCTAAACGAGGTGCACCCTAGACTACCTCAATTGTCGGATCTGTCCATCCTATGGCCCAGATCGTATATTGGAGCTTCTGGCTGCCTCTTTTTTCGATTATGGTCATTTATGACTGGGGGCGCTTATGATTTTGAAATATGGAATATAGGTTCTCCTAAGGTTTAGGAATATGATATATCGGGACTTATCTCTATACGGGTTCGCCTAAGATTTTAAAATTTAAGATACGAGGACTCGAACCTCTAGCAAATTAATTAACATCTTAATAAAAATGCTTTAATCAATGCAACCAACAAACTAACATGCTTATTTTATGCATTGAATCTATGTTTTTTTTTTCTTCTTCTTTTTAATAATAACCTACATGGTCTATGGTCTTAAGGATACTCATTTATGCATCCATATCAAATCCCCCTTGGAACCCACTATTATTGTGCTACGTATTCATAGGACATAGATATTGTCATGCAGGGAATTAATTTGGAGAAATATTATTACCTTTTATATAGGCAAAGAGTAACCTAAGGTTTTAGGCGGTTACAGTTACAAGGTACATGGATATTTGAGTTACATTTACCTTAGAGGAATTCTAAGGTGGAATTATAAGATGCTTTTATCCCAGTTTTGTCAAAACTTTGGTTAAGTTTGTAACTCCTTGGAGGAGGTAGGAGAATTTTATAGATAAATCTTGCATATTGTACATATTGAGACATCTATTATCTGCAGTCTAATAGTTGGTCTTGGTAAAGTTTTAGCCTAAAATTGTTGGTCTTGAATATTTCTAATTGTGGACTCAACTAAAGTTCTAGCCATGGACTTGGTTATGGAAATTTTTAGCCTAACGGGCTGGACTTGAATATTTCTAGTTGTGGACTCAACTAGGGTTGTAACCATTGACTTGGCATGCAAATTTTTAGCCGAAAGGGATAGATTTGAATATTCTGGGAAAGGACTCGCGAGAGACACAAAACCGGCCGATGATCTTTCTTTTTCCTTATCGCATGTGGATCTTCTTATTCGTCATTCCAAGCGTGACCAACTTGCCCGCGGTCATACGATTTCTTTAGCTCGCTTGCCCTCGTTCGCATGCCCTATCACTATCATCCGGCTAACACGATTTCTACCGGTTCTTATCATCTCCTCGATCCTCCATCCGGCGCCCTCTTTTTTCCTCTCCTTCTTCTTTCGTCCTTTATCCTATCCATCCTTTCGGGGGTGGTGGCGGGAGTGTCTTCTTGCTATCGGCTTGAATCCATCCCGCTATGGTACTCATTCCGGCTCGTCGCGCGGAGGGGCTTCGGCTGCCGCTGGGGAGTTCCACATGATCTTTAGGCGCACTCCGCGGTCGTTGGGCTCCTCTTCTTCTCCCTCTCTGCTATATGCTTGGCGGCAACTCCACACACGGAGTTTTAGGCGCTGGGTTTATAGTTAAGGAAGTCCTTTGGTAGTTCGGCCCGGTTTTGTCTCTCGCGAGTCCTTTCCCGAGAATCCCATCGATCCAGGCCATGGGATGCAGCATTCTGGGAAAGGGCCCAGGCCCTAACTAGGCTAGTTCCATTCACGGCCGGTTATCGGCGTCTTCTCCACCAGCGGCATTTTCTTCTTTCTCATAGCTTCCCTCCCTTCCCAGCCCACTGTGCGTTAGGCGTTAATCTTTTCATTTGTATTAGTATTGGTTCTTGCCCTCTTTGTTTGTTTTTCACGTAGGGTGTCGTTTTTTCCTTGTTCTTTGTTTCCTTGGCATTTTTTTCGTGTTTTTTCTCGCTTCGCGGTGATCTTTGTTTATTTCCACCTTGAGGGTGATGCATCTTTATATATCATATTTTTCCACCCATTTGGGTGATGCTTTTCCACCTTCGGTGATGCTATCTTTTTGTTATGCTCTTTTTTCGTCTATTTTTATGCCTTATATTTCCGGCTTTCTTGATCTGATTCTTTTTTATGGCTAGGCTTGTTTCTCTAACTCTTCTGGTGTTTTTTTTGAGTTTTTGGTATTCTTGAGTTTTACGCTATCTTCCGTAGTGTTGGGGTCCTGCTGGTTTTCCGTTCGTCATCCTCGTTGTTACATGGGGTTTTTGTTGTTGTTTGGGGTGCGTGCTTTGTGTTTGCCTTGGCTCTCGTCAGGTTTCTCGTTCTCACGGGCAACACATTCCGAGGTTAATTGGCGACCATTTCTCATTAGGTTTTCCTCGAAACCCGAAGGGCGAGTTTTATCAGATGAGAACTTCTAGCCATTGCCCTCCTATAATGCCTTAGCGCATTTTCTTTTTAGGGGTAGTCCGATATTGTTCCTATGGTCCGGCTACCCCTCTCTTACATTGTATACTGCTGCTGTGATGAATGACAAAGCCCTATCTATCGGCCTATCTATCTGTATCCGGGAGAGGGAAAAGAGCGCGGGATCATAAAGGGGAGAACAATCGGCCCGAACATCTTTGGCGGGAGAGGAAGAAAGGTCGAAAGGGGAAGGACTGTGGCCGAAACATCTTTGAGGCAGGAGAGAAGAAAGATCCTGAAACAGCGTAATAAACCGAAACCGCAAAGATAAAATCATCATGGGGATAAGGATAAATGAATCGCTGAGCGAAAAATGGATAAAGCGATATGAGATGTCGAAACCATTATCATGAAACTGGAAAATAAAGGCTGTATAAATCTTCGCTTTCTTTCATAAACATAAAATGCTCCGTAAACAGAACAAAGGGCGCTCCGCTCATCCATAAATTTCTAGAGGTAAACCGAAAATGCTTCTTTCTTCCTCCGCTCCATCAATGTCGATTCAAGTCGACATGAAAAACATAAAGAGCTACATGTGTGGAGCGACAAAGGTCGCCATAAGATGTGGCAATAAAATAAAGAAAATGCATCAAAACAAAAGATCTTATGCAGTCAGATCAGATAAAGCGACCATGGTCGCGAAGATAAATGAAGAACCAGGTGTGATCTGGCGAGCATGACATGCGGTTTATGGTGTAAAACGCGAGGAACAAAGAAGGTGATAATAACTGAAAAGAACAGTAGAACAGCCAGGCGTCGGGGAAAACGAAGTACAAGAAGAAGAGCGAAAAGCAGCGACATCGGTAATAACAAAGGAACGATGAAAAACAATGAAAAACGCCGCCGATGTGAAATGGAAAGCGCCAATGAGGATAACATCAATATGATAAACTGAAAAAGAGGAGCACGAACGAAACAATGAAAAAGACGGCGCCACGGCGAATCGGAAGGGAAACCAGCATGCCGGAAACGGCAACAAAGCTGATGAACAAAACAAACCACGATTAACGATAAATGCATGATATAGATAAATCGCGGACTTATGTCCGGAAGTGGATGTAAAGCGAATCTGGTCCTGATGCAATGAATCATCGAAAAAGGAAAATGTAAATTGATAAAGAAAGGAAAACATGGGAATAAAATGCATGGAGATAAAGTCGGAGCAAAGAAATAAGCGAGAGTCGATAGAAATCCCGCCCCACGTATGGCGTGAAAACCGCCGGACCGCCAATGACCGTCCGCATAAAGTGAACAAGAACTCCGAATCATAAAGCAACAAAAATCAGCGAAACAGCGAATAGAAGGAAAAAGCTCCTGGATACGAAATAAAACGTATGCTGAAACGCCAGGCGATACCAGAGGCAAAACCGACAAAGAGGTAAACAACAAACAAAATAAATAAATAAAGGGAGATAGAGATTAAGATTGATAAATTGATGGCGAGCGAGAACAAAGGACATTATAGAACAAAAACAATGGAAAGAAAAGCACGCCTACGAGATCTTAAGAAAAAGGTCACCTCTATAAAACAGTCCTCCACGACGACGGTAGTCGGCGAAGACACCAAAGAAAGCGAATCCAGAAGGTTGTAAACAAACAACGAAGAAAAAGAAACCATGTTAATGCATAAGGTAAAAATGCAGCCGTAGCAAACAAGGCTCCAAGGAGGAAGAAGATAAAGAGGAAAAACTTATCCTAGGAAAATGTGGAAGACATACATACACCGGGCATAGAGCGCATAAAACACGCCGCAGACAATAACAAAGAAAAATGAAAACCAGAAAATGTCCACAGATGCATAAAATGGAAAACAACACGAGGAAAACAAGCGAGGAGAGATGCATAGAGTGAATAAAAATGAGGCCCACATATATATGCAATCCCGCTGAGATTGAGAACATGGAATAATGATCAAGAACCAAAGCAATAAGATGAAGAAGAAGAAACCACGCGATCGTAACGTAAAATGCATAAATATAAAAATAAAGGCAAACGAGCACAAAAGGTGCCAAGAAATCGTGAAATGACATAGGTGGCAAAGATCGACACACAATAACATGGGAATAAAAAGAAATGAAACCACTTTGTACATGGTACCACCCATGAGAAGTCCATAGGAAAATATACACAACCAAATTAAGAACCGATTACAAAATCCCTAGTTGCATCGACATCCAAGAGAAAAACACACAATTGTAAAAAGAAAAAGCCGAAAACCACCATGGAAAACGAAAAATTTATAAGATCAAAGTACATATAAATAGTGGTGCATCGACATCCAAAAAGAAAAACACAATTGCAAAAAGAAAAATCCGAAACCACCATGGGAAAATAGAAAATGTATAAGATCACGCGATATATAAAGAAACCTCCGCAACTAAACCCAAAATGGAAAAGGGAACAGATGAAAGATATATACCACCCAATCGAGAAACCCATTACAAAAATCTCCTGGCGGCATCAACATCCGATGAAAACACAAATGCAAAAGGAAAAATCGAAACAACCATAGGAAAACACAAAATTGATAAGATCGGTGCCAATGTATAAATGAATATGTAAGCAAAATGACCTGAAACATAAAAACGACTTGAACAATATAAAATTGTGAGCTAAGGAAACATAAAAGGCTGAAGAGACAAGGACGAACCCGAGCCAATAAACAAGCGCCACATTGAACATACAAACGCTAAAACAAGTTAACAAAACAACTTTCAAATCTTTCAGAAACCGAAAAAAAGAGAAACATACAGATAATCGCCGAGAATATTGCCCTTGAAAATATTCGAACGAAAGCGGACATATCGGGCAAAAGTCACCGAGAATGAAGCGACCAATGGAGCAGATTCGGGTTGTGAGGAGAAGCGTATCGTTTGTCCGAATCGGCCAGCAGATCTGCTCCGAGATCGAGGGCACACCGGATCTGATATAGGATATGGCAGAACCCTAGGCTAGAATAGCCAATAAAGAACCAATGCCAAAAGAATAAAAACATCTAACACGTAGAAAAAATGCCTGCATTTAAGCAAAATGGAGGAGCCACCAAAAAATGTGTCCATTGATCGTATTCTAAGACAAGAAACCGGCAAAAGTAAGTCCCATTACGCCTAGCAATGTCAAGGCAACTCTAGGTGCATAAATGACGAGGCAATTAAATTGATAGCTGTGTGAAAACAAGAAGAGAACCCGTGATAATACTCATAAAAACCATCAATAATTGTAAAAGAATACTACAAAGGAACTTACTCCAGTAAAGATGCGAACAACAAACATCGACATGACCCCAAGCAAAAAACCCCCAACATATTGAATACTTGAAACACAAGCCATGTAGCAAGATTGAAAACAACGATATAGAGCAAGCATGGGAAGGGTCGACCCAAATGACGGAAAATCTAATGTAAATGTGACTCATAATGCCTTCCAAGGGATATTTAAAGAGGCAAAGATAACCTATGCAACCATTATAAAATATGAAAAGCTATGAAAAGGCCATGATAAATAATATAAGGGCATAAGACAACGAAGAGCCGATGGAGAAAATCTATCATGGTAAAGGATGGAGCTCACAAAGTCGAAAAGGGTACGCTAGAAGCACAGAAAAGATAAAGGAGAACTATAAAAAGACGTGGAGGTGGGATATGAGGGCAAAAAATGCTGGATGCAACCAGCCGAAGGTGGCAGGGCGGATCCGGCAGGCTCAGAAAGAGAGGAGGGCAAGAAACGCTGGATTCAACCAGCCGAAGATGGCAGGGCGGATCGGCGACCAGAACTCCTGCCTAGCAGCGATCTGCACTCCTGCTGGCTACTCCTTCTCTCCGCCAGAAAACTGTCCCATGCAAAAAAAGCAAAGAAGCCTGAGACCGGCAAACATCGGCCCGTTTGACCGGCCGTCCGGAACAAGCAAATTGCAAACATGTGAAATAAGATGCAAAGAGAAAACCAGGAGAAATCCGCGTGGCAAGGAGACGATTTATAGAATAGGGGCGACTGCTGTAGAACTGTCGATTCGTATCCAAGGCCATGGAGCCATCGCTAAATCAAAGGTGAAAAGCAAGAATCAGAGGCTAGATATCCGCCCCATGTGATTGCATGGCAGGGCCGCGTAGCCTGAGATCCACCGCCCCCAAGGATCGAAAGGTGAGGAAGCCCGCATGCTTGATCGGAACAAGATCACACACAAAGATAGACACGCCTTTAGCGGATTGCCGTTGGATGATCGCTAACGAGAACCCGTGCCATCGCCAAGCATGCTTAGCATAATAGAACAATTAAGCCCATTACCTCTGCAAAAACCAATCATCCGCTTGTAGACTCGTGGAGAAGAAAAGTACACGCCCAACATAAAACAACAATCGAAAAGAATTGGCGTAAGACATGGCTTTGAAGCAAAATGGGATCAGGCAAAGTCGACCGAAAACAAGTAAGATTCCACCAAATCTTCCTCGAACATGACTATTGGCATGCAAACATGATCGAAAGAAACCCATACCTCAAAACTGAGGACGATAGGGCATGCATCGAAATGAGAAAAGAAAACCAAAACTCATAAGCTATACCGCGTAAACGCCAATCGAGGAGGCAAATGAACTAAACTCAGAATCAAGAGTCGTGGCCTATGAGAAAAGGCGTAAGACAACCGAGGCTAGAAGATCCAAGATCAGGCTGAGAGGAAAGAACCAATGGAGAAAACAAACTGAGGCTAGAAGATCCAAGATCAGGCTGGGAGGAAAGAAGCAATGGAGAAAGCAAACTGAGGCTAGAAGATCCGAGATAAGGCTGGGAGGAAAGAAGCAATGGAGAAAGCAAACTGAGGCTAGAAGATCCGAGATAAGCAAGGAAAAAGAGGGAAGCCACGGTGAAAGAAGAAAAAATGTCACCAGAGAAGACGCCGATAACCGGCCTGAGAATGGAACTAGCCTAATATAGGGGCTCGTCCTTTCCCAGAATGGCGATCCGATGGCTCGGATCGATGGGATTTCTAGTTGTGGACTCAACTGTGGTTGTAACCATGGACTTGGTTATAAAAAATTTAGCCTAAAGGGCTGGGCTTGATTATTTCTGATTGTGCACTCAATAAGAATCGTAACCATGGACTTGGTTATGATAATTTTGCCATATAATTTCTCGATCGAGGACGATCAATCTCGGGAAGGGGAGGAATTGATATGGTGAAGCTCAGGGGAGTGGCCAATATGATTATGCAATAGACGAAATCATATAGAATTAGTATATATATCATGGTTGGGAACAAAAGGCAAAGGCATGCCAAAGAAGGTTAAAGTCGCAGAGACTTCTATAAGTAGAATATGAACTTCAATTGGCTATATCTTCTCAACTAGAGATCGGATTTGGGTGATTCTTACTTCTCTAGAACCCTCATGAAGCGTAGTTTCCAAATTGGATGATTTTTCTTCCGATTCACTTGTATAAGGGAGAAATACCGTGAAAAATTTGACAAAGGGGTCAAAAGAAATTGCTAGCCGAGGGCGAGCTTCAAGGGATGTTGATATGCGATATACCTGAGTGTCTTTGTGTTCCGCTCTGATATTGCTAGCCTCAATAGGGTTGGGTTGATAGCTCAGCACGATTAAGGATTTGGCTACTAATTTATGTAAAAGTTGTTGTGTTTTGTTCAGTATTCGGGGAAGATCATATCAATTCCTCAAGAAATGCAAGAACTTTTACTACAACCCTAGTAGCCAAAGCCTTAAGCAAAGGGATCTCCACCTAATTGGGCCACTGAAGCCAGCAATATTGAGCTGAAACACAAAGACTATAAGGTATATCCGACAATCAACATCCTCTTGAAGCTCCTCGCCGGAAATAGCTCTTTTGACCCCCTTGTCTTTTTCGCCATTGCTCCCATACTGATGAACTAGGAAGAAGTGATACCCATGGAACCGGGCTTCAAGCCGTTCCAAAGAAGTAAAAAAATCACCCAAATCGATCTTTGTTTGAGAAGATATCGCCACCTGAAGTTCGGGTTCTATTTATAAAGTCTATGCGACTTTAACCTTTTTGCCTTTGCCTTTGCCTTTTGTTCCCAACCATGATGTATATACTAGCTCTATATAATTTTGCCTCTTGATAATCATATTAATATCCCCTCCATATCAATTCCTCCCCTTCTTGGGATTGATCGTACTTCACGTTGAAATTATATGGCAAAAATTATAATAACCAAGTCCATGGTTGCGACCTTGATTGAAGTCCACAATGAAAATAATCAGGAGTTCAGCCCTTTTAGGCTAAAATTTTCATAACCAAGTCCATAACGAATTCTGGTTGAGTCCACAACTAGAAATATTCAAATCGACCATTTAGGCTAAAAAAGATGCATAACAAGTCCATGGTTTTGACCCTAGTTGAAATCGATAGCTAGAAATATTTAAGTCCGATGCCTTTTAGGTTGAAAATTTCCATAACCAAGTTCATGGTTTTGCAATCCACAACTAGAAATATTCAAGTCCAACCCTTTGGGCTAAAAATTTACCAAGACCAACTATTAATGAGAATAATATATGTCTCAATATGTGCAATTTGGAAGGCTTTTTTCTATTCAATTCTCCTACCTCCTCAAAGAAGTTACAAACTTAACTAAAGTTTTTGAAGCTGTGATGATAAAACATCTTATAATTCCATCTTAGAATTCTTCTAAGGCAAATGAAACTCAAATATCCACGTACCTTGTAACCGCAAATGCCTAAAACCTTAGGTTGCTCCTTGCATATGAAAAAGGTAATAATATTTCCCAAAATTGTGACGCTCTCAGAATCTATACGATGCTTCCATCGTACAAATACGGGAAATTCCTCTCCCATGGCGACTATATCACCATGGAAGGGCCCTCATCAGGGGACGGCCAAGTGTCCTAGAGAAGGGACAGCGGTGTGTCATTAGTCCCATGTTCCAAACTTCTGCAGGGGGCATGAATGGGGTTCAGAGGAAACTGCATTTAAGATTATACAGGGGAATGCTAAAGGGAAAAAGACAAGAGGAGTTATATGATAAGCTAATATATCATCCAACAAAATTCTGGAAGCATATGAATGCACAGGCATCACGTGCGGATGAGGTGGACACCGGCGAGATGTATTACCACATCGTCCCAAAAGCAGGGTAGCCCTTAAGGGCGAAAAGTTAAGCCAAAGGCTATATTTTAAGGGTATCGAGAAATTTTGGCCTTTATGGTTTAGTAGGGCCCGTTATAGATGAAAAAAATAAAATTAACCAACTTTTCACAAACAAATCTCACTCCCACTTGAAAATTAAAAGCCACATCTACTAAGCGTTATAACTATGGATTAACCTTACCCTCTACCCTCCTTCTCGGGTTTCTTAAAGAATTGCCTAATATTCTGGGCTTTCTTCATAACCTAATCTATTCTCCATATCCATCCGGTACATATGATAATTTTAAGAGTTATTTTGTAGCTATTGTGTTTCAAATACTTCTAAGGATGCACCGGAGAGCATTTTTTTTCTGAGACCTCCTTTAATAGATTTGTTTTATCTACAAGGATAAGCCACGTTCTCATTTGCAAAAGGTTAAGTTGTGGTATTGCACCATGCAACTATAGTTATAATGTGTTTGTGTCCTTGGTGATGAATAAAATTTCACCCGCAAAATTGCACTTGGAGAATAAAGACACTTAAATCTTGGCAAAATAACATTGGCCATGATTACTATAGATTTTCTATAAAAATATTCATGTCCAGAAAACATTAAGCCGGTATAACTAATCTTGCAACTCTATTATTCATGGACCTTCTAAATTATGCTTAGACAAATTTTGGCCTTAAGGGCCACCGGTCCAAAATGCAACTATAAAGACAATGCATAAGATATTGATACGATTGGATGTTTTTGATTCCGACTTATCACAACAAATGATGTTTACGAGGCAATGCATGAAATGGCAAATGGTAAAGGCTGCGGATGCATTGGGGCTTAAAAAGTCGAGTTGCCCAAATGGGCTTGGGATCAAATGGTTATTGAAATAGCTAGTCTATTTAATTACATTATGGCATTAGGTTTTCCTCGATTGGCAAGTTAGTCGGATTGTCCCCATCCACAAAGGAGGAGATAAAGCGAGAATGTGAACAATTATCGCACAATAATGATAAAAGCGATATCATGGCAAAGTTATTTGGAATAGTGCTCGAGCAAAAATTGTCAAAATGGTTTGGAAAATAATAATCTAGAACATGTGCACAAAAGCGGGGTTTTAGTCAAGGTTATTCTACCATTGATCATTTGTTGGTTATCGAGCTCTTATAGAAGACTCAAAGGCAAGGATAAAAGCTACTATGCATGCTTTGTTGATTTTATAAGGCTTTTGATACAGTTCCATGAACGCAGGGCTAATCACGGCGTTTAGGATCTTCGGGTCCGCATAAAATAAGAAAACCATGGTTGCTTTCGTTATATCTGAAACGTAATTGCCCACGACTTAGTTTTCCTTTAAGTGAAAATCACGACAAGCAAATTATTAGCAACATTGGAAGCCGAAACAAGGTTGCTTTCGGCATTACTAATGCTTTTGGGTATACATTGATGAGCTTCAAAAGAGTGGCTTAAGGAAAATTGCTTGGAGGGGGCATTTATTACATATTATTTAAATGCGGTTTGAGGCTCTATCTTTGTGACATAGTCCTTATTGCATGATCTAAGGCAGTGCAAAACATCTAAATGTATTGAAAAGATTTTGTGAGCTTCACGAGATGGCTAATAAATCTAGAAAAGACAAAAAGTCATGGTGTTTGGTACCAAAAAAGTATATAAATTATACTATGATGGATAGGTGGTGGAGCAATTATATAATTGCGATATTTGAGCCTAGAATTAATAGATACTTATCATGGAATGTTGCGATGGATAAAAAATGTAAATGCGGTGAGAAAACACTATTTGGGAATGCGGGGCAAAATGTACTTCAATTCAATTGTGGGGCTGGCTATCTTGTAACCATTTGTACAAAGCACTACGTGCAACCCGGTGGTTACGTATAGTTGCCAAGTATTGGGACCAAGGCTATCGCATAAAGAAATGGAAAAGTATTGAATCGGTATATAGCAGCTTTCTAATGGATGAGCTTGGGTTAAACTCCAAATACCATACCAATGCTAGGAAGCGGGAATGTTGCCTTTGGAGTAGGAGGCTCTTTGCCAATTTATCGGATATGTGCTTAGAGTTCAATCTCTAGCATGAATTATTGCCATATTATAAGGTATTAGAAAGCAAAAGCGTGAGCATGGTTGGTATCATAAGGGAGTTGCATGGCTGAGCGGTTGGGGTATCTCAAAGCCGGGAAGAGATCGGGGAATGGGTCATGATGAGGATTCTTGATAAAATATGGGGAAATCGCATGAGGAAAAATGGAATTCTATAAAGGAGATTAATCCTATGGTCACCTACATCTGCGGCATATCTCCTTGATCATTTTACCTAGGGCACACCATAGCAGCAGATTTGTGGGATAAGGGGTTAGCTCCCATCACCTACAATTGGCGTGGGCGATGGCATCAATTCCTAGGGATCCCGGAGAACATATGAAGTTTCGTCTCACAAGTTGAAGATGAACACCATTTTCCTATTACTGCCATTGCATGCAGCCATAAAGATCATCATGGATTGAAAGAGTCGGATCTTGAAATGTATATACAATTTTTTTTCGTACACTCCGAGTAAACTTGCATCTCCTTGAGGAGATATAGCAAGTTAAGTGAGGCTTCTTTAAATTGATGATGGACTGACTTGTGGCTCATTTTGTAGCACCTTTATGTTCATTTCTGATTTTTAAGTCTCCCTAGGCCAGGTAGGGTCTGTGAGATAGTGAATAAATTTACTTTACTTACTTTTACTTTACTTTACCACCATGAAGGGTGGTCCATCAATCGTCATATCAATAACAATATAAGGACAAGATAACATAAGCCTCATCAGCAACATCCGCATCCATACCCGACTTAAACCCTCCAAAATCCATGGGCCACCTCGGTGCATGCATCCCTATAGGCACATATCCTGCACCCAGGAGGTGTCAAACTCATATCTGGCCCCAATGCGAGGACTGACTATAAGCCTAGTACACTGTAGGAGCCCTAGTAGCCGCGCTCAGCAAGGCTCCATCCCCGCTTCACCATGGTAACCGTTATCCGGTGCTCAATCACATCATAGCCTCCGCAGCTAAGTGGGCTCTTGTGCACAGGCTGCACTTACTGGGTTTTAGGGTCCTAGCTAGAGACATCTACTACTAGGAAGCTTTCAGGTCTCTACCCACCCTTACTTCCAAACACACAAGAGGAACTGAAAGAGAATATATAATCATTAATAAAACACCCATCATCATCTTAGTAGCACATAAAAGAGAATTTTTCCATCCACCTAATCATACAAGGGTTAGCTGAAGCACAAACTATCTAGAGACTAACCGATCTCTTGGCTAGAGCCATTATCAGGAAAGACTTCCACTCTCCAGGTCTGGGTGCAGCAGCAAGTAGCTCCTCCCTTCTCCAACTCTTCCCAAATTGATTTGAAGCAGAATTGGGAGTAGGGACCCAATTTGCACCCTAATTTTAGTAAGTTTTCCATGGCTAATCAATTTGGGCCAGGTGGCACTCCCTAATTAGCTGACTTTTACTAATTAATACTAATTAGGTTATTTAACTTACTAACAATTTAGCATAGCTAATAAAAGCCCTTTTAGGTTAACCCAAGTTATCCTCTAATGACCCATAAGGGTCTAGTTATACTCTGGTGACATGTGATAGTATATATACATATACCGTATAAATACATGGAGCGTCACATTCTCCGCTTTTGGAAAAATGATGTCCCTCGACATTGGGGTTAGGTAAGCAAGAAAACAATTAAGTTATAGAAGATAAAATTACTTCTTGAGGTAATACAGAATGACATAACTGATCAATGATCAAAGGTCTTTTAGGACTGAAGTCCATTGACAATAGATATCTGGTCGTTAACACCAAATTATAGAAAAGACACATATGTAAACACAATGAAACAACAAGAAGTGGCTCGGGGCAGGCACGGAATCTTACATGGAAGATACCATAGTATCTTCTTGGCCCATCTGATTATGGTACAATCGGTTACTTATAAAATAATTAAAATATTGTGGTGAAGGGACCACCCTTAGAAAAAAAAATAGAAATGGCGGAAAGCGCTTGCGTTTAAGTCTCGGTTAAGGAATGTAGCGTTCCCATCATAGCGGTAAACAATCGTCCTATCATGAATGACTATATGCCAATTTCCCCATCTAGGATGCATCTAGCCCAACTCCTTATATGATCCACACGATCGGACACTCACATGGCCACGGCGGATCGAATGCATTGCTTACCATTAGAGTTGAGTCGATTCGCATCATGAATGGTTCGACCACGGCATTCGTCATAAAGTGCGGGTAAATTATCCAAATCTGCTTTAAGAACCCATGTTGCATTCTCTATTGATAAATGTTTCCACTCAACCAAATCTTGCAATATTTGAGTTACTGCGGTCGCTTATATGAACAATCAAGGGAGAGCCTCAGGGAACAATCTCAAGCCCGATCTTCCGTCATCTCTAGAAGTGTTGGCGTATTGAGGATCTCTTAAGGATCGGGTGTATCGTCTTGAGAAGGCTTCGCATGAAAGACTTTATGGACCTTCAAATGTGAGATTCAAGCGGTAGGCTTAGGAACCTATCCTCTCAATTATCTCAAAGGGTCCCACCCATCTAGGTGCCGGTTTGCTTACAATTGCCAATTTTGAGCTTGGCACCTTGACTTTAATCTTTAGCCATCTGGATTCACCAATTTGAAATTCCCGGTGTCGGCAATCGCGCTAATAAATACCCTCGAACTTCTTCAACTAAGGCACGCATATCTGTTAATAACTCTTTGAGAAACTTCCACCTTGGCCCTGGATTATGCCGCGTGTGCGGAATAAGGTATTGATAGCCATAGTTTATCATAAAGGAGACATCCGAACTCTGTTTGAAATTGTGTTATAAGCAAACTTCACCAAATGGATATAATCGCCCATTGTGATTGCTTATTCCGGACATAGTTACGTAGCATATCTTCTATTATGTGATTGGTACACTTTCGGTTTGTCCATCCGTCTGCGGGTAGTAAAAGCCGTGCTTCGAAAATCCTTCGAGAATGCACTAACAAACTTAGGATCCCTCGGTTACGATGTAATGGTACAAGGCATTCCATGAAGGCCGAGAATATCTCCCTTGTGAATAACGAGGCGGTGTCCAATCACGGTGTCCATGGTGCGACATGGCTAGAAATGCGCCATTACGGAAAGTTTGTCGACCACTACGGTGAAGCGTCAAAGCCTCTTAAGGTCTTGGAAGCCCACGATGAAATCCATGGTAATAACTTTGAATTTGCATTAGGACGTCCAAAGGGTTTGCAATTCTCCTAGGATCTGAAATTGTTCCACCTTTGCTTGTTGACATAAGCGACATTGCTTAATGTATTGGGCAATGTCGTCTTCATTCGTGGCCAGAAAATAGGCTGGCGGATCTTAAAATATGTCTTTATAAATCCCGCATGCCACGCTATAGGAGGCGTTATGTGTGCTTGTGAACTCGATGTGCGGGGCACACATAACTTATTCTTACAATAAAGAAGGTTACCTTCATTCTTATAATGGCGAAAAGCTTCTTTTTCCCTATCCGTTCTGGCTTCCTTGGATAGATTTTGCCATATTTCCTGAAATTAAGCTATAGGTAGAGTCTGCTCAATCTGCTTACGAAACTTACTAGTGAGAGTGGAAATTGCATTACAATGTGTTTAGTGACCAATGGATCTTTGGGAAAGGCGTCGGCAATAACATTGTGCTTGCTGGCTTATACACAACTTGAAAATCATATTCCTCCAGGAATTCCATCGTCGTTGTCTAAGATTGAGGTGGGGTTGCGTGAAAATATATTGGAGACTTTGGTGATCTGTATCCAACTGGAATCGTCTCCCAAGCAAGTAATGTCGCTATATACCCAAGGCACGCACAACTGAAGTAGTTCCTGGTCATGCATGGGGTATTGTTGTTCCGCATCATTTATCTTCCTAGAATCATATGTGATTACCCTATCTTCTTGCATTAATATTCTGCCTGTAGCGATCTTACTAGCGTCTGTGGCAACCCACTTATCCTTCTGAGGATCTGGCAAGGTAAGAACTAGAGCAGTTGTCAAGGCATCCTTCAATGACTGAAATCCGGTCTGGACTTTCTCCTTCCAATGTGCCATCCAATCCCTAACCCTCTCATGTTTTGTAAGGTCTGTAAGAGGTGCTGCCAACTTGGCGAAGTCCTTAACAAATTTCCGGTAATAGCCTGCCAAACCTAGAAAACTGCGGATCTCCGACACATTCATTGGCACAGGCCAATCTTTTATTGCCTCAATCTTGGCTGGATCCGTTGATATCCCGTCATCAGAAACAATGTGTCCCAAATAATCGACCTTGGTGGTCGCAAACCTACACTTGGAAAACTTGCATAAAGTTGATGGCATCTCAATTTCTGCAGGGTCAACCGAAGATGACCCTCATGGTCTTCTAAGGTTTTGCTGTAAATGAGGACGTCATCAAAGAAAGGTATGACGAAGTCATCAAGATATTCGCGGAAGGCATCGTGCATCAATCTCATGAATGTAGCAGAGGCATTAGTTCGCCCAAAGGGCATAACGATAAACTCATAGTGCCCATAACGTGTCTGAAAGGCGGACTTATGGATGTCATCCTCTTTAATTCTTATCTGATGATATCTTGAGCGAAGATCAATCTTTGTAAAATTAATCCCTTGCAATTGTTCCATCAAATCATCGGCGCGTGGTAGAGCATACCGATTCTTAATTGTATGTTTATTCAATTGCCTGTAATCAATGAACATACGCAAGGTACCATCCTTTTTCTTCACAAATAAGATAGGGGCACCAAAGGGTGATACCTGACCCGAATGAATCTTAACTTAAGAAGCTCTTGGAGCTGCTTCTTAAGCTCTGCCAATTCTGGGGTACTCATACGATATGAAGCCTTATTGGTAGGCTTAGTACTGGGTTCTAGCATAATTTCATATTCAACGCCTCTGAAAGATGGAAATTTCTGAATCTCATCTGGAAAAAGATCATGGAACTCATGAAATACGGCGGCAATTGCCTTGGGCAAGCTTTCAATGACTTCTTCCTATTTGGACGGCCTCTACTGACGCAAGTCTAACAATGCAAGCAACTTGATACCTCTTGATGGCTTTATCCAACTGACACAATGAAATACACTGCATAATTGGAATAACTGGTTTACCTGCTATAGTTATCTGAGCTTCATTAGTTTTGGTAAAAGGTAACTTTCCGTCTCACAATCAATGTTTTCTTTTTCGCAGCCCAAGAACTCCATTCCCACAATGAGATCATATTGGCGATGTTTATAATCTTGGCCCCTAGGGCAACGGGTGCTTCCGGCAACTAGATGTTCAAATTAATCGTTAGCCTTTGGTATGATGTCACGGTCCCACTAGCCATAGAATCGGACATGGCTTTGATTTCAAAGGTAAGCTTTAAGACCTCTCGCCATTCTAGGTGAATGATAATTGTCGCATTACTACACGTATCGTCGGGATGATAAAAAGTTTACTGTCTACTTGGCCAACCGTGGATATGACCGTAGGTTGACTATCTGCTTGACATGTTTCAATAGCGGCATATATGTGGGACTCACCTTGTATATAGTCTGGAGGTTCGTCGTCAGCAACGGTTGGAGGATCAAATGAGGGCAGAACATGATCCCAATCCACTTCTGCGAGGGCAACTTGAGCAGCCTGGGTAACATGGGCATTCCTGCATACGATGTCCCAGTCGAAAACACCGATAATAGGCTTTGTCTTTTCGTAACTGCTCACAAGCTTCTTTTGGCATTGCTTACAAAATCTCTCGCATAGCTCCTGCGGTATTAGCATACTTATCTGGTACATTGAAAGAAACTTTCTTGCCCTGCTTCTGATAACCAGCCAATTGAGGAGGTCCTAGGCTAGGAGAGCGTCCCCGATAAGGTGTATAGTTCCTGTTTTGACCAAAGGTAGAGGAACATTGTGGCTGGTATTTGGGACTATCCTCCTCCAAGCTAAGGACCTTATACTGTTTTTGGATCTATGGCTCACACCATCTTCCTAAGTGTGGGGGATAACCCCTTAATATAACCCTCAACTACCCTGGGTTCATTCATTCTCGGGACATATAGCCTTAAACGCATGCTCATCCGTGTATCCTTGGACTATCAGGTTTTTTTTGTTCCAGGCGGTAGAAAGTTTGAATCTGTTGATAGCGATGAGCTCTGGGGACATAATGAGATTTGAATGCTTTGGCAAAGACCTTGTATCGGCACCGCCCTCGTGTGGATCCCACGAGAACATGCATATCCTTTCCACCAAATACGGGCTGACCACAGGTTGGTGGTAGCAACCTTCACCGATATCTTGTTACGTCATTCCATATGATTTGCGAATTCATGCATCTCATCCAACGGGATTAGACATCCACACCTGACCTGGTCTTACCCGAAATTGGGCTAACTTACGGTTCTTTCAAATGCTTGTGATGGCGAGTCCACCGCCTTTTTGATAGTCCTTCTTCTGGACTTAGCATGATCTCACGAGGACTCGGAGGAATCAGATGACTCGATGACTCGAGAACTTGTATCGGATGATGAGCTGCTCGTGTGCGCTTTGAGCATGTGGATGTAGGCTGGGCGGTACTAGTGCGGTGGTGGCGGTTGGTGGAGATTGACTACATCAGGGAATTCCGGGACCATACTCTTGCGGTATTGCTGGTGGATTGTTTTTGAAATGCGTGGGCTTGAAGCTTCGATGGCTGACACTTCATAAGTATGAGCTCTTGCTCTAGAGTTAAGCGACCTGGTTGCATCGGGGTCGCCCATGGAGGGGGACGTGCATCGTCTAAAATATAAATAAAGAGTAGAGATAAGCAAGATGTACAACCCTTGACTTATAATTTGCATGCAAGGCATTCATTGGAAAGAGAAGATAAGATATACAATATCAAAAAGTTATATTAAAGGATGGCATACAAGTGGTACATATTTCTTAATGGCCTAAGGCCATACATCTATAACAAGCATAGATTTAGGAACTAGACACATCTTCATCCATGTCCCGAGGAGGTGGCCGGCGGTTGGCGATGTCCAGTAAGTGACATCGGGGCTAATGAAAAGAGCAGCCTGGAGGCAATCTCCCGGAAAACACCGTGGCCAATGGGCGCCCATCGGGGAGCTTCATACTCATCCATGGTGCAACATCCTATACAGGGGGGCGGTCAAAGGAAAATCGGCCTTACGAACACATATGTGGCGTGCGAGGCTATCTGCCCGGCTAAGGTGGATAGAGCATGGAGTGCCCACCATGATGCCTAGGCCTCGGGAGCATATCCCGAGCAATGAAGAGGATCTGCCCTTGCTTAAAATCCAAAAGGAAGAAGCGAGTAGCGTGGTCTTCCAAGGCACGAACCTTAGGAATAACAGAGGTGGCTACCTCCTTATCGAGGTCCATAGTCACCTCATGTTCCTTAGCTTCTTGCTTCTCTTCTCTCAAATGATTCTTATTGTCACAAAGATCTTCCCCTTCCTCACCTGACTCTGAGGGGATATCCACCAAATTAACATTTGGAAGGTGAGGTCCCATAGCAACAAAGCTTCATCGGATCGTTGTGGCGGGGCCTCTTGCAACATAAGATGTTGCAAGCACAAGAGGGAATCAACTAGCTTCGATAGTCACCTGGTGAAACTGAAGCAATTGTTGTACCTCAGAGGGGAGCTCAGCCAGGCTGAAGTCGATGAAGTCGTTCATACTTCGGCATGCTCATATAAGACGTGTATCTTCTTCTTGAACTTGAGTCTGCAACAACATGGTATGTCCATATGATATCCTCCAATAAGAGGTATTCTTGACCTTGATCTTTGAATAGCAGAGAGGGTATCGATCCGATGAAGTCGAGCTTCGATCTCGATGTAGGGGCATTTGCTCAAATAATCACTTTCAACGAACAAAATCATCCTCACTGACATGCTCGTCATCTTCTTCAGCTAGTATGGCGGGCACTTTTCCCGTCTCTACAGGCAAGGCTTCATCCTCGACATACTGATCCATGAGAATGGCCAAGGCAAATTTTATGTCGAAGTATTGTTGGCCCTCATGTAGCACGACAGGTGGGTGCTTGGCCAATGAAGCTTTCCCTTGAGGACGTTAGCGGCATGAGTGTCACCCCCCTAACGTGTCACATACAATCGCCCCCTTCAAGTAGAGGCGAGGTGGATCTCCGAGGGTGACGCAAAGTAGGACCATTTCCTGAGTGTGAAACTCAGGAAATGCAGCATAGTCTGGATGTGCCTGCATGTTGATGATCAAGTCAATATCTTGGAGCAAGTAGGGCTGAAGCAGGTCGAATGGGACCTGGGGATCCCGATGCTCACTGTCCTGGTACCATTGGAGAAGTGTAGGATCCATTTGCGCAAGAGTGAGGTGGAGGAGGAGCAGAGAACAAGGAAAGCAAGAAGGAAAATAAAACCCTAAATTTATTTAGTGCCATTTTATTTAAAAGTATGTTGATGTCAGTGTCAGATGTCATAATTAATAATTATTCTTATTTTATTTTTATTTTTTATAAATAATTAAGAAAATAAGTACAACAAAAGATTATAGACACAAATGGAGGTCCCTATATTCACATCATAAAAGATATACAACAAAAATGATCTGCAGAATGGCTTGGAAAAAATGGGGCTACTTGTGGTCCCCGAATCCCTCCTTGCCAAGGCCAAATCCTTTGGCATGATGGTAACCCTCTTAGCATGGATAGCACAAAGGTTGGTATCCCAAAAGAAACCACCCGGTAGTCTTGGCCTCACGGGTAGAGCATATGAAGTTAAGGCCGAAGGTGGGTCCAATACTCACATGCTATCTCTAACCCAAAGCGTTGGAAGGGGAAGCTTCCATAGCAGTTTACTAGTCTTGATACTTTTGGATCTCTCTCAATGCCATGGTACCGGGCCTATATCTATGAGGCTTTTTGTTGAGTCGGCTTCTTGGTAAGGGTCTTGCCCGATCACGGGGCGAGGTCGGCGGCGTCACGCTTCGGCCACTGCCGATGGGTAGAGCTCATGGCCTTGCCAAGATTCCCCACCGCTTTGAGCTTCTTCTTGTAGGAGCTCTCCAACTTTAAGCCTCAGGTTTAACAGCGGGGAGTTTCGGTCACGAATGCAGGGGCCCCACATGTTCTACTCCTCATCTTCTTTGAGTCATGCGGTAGTGGGTCTCTCTCTCGGCATTTTTTTCTTGGCGGCTTGCTCTTTGTTGTTGTGTCATCCGCTCATCTTCCCATTGTGCGGCGTATGCAACTGCCATATGCTCTTCTACCTCGACTAGGCGATGGTCGGCTAACCCTTCTTAGTAGCTTCAGTCTTGTATCACGTAGGCCTAGCTTCATGTCATCTTTGAATGAGTGCATGTGCTCCAATTCTAGGTATGACGGAATCTTGCCCCAAATAAAACTCTGGGATGCCTCATCAAAGTGGTATGGGGGAAGGTTAAATGGATTCCCCGCAATTATAGCTTGCCCGTCTCCCAAGTAGACATACTCCCTACCTTGGGATTTTGAGTCGCCCCGCTTTATCTCACATGCATCGTCCGTTAGGGCGAGCCCCATAATCCTTTGAGCCTCCACTCAAATTGCCTCATCTTCACTCACTTCAATGCAAGAAGGGGGGTAAAACTTGACCAGCATCAAAACTTAGTCCGGTTGTTCCACCAACGTGTAAGGCTCCCCTAAGGCGTTTAGCTTCAGCAAGAAGCGCTCTGTCAGGTGGAAAATAGTGTAGGCACCTAATATTTCCGACAGCGAACTGCTAAACAAGCTTAGTTAAGAGGAGTTCGACCTTTTCCGGGTCCCCGACAAGCTGCTCGCCAAGTTTGGCAAAGATTTGGTGGACACTGAGGCTGGAGTGGCTAACAAAACCCGAATATGGGCCATGGTCATTGCACATGAGAAGCGTCAGGTAAAGTGCTGGTGCGGCGGCGGCGACGGCGACCAAGGTCCGCGACTATGGGGAAGCAAGGCCTTCTCCCACGCGGCTATGGCCCGGACCAGACCGACGGCGGGGCTCAAAAGCGTAACTTTTTAAATAAAATTTTTATATGGCGAAATATGTGTCACTTTTTATCTGGCGTAATTATCACGGGGGCATGATAGGAAACTTTGGTGTTTAGTTTGGATTCTAAGATCAATTTTGCCGATCCGCCCTTTTGCTTGAGCCGTTTAATGTCGTTTTGGCACCGGACCATCTATGCCCGTCAGTTGATTGCACTATTTCACGATCGTTGGTGCAAGAATGGCCTCCATCAAGTTATGTAGAAAAGTTATGGCCCTTGGAAGCAAGAGACCTCGTTCTCCCAAAAACTTAATATGACTTGGTTCTAATAACTCACACCTTAATTCCTAACTAGCTTAGTTCTCTCATAACTAGGCCAACACTCATGCTATCTATGGAGTTGGGGTAGATTATTCTAAATTAAAGTCCCCTATAACTAACCAATCTAACGGGTTAGACTATAGCCAGTGCAATGATTTGGTCTACCAAAATCATGCTCTAATACCACTATAACTCTCGATGCTTCCATCGTACAAATACGGGGAATTCCCCTCCCCTGACGACTAAATCACCATGGAAGGGCCCTCCGTCTAACTTTCGGACCACTTTCGGGATGGCCAAATGTCCCAGAAGGACACGGAGGTGTCATTCGTCCCACATCCTCTATGGGAATCCTATATAGCAGAAGCGTACATACATGTTAACACCTAGCAATCATACACAAAAATAATATACCACCATGAAGGGTGGTCCATCCATCATCATATCAATAACAATACAAGGACAAGATAACATAAGAAATATACCATAAATAAGGGCTCTAACTTGGGCTCGGACTCTATGGGGTTGATTGGCGATCAAGGCCTCCAGATAACAACAGACAGAAGTATCCCATGGCGTTGGCTTAGAACAATGTCTAAGCGTGAAGTCAAGTCCGTCCGCCCCTCACGTTGCTGAATTCTTTACAGATAGGCACGGCATGATTGTAACCTTCAGGAGATGCAATCTCATGGAATCACCCTATGCGACTACTCGGATTATATCTTCCGATTCGATGAGGCAGGCTAGGCCCCTACCCCGGGCACAATGGATCCCTAGGTGTGCTAGAGGATGCGTGTCACATCAGCAACCCCCATCCACACCGGACTTAAACCCCCCAAAATCCATGGGCCACCTCAGCGCACCCATCGAGCCCAGGACGTCCTATAGGCACGTATCCTGCGATCTAGAAGGTGTCAGACCCCATACCCCAACCCCAGGAGGGGCCGACTATAAGCCTAGCACACTATAGGAGCCCCGTGCTGCAAGCTCAACAAGGCTCCACCCCCGCTTCATCATGGTACACAGTATCGGTGCT
The DNA here is from genome assembly GCA_021234155.1 of Isoetes taiwanensis. Taxonomy (NCBI): domain Eukaryota; kingdom Viridiplantae; phylum Streptophyta; class Lycopodiopsida; order Isoetales; family Isoetaceae; genus Isoetes; species Isoetes taiwanensis. The sequence continues at coordinate 2,857,430 of JAJEKV010000083.1, read as the reverse complement.
CAATCACATCATAGCCTCCACAACCGGTGGGCTCTTATGCACAAAACTTACTTGGGTTTTAAAGGCGTCTAGCTAGAGACATATCTACTAGTAGGAAGCTTTCGGGTCTCTACCCACCCTTACTCCTAAACACCACGGGAGAAACGTAAAGAGAGTACATAATCATAAATAAAACATACATCATCATCTTAGTAGCACATAAAAGAGAATTTATTCATCCATCTAGTCATACAAGGGTTAGCTGAAGCACAAACTATCTAGAGACTAACCGGTCTCTTGGCTAGAGCCATTATCATGAAAGACTTCCATTCTTCAGGTCTGGGTGCAGCAACAAGTAGCTCCTCCCTTCTCCAACTCTTCCCAAATCGATTTGGGGCAGAATTGGGAGTAGGGACACAATTTGCACCCTAATTTTAGTAAGTTTTCCTTGGCCAATCGATTTGGGCCAGTGACACTCCCTAATTAGCTTTTACTAATTAATACATTAAGGGTCAATTCCCACTAGCGGTTAGGTTAGGTTAAATAGGACAAATAAAGTAAACTTGCTTTCATATTAGCACTTAAGTTACTACCAGTTAAGTTAGAACTTGGTTAAATTTTAACTATGGTTAACTTAACTAGACCACTTTCATACTAATAATAGTTAAGTTAAATTAAGTTAAAACTTTAACTGTTCCCCTTATTTTAAACTAGAAGTTAAGTGACCTAGGAGAGGTACACTTAACTCGGTTAAGCACTAACTTAACTTAACTGTTAAGTGAGAAAAGGGTAACAATCTAGTTAGGTTATTTAATTTTTATATGAAAATGGCTTATTTCCCCTCTTTGAACAACTAGACTAGCTCGAGGATGAAAAGTTTTTTGGATTGCCTCCGCTGAAGGGACAATTCATTAGGATCGAATTGAATTGGGGGTTAGTTTTGGGATCTTGGAGTATATTTTGGGCATATCTAAACATCTAACGACTACACTTTATGGTTCCTTTTTCAGTAGTGGAAACATTTTTTAGATTTTTTCAAGAAGCATGTATTTTTTCAATGCCAAGAAAAATGTAACACCCGCCAAAAATAATGAGACATCCAAATTGAGGTTCAAAAAAAGAATACAGAGAGAGAAAGCATAGAGACAAAAATATTGGAATATAGCAAGAGAAGGGATAGAAAATAAACCTTGTATGATATCTTTAACTTAATGTCATCTCTTAATTAAAGTCAGAAATGGACTTAGTTATCTCTAACTTAACAAAGGCTCTTAACTACTAGTGTGAAGCACCAACTCATTATAAATGCTAAGTTAAGTTGATTTTACGAATTTAATCTAAGTGATCCCTAACAAGTATAGTGGGAATGTATACCTTCGTAATCCGTTAAGTTAGTCTTAACTTAATGACCTTAATGGGAAAGCATAATCTCTTTTTAGTTAAGTTAAGAGATAACCAACTGGTTAAATTAACTTAACTTAATGGCGAGTGGGAAATGGCCCTAATTAGCCTAATTAGGTTATTTAACTTACTAACAATTTAGCATAGCTAATAAAAACCCTTTTAGGTTAACCCATAAGGGTCTACTTATACCCTGGTGATGTGTCATAGTATGTATACATATACCATATAAATACATAGAATGTTATAAAAATAATTCCCTGCATATGACAATGTCTATGTCCTGCGATAATTTAACCATCACATTAGAACCTACAAATCCAACCAAATGGTTCTTTGGGAATAGAATTAGGTTTATATAATTGAATCTGCAGCTTTAGAGACAAGAAGCAATGAACAATTAATCCATTTGTAGCATGAAATTTGTTAGCGGCTAGAAGGATTTCGATGTGGCTGCACCAGATTCATATATGGCATGCTTAACTTCCATTATGACGGAAGGTCTCGACTTTTGCAAATCGAATAAGCTATGGAGGCGTGACAGTCACATGGCCAATAGCTATTTACACTACTAGATTGTTTACACGGGGCATCTGCTTGGGGGATGGAAGATGACCTCTGAGAGGCAATTTAATTTATTGAGTCTTAGCTTTTTCAAGTTGAAATCATTCAACCGGCACGGCAAACAGCGGATAAATTAACGGCCTGGCGTTTTTCTTTTTAACTAGATAAAACCTTTAGTTTTACTTTCTCCAGCTTAAACAGTAATCTTAACCATTATACACAGGCTCCAAAGAGAAGTCGGAACCTTGCTCTGATACCAATTCATATGCACTAGCACCTCTAATGATAACCAACACACCAAAAGGGCGAATCCTTCAAGGAAATCATTATCCAATGGGCCCTAACCTTTCTAGGCTTTATCCCATACCCCATAGACTACATCAGTTCCCCCTTCCTCAAGATGCTTGCCTTCAAGCATGTGGAACACACCAATGTTGCCACGAGGAATTGAGCCAGCTATTCTCGGAGGGACGGAACATTTGGTATCAGAGCTAAGGCTCAAGTCCTCATGCTTGAGGGCAAGCATCTCGAGGAGGGAGGAGGAATTGATATGGTCTATGGGGTATGGGATAAAGCCTTGGAAAGGTTGGGGCCCATTGGATAATAATTTCCTTGAAGGATCCGCCCTTTGGTGTGTTAGTTATCACTAGAGATGTTAGTGTGTAACAATGGTCTACGTACATCAAGCCTAGTTTGTTGAGATTTTGGGCGTGACAGGTTTCCATTTGGGTCATGATCTCTAAATTCAACTATTCCTTTTGGTAAAGCTCACTTAAACCTGTTCTTCCATGAGCTCCCTTTTATGCCTATCCCTTCTTAAAGGACTTGTAAGAATCCTGGCATATAACCAAAACATTATTTCATATCGACCCCCGGTCATTTGTGATTAGCTAACTGGTGGATTTCCTTGGATGACAGTGCACTACATTGTTTACTATGCATCTATTGACTCAATGGCATTGAAAACTAGTTGAAATTCTTACAATTGCAGCTTGATATGACTCAGACTATTTGTTGACATGTGGAACGCTTTCTGGCTAAAGTTTTTGCTTTTGTTTGTCCTAAAGATTGGCTCTAGAGTGCCAGATCTTTACCCATTGTGCAAGCGAAGAATTGAGACTATTGAACATTATTTCTTCATATGTAGCCACATTAGACATGTATGGAATTGGATGTTCTCCTTTTTTAGGTCACAGTAACAGTACAACAAGTGCTTCCGGAATTGACCGCGATATATAGACGAAACTACAAAGCTAGCCTTTTCGTCTGATATCATGTTGATTACGATGGACTATTTGACAAAGAAGACGACTAGTTTAGAAGATCGTATTCCTCCAATATCTAGCATTATAACAGGGTTTTTTTTTTTGTGATTTTATACGCTTTTTGGCATGGTTTTCATATGATTTCATGGGCGTATTGCACGAGGCATACTAAGCAGTACATATAGAGTGCACTAAGTTTTTTCATGCAATTTGTGCAATTTTTGTTTCATACTCCTCAATAATTAAGATCAGAGGGCTTACAAAGAAAGCCCTCTTTTAATTCAAAAAGATCCAAGGGCTTATAATCAAAGCCCTTTTCTTTCATGCATTTCTTCCCTTGGTAATTCAATGGTCACAACGTTTTTTGTGTTTTTAATAGAACCCATTGTATTTTAATGTATTTTAAGGAAGAAAAGGACGGGCCTCAAGCATCGAGAGAGAATTAAGAGAGACTTATTAGGGCTTCTTTGGCGGCTGCAGCAGGTCGGCTACAACAGGCCGGAATCCAGGTAGGCTGCAGTTGCTTGAGCTAGCGCAAAGGGGTTTTTGAGGTTACGCATGATATTTCCCATCTTACATGTGCTGATTTTCTCCGTGGTCCGGGGGTTCAGACCCCAATCATTTTGCGATTTTCCACAAAAATTCACGAAAGAGGGAGTCCAGAAACATTACGAGATCCTAGGGGATTTGCTGTTAAATTTTACACCAGAGAGGTAATATGGTCTGGTTGCAACTTAAAATTGATGAGCTTTTTTTCACATCAGTGATTTTGTTATGGCTTACCGGGGTAACTTTGACATGGTTGGAAACAATTTTCCAGTGTTTTTGTAAGGGATGGTATGAAATTCCCCGATATGATCCATGCTTTAAAACCAAATCCGAAATCTCATATTCGGGAAAATTGGAGAATCTTGGATTTCTTCTCTCATCATCCCGAGAGTTGCGCACATGTTTACCTTCCTTTTTGATGGCGGGGATCCCATTGAACTACGGGCATATGCCGAGATTTGGCGTTCACACTTTTACCTTGATAAATAAAGTCGGGTAAATGCACCTATGTGAAGTTCCACCGGATTCCAACCCAATGGGGGAAAAGAATCTTACGGATGATGAAGCAGCTTGTTGTTGGAGGTTCAAATCATAGTCATGCAACTAAGGATCTATATGATGCTATTGCAGCAGGATATGTTCACTATGTTTTACGTGAGCGAGTCTCTCATTCCAGCTTTTGCCCATTTAATTTCGGTCTTCAACCTTCTCTTATCGGTAGTATCATGCTCCGCATCGAAGCCGAAAGCACATGTGCCCCTTCTTAAATTTTACATCTACTTGCAAGACTAGTTCCCTTGTTGCGGCTTTTTTCAGAATGTATCAAGATCGGACCCGGGCTATTTGTTGCTTCGGGCCGGGCGCTATTTGTTCTACCATAATCGAGGCGACTTGGGTTCTTTCTGGAGTTTAAAACAAGAACTCGACACAAAGATCGAAGATTTAGAAGCGTAAGCAAGTAAATGAAACGACTTGCTTACATTTTCTCCTCCTTTCATTCATAAAATGGCCGTGGAATGTATAGTTCGCAGTATGCATTCACAAGTACAATTGGGGAGCTTGTCGGGTGAGGGTTCAACATGTTTTTGTATAGTAAGTTCTTTTTGTTTTTCATCTCTTTCAAATAATGCACAGATAGGGATTGCACATCGAAGATCAGATTTTGAAGAATGGCCTTCTGGTTGAGGTTTCTGGGAGAAGCACCATTGTGGATATGCATGCCAAATATGGGAGGTTACAAAGGTCTTTGTCATGTTGGGAAATAGGGATGTGGTAACATGGAATGCAATAAATAATGGTTACCACAAAGATGTCAAAGCTCTTCTTTGCACTAGAGTGCTTTGAGAGAGTGCAACCCCAAGGAAATAAAACCGAGGCAGAATAAGCTTTTTGAGTCTTATGTGTGCCAGCATTGGGAAAGTAGAGAGGGCCAGATGCATTCATGAACTAATTAATGAGACGGGCCTCCAATCTGACATTTCTATGGGAAGTATGGTGTAGATATACATGCTGGACATAAATGTGGAAGTGTGGAGTAAGCTCATAGTATCTTTAGCCAAATGCTAATCAAAACAAAGCATGATGGAATGCAATGATTATAGGGTATACTCAAAATGCTAAAGACCTCGTTGCACTAGAATATTTTGAGAATATGCAGCAGAATGATGTAAAGTCAGACAATATTTCGTTGTCAATATTTGTTTGTTCATATTGTTCATCTAATGGTATCGTTAGCATTCGCAATGGTTCACCATCCGCTACCATTCACCATGTGTTATGGTGTTGTCAATATCATTGTTTTATGTTTTACTATTGTGAATCCTTTATTGTTTTTGTCTTGATAGTATTGTGCTTTTTAGTAATAAATATTTAGGCCTATAAAGTTTACCTATGCTTGCTTTAGTTAGGGCCCGAAGGGCCCAAATTTTTTTTTAATATAACAACCAACACACAACTACCATTAACATTATTAATACAAACCATTGCATTTAACACATTTAAATTCAAATCCCCCTTAAACCCCCTTTGGTTTGGGTGCATATTCACACGGGGGGTTACGTAGGGCAGCGAGAGCCCCAAAAAATTTACAATACATGTATAAAATTAACACCATTAAGTATATTCTCTCAAACCTTATAGTATTTTGCAAACTTTAATATACAGTATACAAAAACTTGTGCATGCATACCCCACAAACGAGGATCGCTATGTACGGTCCTGGTCTTGGAATAATGAGCAAATATGCCCATCCGACAGCTCTCGTTGCCCGCTCAATGTAGAATTGCTAAGGCTTATCAATATTCTTCGCTTGCTTTCGTAAGAGGCAATTGATCTTTGAGATGTGTTTGGGTGTGTCTCTTATGCATAGGCATGCTGCTTCATTCAATGGGTCTTAATTATCCACAAAGATATTATTTCTATCTTTGCATCTTTACTTGTACTAGTAATGGGTGCCCGGCGTTGCCGGGCATAAATACAATTCTATTGTAGGAATTGGACTTAACTCCTTGCATTTGTAGATTATATTGCTTCTTGTTGCATTTAGATAGATAGTTATTTATTGCAAAAATATAGGAGTAGATAATAAAATGATATTGTCTAATCTTACAAATGAGAGTAGGTGCATTAACTATAGGGTATTGTCAATTTGTTTTATATTAACCTATTTTGTTGTTGGACATTGGACATGATACTAAAAGAGGGCCATTAATGCTATGACGTGTTGATTTTCTCTGGAATTGGACATATCCAATATCACAGTTGTACTTAGCTAATCACAATTGTACTTATCTTAGCTAATCTAATCAAATTAAAAGTTAAAACCAAAGTTTAGGGAAATTGCAAAAGAAAGTAGAACTATAGTTCCATTCGTCTCGGTTGTTGGATGAATATAAGGAACAAATACAATGCACGATTGCTAAATGTCGTTGAGCTTTGGCAACAAAGTTTTACATTAGAGTTGGCTTATTGGGGTGGGAAGGGGATAGAGCGACGTCAATTTTATTTCTACACTATAATAGTTTGGAATAATAGTTTAAATGACTCTGCAAACGTGAGTTTGTTTTCAAGTTTTGAAGAGAGGATGAAATGGCATAAAGGTTTCATTTAAATGTCATTGGCAAAGGGACATGAAATTTGAATGTTTAAAAAGAAGACTATAATAAAGTAGATTGACAATGTTGCCATATGGAAATGCAAGTTACTAATTGGAGTTACTAATTAGGACTTTGATCCTAATTGGTGTTACTAATTAGGACTTTGATCCTAATTGGAGTTACTTTTAAGAGTTGATATGTTGACTTCAATCTGATTGGAGTTGCAATTATTTGGGGGTTATTTGGTAGAGATCTTCCTTATGATCCCAACTGAAAAAGTATTTTGTACGAAATATCAACACAATGTGTTTTCTATGATAGAATATGTATTATACTGCTCATTCATACTACCACTGATATAAAAAGGAGGGACACCGTTGACACTTTCATGATCTCAATAGGGCATTTGGTTAATGAAGTGAAATGTCAAAATAGTTATGGCTTCTTCAAGGAAAGAGCTAACATTTTGCATGTTTTCTGGGCTGCTGTATATACCTCCAATGTATCTCAAAACCCCCACATTTGCAAGTATGAGTTCGAAAAATCAAATTCAAATGGTGATAGAAATGACTGTTAACCTCTTCATCACATTACAATAGAGATGGATTGTATGCGTATTAATGATGTACATTAGCCTCATTTTTGCATGCCATTAAATGTTCCATCATGGCAGCTCCTCTAGATGCAAATGTACAGATCTTTGTGAATGGTAACTACTTGTAAAGCAAAGTAAATTATGCTGGAAGTCAAATTGAGAAGCAACTCGAAAGCAATTTAAGTCTTTTTGTCCTCTGCTTTCCAATATGTAGTATTATAACAGGGGGTTTTTCTTTCTGTTTGTGTTACTGTTTTCTCTAAGGTTTTCATATGATTTGGTGGCCGTATTCATCCAGGTGTACTAAATAGTATTTCTAGGGTGCACCCTTTTGTCAGCCGTTGATTTTAGAAAAGGGGGCAAATCCTGTGGTTGAGGCTTCTTTATTTTTGGTTCTTCCATTATTTTTAGGGTTTGTAGCAAACACAAGGAACATGGAACCCGGGTAACATTTAGGGCTAGGCCTTCTGGAGCCGAGGTTGCTGCCATTCATCCTTCTGGAGCCGAGGTTGTTGCCGTTCATCCTTTTGCACAGTTTGTTTGGTGGTTTTTTCCCCTCCTCTTTGATGCCGGATTCATCCACGAAGCTTACGCTTCCGCGGAATCCGCGTTATCTCCATCTTGTGCATTGCTCTTGCCTTGTTTCAAATTGATTTCTGAGTTCTCCTCGGCGTGCTTTTCCGAGCCTACTTATACCCTTCTTTGTGCGGTTGAAGGTATGCTTATGAAGCGTGGCGAAGCTATCAACAATGGAGCAATTCTTGCTTGCATCCTTGTCCGCGGCAGAATATCTAGGTTGTAGAAGCGTGGATGCTGCGTGAACCTTGCGAAATGGGCACTTGGAAAGGGAAAAACATCTGGCTGTCATTGGTCACAGATCGTTTTGTCCAACTGCGTTGGGCTGACGAGGTAAGGATTGATAATAAGGTTGTTTTGCATACCTGTGAAAGCTTGGTTGAAGCCAATCAAGTATTTTGCAAGGTTACAAGACCAAGTGAGTATACTTGGAATGCAATTATTGATGCCCATGCCAAGCTTGGGGAACTGGATTTGGCCTTTCAGTTTTATGATAAAATGCAGCATCCGGGCACTGAGCCAGATAAGTTTACATTCTTAAGCATGTTGAAGGGTTGCAGCATCACAAGCCACTATTTCAATTTCATTCAGCCTGTTCTTACATATCTCAGGAATTCCATGTTGTATTGCTCTTTATATTTTATGTCTGACGGCATTCTCCCTCATCATTTGAGATGAAGCAAGGATCTGCAGCAGCATAGACACCCACAACTGGGTATGTATTTGGATCTGTAAATTAAATTCTTGCTTTCATTCCAAATGCTAAGAGGATTGCTTTTTCTAAAAACGGAATCCATTTTTTGTCTCCCAGGATTAAGAAGAAGAAGCTATACGGTAAGCTTAATCTGGAGTAGTTGGTTTAATTTGAAAGTTAAAACCAATGGATCCAATTAGTTTGAAAGGTTTTTGAGCTGTTATTATGGTACATTTTTGAGCTGTTCTTAGATATTGGACTACAGAACATATGTCGATTATCCGTGTTCAAGATCCGTGTTCAAGATCCGTGTTCGAACGAGCCAAGATACATTTGAAGCTTCAGGTCGCATGGGTCCAAGATACATTTGCTTCTTGACTTTTCGGGCCTTCTCTATTCCATGTTATTTGATAATCATACTTATATTGAAGCTACTTCTAAGACCTTGAAAAAGGCCGGTATCTCTATGCCCAATTCCAACGATTCACAATCTTATATCCATGGTATTGGATGTTGGCAAGTAGCTATCTTTGAAATGCAACATAACAGATGGATATGGATGATCCTTATGCTGTGCGGAAAAATCGTTCTTTATTCTTGGGCAATGCCATCACTGTATCTTCCATCCAATATAATCATTTTCAGGTTGTTTTGAAGCATTAGTATAGCAGCTGCAAACATGCACATTACATGCAGCAAAATGTAGAGTTGTGTATGTTCTGGTTTTCTTTATTGGTTTTTATTATTCTATCATAGTGTAGATCATTTCTCTAGGCTATAACTACCATACAAGCTAGTAAGCCTGGGATGATGCCTCTGTTTTGCGGACTTGGTTAGAGTTGGAACATAAACTATTATGGATTTTTGCGGACTTGGTTAGAGTTGGAACATAAACTATTATGGCTTTTTGCCACAGGGATTTTCAAATAGGTCTTCCAAGAGATTTTAATATTCTCCACGGCTCAATGACAAGGATGATGCTCTCAAGAGATTTTGATGAATATGGCCCACCAATATTATGGGCAGCATGCCTATTAGCGTTTTCACTATTGCATCAATCAATATTATCACAATCTTACATTGCTACAATATTCAAGTATCATGGTTTTTATTTCTTTTTGTTATTTTAAATTCCTAAATAAATAGGTATCAATAAAATGTTTCTAATTGAGTCAATAGTATCATTACAAATGTTTTTTTATTGTTCATCAATTCTTAAGGCCCGAAGAAATTTTTTTGTTAACACACAAACCATTACATTAATCACTCTAAAATTAAATCCCCCCTTGAAACCCCAGGTTTGGGTGCATATTCTCCCGTGCCCTGAGCCCCAAAAAATTATAATACATGTACAAAATTAACACCATTATGTATATTCTCTCAAACCTTATAGTATTTTGCAAACCTTAATATCTTTGGAACATGCATACCCACAAGCGAGGATCGCTATATGCATGCAGGATCTTGGAATAAAGGGCAAATATGCCCATCCAACAAATGATCCTCGTTTATGCATGTATGCCATATACCCGTTTATATTAAGGTTTGCAAAATACTATAAGGTTTGAGAGAATATACATAATGGTGTTAATTTTGTACATGTATTATAATTTTTTTGGGGCTCTCGTTGCCCTACGTAAACCCCCGTGTGAATATGCACCCAAACCACAGGGGGTTTCAAGGGGGATTTAATTTTAGAGTGATTAATGTAATGGTTTGTGTGTTAACCCAAAAAAATTTTGGCCCCTTCGGGGCCTTAAGAATTGAACAATACTGAAGCTTAACATTTTTCATATACTTATCACAACATAGAATTACAAATGACATGCACCAACAAATACTAACAATGGCTGTCCAGAAATTTCTAAAGTTGCACAAAAAGTAAAGATACTAACCTGCTCAACTATGGTCCAACCTGATGGAGAAGTAAAGGTTTAGAACTTGAACATCAAAGCAATCCATTAATATGAAGGTAAGCCAGGACATGCATGCATTTGAAACTTACAAACATATGAAAGGCCTATATTATTGTCTGATTGAAAATAGTGAGGATGCAACTGCACAGATACTAATAATGAACATGTGCACCTCTATAACTATTTGTATTGTCACCTATGAAACTCCTATAACTTCTCGATTCTGCTATAATCCAAAAAGACCCAGAAGGGAAAAAGTGCTTACATTGGTAGGGTTCATTGCAGGTCCAGTATAGCCAGCTCCAGCAATAATGAGGGTAACCATTGATAAAACAATGAGACTATTTTGAATAATACTGTTTCTTGGTCCTTTAAAGATCACCAACATTATAAAGAAGCAACTCAAGAAGGTGAGCACTCCCTCTGCAATAGCTCCAGTGTGCATATCGACTTTTAACTGAGGACCCCCAAGAGTATGACTGTAAGAAGCTGGCATAAGCTCAAGAATTGACAATGCTCCCAGCCCAACCATCTAAGTACATAACATTTGGGTTAAAGCAGCCATGGCTGGAAAACAACTATTAAACAAAGAATTATACAATTGAATATGGCTTCCTACAAAGAAATACCATAATATAGAGATTGTTGAACCCGCAACAACATCACATAAGGCATAGGGTAATCATAAAAGGAGTAAGCTATTGCTTGAAAAAATTAAACGAGAAAATGCACACGCACATATTGCGGGAATAGCATCTGCATCACAATATGAAAATGCCTCCTCACAGACTACTTTCAGCAGAAAAGAAACAATAATTTCAAGAAGAGAACGAACTTCAAAACTCTTGAAGAGCGTATTCTATAATTCTAAATGCAAATCTTGTAAGAAGGCTTCTTTTTTACAAAGGAAAGATAATCAGAAGGGAAACAAATACCAGGTTGTTCTTGTCATCTGGGCAAAGATGCTAGATAAACTTGATATTTTGCCTCGAGTTTGCTCCTAATCGCCACCTGTAAAGTTGATTTTAGTAATAGTCACTAAACTTATAACTAAGAGACCAAGATTTATATAAGCAATAGCCATATAACCATATTACACCGTCCTTGACAGAATGGCTGGGTTTCAACATGAAGAACATGCCATGGGTTCGAACCAAAACACAAAAGGCGTCGGAAACTCCAAGCTCATCCAACTCATTTCGAAAATCATAGAGCAATCCAACGAAGATGCCAACTCGTTCTGTTACTCTTAATTCTGTCGGATTAGATAGAAGGAAAATAAGGCAGTATAAGGGCAAAAAATAAACAGTCGAGAAGACCATCAGAAGATACATTGACACTTTGAGTAAGATTGTTGAATGTTAACTCTAGGCACAACATCCTCAGCATCTTTCTTAGTGGCTGCACATCATGACAACAACAAAAACTCAGTTTTGATTCTCATTCTTGTATTGTATATGATTACTCTAGTATCTATATATGAAACATAAAGCCTTCAAGTATTCCATCTTATCAAACATAGGGAAGAAAAGAAGGAACAAAAGAAATACCATTAAAATTTGGTTAAGAATTAGAGGTAGAGGTAGGAAAGAGCTTGAAATCACGAGATCTATACAATAGAGCAAAAGTCCATCTTTGATTATAGTATACCTGCAATAATAATAGATAAATCAGACATAGCAATAAAGCCAAAACCTCCTTCATTGGGTGAATACCAAACACAATCTTCAGTTCTGATAATTTATCATAGGAAAGAAACCTTATTGTCAAATCCAAGCAATTACCTCGAACATCGATGTTTAATGACGCCGGAAGGATCTTGGAGACACCAATTCGGATCTACCCATTTCATGAAGAAAACGAATTGCGGGGATGATGGTTGACGATATCTACCATCATAGACAAATACTGAAAAATATTGGCATCTCCACCATACAACAAATCGATTTAACCCTCCAGAAAAAACCCTAAATACCTTCAATCCTTAGCTCCAGCCGATATCTGAATTTTTTACGGATCAGTTAGGGCATTAATGATGGTCTAGATCCGACAACTATTGGCATGGAGCTACTCTATGCTTTCTATGATAAATAAATTGTAGTCAGAAATCCAGGTCCATGAGCCGGGCTACACACCAAGATCGCCACTTGTAACCATGCAAAGATAATCTAATTTGGGATCCAATCAAATCACGGGAAAAATGAAAGGGGGTAAATCGAAATGGGGCAAATTGATTTGCGAGATTGGAAAAATCGGAATCGAAATCATAGCTAAAGACATTTCCTGATTTTTGGAACAGGATTCTTTTCCCAAGGTAAAAACCCCAAAACCTTAGGAAAATCACTTAAAAAAAATTCCAAAATTTTTTCCTCTAGATCGGGGAAAACCAAATTTAAAAAGATAAATTTGTGCTTCTTGTTAAATAAAGTTTAATGTCCTTAAAAACAAAACTCAGCTGAACTAACACTTGCGGACCAGCCATCCGGACTTCATCAATCCCTTGGTAGTAAATGACCATAATCGGAATGAGAGGCACGTAGATGCCCAACATATGCTTTAAAGCCCTATCCAGATGATTGAGGTTGTTCGGGCACACTTCATTTAGAATACATCGTGCAATATTTATGCAAAATAATTATGTGTAGAATAATTATATGCTAAGATCGAGATAATCAAAAATTTAAAAAAGGGTCTAGTTTACAATAGAAAAAATAGAGAAGCTACATGCCATTGCATCATTGAAGGTATGCCATCCAACGCATACCTTGTTGTCTTGTTGGAAATTTGTTGTACTTGTGTACTTGTTGTTTTGTATGCTTGTGCTCCCTCTAGATCTTGACCTCGGTAAGTGAAGCAAGGTTGTCATTGTTCCCTTGAGGATGACACCAAGAGCACCTTGGTTGTGGCCAAGTTGACGCACATTCTAGTTGCTTAGCAGAAGGTATTCAAGACAACCACATGCTGATGCATACTTGCTGGTGTGTATGCCATGAGGTCTACATCATTCACATATATTAATTGACAAACGATACGGTGAACAAGTTTGGGAGAAAATCCTCAAGCTGATCCATGTACAAATCGCATTGTGGGAAAGAGTGAACATCCCCTGTCGGACTCCAATACTACTATTGATAATCCTTCATGGGGGTGGCATTAGTCTTTGTGCAAGTTTTATATAGCCTATAAATTGCATTTTGCATTTTCTATGGAACTCCTAACCTCATCAATCTCTCCCACAACTTCTCCCTAGAGACCATGCCAAAAGCTTTGGCAAAGTCCACAAAAGACAATATAAATCTTGTCATTTATTTCTTTGTCCTCTATCAATATGCACAAGGTGAAAATATGGTCAAGGATGGGCGTTTAGGCTGAAGAACCTCGCTTGTGCAAGTGCATACACCTCTATTTCCTCTGCACATGCCATCATTTGTTGCTTAAGAATACACCCAATAGTTTTGCCAATGGCAGGCGATCATGATTGTGCGTTAGTTGACAAAGCCGGTAAGATCATCTGCCTTATGTATTGGGACTACTTTCTTTGGCGATCATTGTGAGGGAAAGCCTTCGAAGAATCTCTTTTGAAACGGACTTGTAAGCAAAGGAACAATCTATGGTCTTGTCCACTTTAACAGTTCTGCCTGCATGATAGAACATATCCCTTTGGTGTTCTGCCATATATTATGTCTTCTTGCCCTTGAGGAAAGCTTTATATTATTTGATAAGCTTGTAGTCCGAGAATGGGGTGATTAACAACCTTTCTTTGGTGCTTAAGCTCCTTACCGCACGACATGTTGATCGGGAGATAGAACATCTCCCTTTGGTGTTCTGCCATATATTGTGCCTTCTTGCCCTTGAGGAAAGCTTTATATTATTTAATCGCCTGCATTCTGAGAGTGGGATCAGTTACCAACATGAGCTGGGCATTTAAGCTCCTTACAACTGCGCATCAAACCGATTTTGAGGGGAAGCCTATTGAAGGCGAGAAAAAGGTCTACTTTTGATCTAGCCATGCATTTGATACCACTATAGTAAACTATTTTCATACTTTGTAAATGTTATGATTATATACCATCATATCATATGAGAAAGTTTATGATATAACAACGAACATTGAGACCAAGACATTGCATGAGACAAATTTGTTTAGTAGACACTTTTGTGGGACGAGCCCCACATAGGTTGTTCCCATTTTTAGTCTTTAGTGGCCACTTCTTATTATCAAACACGAAGACAAGATCATACTCATATCAATGTTTAAAACTTAGCACTATCTTTGAGAACTTATCACTATCTTTGTAGAAATTAACACTATACTCTGAGAACCCTGCACTATCCCAACTTTGTGCTATGTACTTTGTCAACTATCTTTGTAATCTTGATGCCTTTGTTCTTTAGGATAAGAAAAAACAAACAAACTGTAAAGATGATAAAAGCTGATATGTAAAAAACGCGACCCTTGCCTTTTGTTCTTTTCAAGATGTGGTCTTCATTAGTGAGAGATAATTGAAGATGAATGGTTTATTAAGCACCGTAGGTTGTGGGTTTTAGAAAGATCCTTCATGATGGTTGGCAATGGACTATTGCTCTATATGCATGAAATATCGACAAGTGAATCTCTTTTTCTAAACTTTGGACCTCCATTTTATTGGTGTGCTAAACTGAATGATGTTCATATCATCTATGTATTTAAACTCCTCACTTTGTATGCTTATGAAAAAAAGAGGCCGTGCTTTGGCGATTTTAGACAAAGACCTCTTATGAAAAAGAGACTATGCTTCACAATTTTAGATGAGCAGCTAATCAAAGTCCTGCTTGAATCACAATTTAAAGGTCTGATTTGAGGACGATTTGCATATAGCAAACATGGACAGGGTACTTGCTTGATTCAAGATCGTTAGTCCACGGATAAGGTTAATAGACTTTGTAAAAGAATAGAATAGAATAGAATAGAATAGAATAGAATAGAGTTTTTATCGTCACAGAGACCAATTGGCCTATGGGACCCAAGCGAGGCGCGGAACAAGCATATTCTTGTCCGGGTTAAAACCACCTCCTCGCCCTAAAGGGTTGTTTGGGGGAAAAACCGTGACAAGGATAGGTTTGCTGTCAAACTGTACAAATACAAATACAAATATATATCATGGGGGACAGAAATATGTACCATGTATCATGTAATTATATTTGCAACATTCTAATTACCTAGACCTTGAAACAAATTCATTCAAATCCATTAAGTTCCCAAAATGTTGTTTGGGTGTGGTATTACCTAAGATTTCCTAAGGTTTTTGGATGTATTCGTAGCCTAATTTGTTATAAATCTGACGTCAGTAAATGGGTTTTGAGCTTTCTAATGTGTTTTGCTTTGTTTCTTTTTTTTTGTAGTTCTTTCTTTTTTGAAGGTAGGGTTCGTGGCAATTTTATATGGCGGAGGCGGGTGGCATGGTCTTGGCCGACTTTATGCGGCCATGGCCGAAGCTTTCAAAACAAAGTTCTGGGCGATTGGCATCTTGTGTGAAACTGTCGAAAAACTACATGTGTACCTTTTTTTATGGAAGTTTAGTAATGACTTGTGAACTAGAGCGAAGATGCTTCAATTGCATGGCATGTAAGGATAAAATGGAAACATAAATGCCAAATAAGTTCTTCTTTGGCCCATTTGCGGCCATGACAAGAGCAAAGTTGGTTGGTCGAAGTTCTTCCATCTCGAAACTGTTTTTGCCAATGATAAAATCGTATTCTTGGATTTCTATTGTTGTTGTAAGAAAGGAGGAGATCTTTGATTGGGAAATCTTTCGCTGAAGTGCTTTTGCTTTCAGACATCGGTTTTACGTTGTTATTGAAAGAAAGAGAGAGTTTTTGGCGAAAAATCCTTGTGAGAATGTGGTTCTGCTTTGCACCAACAGTAAAGAAGATCCCATGTTCTAAATTTTCCTTTAACAATTGCATGTAATGTCCCTTTGGTTTTGGTTCTCTAACGCATGAATTTGTGGAGAAGAAAATGAAGAAAATTGAGAATACAGGGTAGTCAGATGGTCTTCTAAGATGCTTGAGCACATGCATGGGATTAGCCCCAGTGTAATGGAGCTCGCATTTGTTGTTGTACATATGTTTTCCACAATTGCATTGTTTGTAGGCAAAGACATCACATATAATGTGTTTGCTATTGTTTTGTCAGGACACATCACATTATTGTATGTTGAGCACCACAGCTATGGTAGTGTTGGTAAGTATTTGTTGATGTACACGGTTTATGAAGCATAGCACATGTGATGTGCTTGTGTTATCTTGAGATTCAAGCCGATTATGAAGAGGAACCTCATATTAATGAATAGCCACTTTCATATGTTTGTCCTTTTCTTTTGTAATTGAATATAATGTGTTTAAATGCGAATTGATGTAATTGGGAAGTCAATGTCTTAGAAATCATTGACTTGGGGACCATGTCTTGAAATCATAGTGTGACGTGGAAAAGGGGGTTTGACCCCATCTTATTTTCCAGCGGACGGTCCAGCGGACGGACAAGGATGATGGAGAGGGAATATGCTGGAGAATATTCCCAACATCTATGGTCAGGATTGAGCGATTATAGGATTGAGCGATTGCCCAATTATCGACAATAAGGCTCGTAGACTTTGTAAAAGAGTAATTATAACATTCTAATTACCTGGATCTCAGACAAATTCATTCAAATCCAATAGGGCATGCTCATTCAAGTGCCACTTTGGCAACGTCTTGTGAATGGTATTCCAAAGCATTTCAAAGCGCATAGTGGTAGTGCACAATATTTATGAGGAGACTTGATTAATGTTACCTTGTAATATTCTTCTTGAGAATATGTACCATTTTAGAGCAGTCCAAGAGGACTTTATTTGCCATTACCTTCATGCCTATTTACAATACTCCGTGTAGGATCCTGCATCCCCATTGTAAACAAAATCCTGACATTTCACATTTCTAAAACAGAACTTTAATCTACGCACTTTAGATAATTTTGCCAAAAACTTTTATTGAACAGAAATCAGAACAAAGATAATTGAGATAAACTCGTTGCCTTTTT
This sequence comes from Isoetes taiwanensis, assembly GCA_021234155.1. Classification (NCBI taxonomy): domain Eukaryota; kingdom Viridiplantae; phylum Streptophyta; class Lycopodiopsida; order Isoetales; family Isoetaceae; genus Isoetes; species Isoetes taiwanensis. The sequence continues at coordinate 2,839,739 of JAJEKV010000083.1, read as the reverse complement.
ATTGGCATTCCATTAACATGCTTGATTCCACAACGTTACTTTGCACAAATTCCAAAACCATGGACCGAGATTAATCGTTACACGAAGATACGGAGTCATTAACCACATTTCTGCATTACCAGTGGCTTATTGTTATGCATAGAACACTGGGAAGTTGAATACTTAACTAGACTCTTCCTTCTTCTCCTTCTTAGACGAGCTCAGCCAAAAATAACCAGCTACTATTGCTACAATTCCAGCAACAACTGCAAGATTACGTGATTGGTCTCCAAGAGGCTCCTCCGTCACTGGTTTAGTGCTGCTTGTGGATTCTGATGCAGCCTCACTAGCAATACCCTGGGCCTAAAATTCAAAACAATAGGAAAATAAAAACCAAAGCATGAGAGAGCAGACTTAATCCACAACTACTTTGAAGCCTAGTCATGACAGTATATCTGTAGTTGAAATCATTGACCTGCAAAATGTGATGCACAATATGCCTTCCAAGCAACTACATTACAGTGGTTCAAAAATCCTTGCAATGGTCATCACCAGATTGCAGCTGTAATGAAATGCTTATCAGCAATAATAATGTTCTTACTGTGCAATCAGGTTCTACCATGGCTGATATTAGATTGTTGCTTTGAATATTAAGGAAAGGCTTTCAAAATGGGATGCTTAATGTGAATCTAATATAATATTAAAGAACCCTTGAGTTCCTCAATCAACGATGTCAACCTTTAAATCATGAAAACACACTGGCCCTGGCACAAGGATAGAACTGCAATATAGCATACCTTCTGTTTTGCAAGCTTTTCCAGTCGCTCCCTTTCCATTTTCTATACAAATAAAACATTGTTTGAGGTTTAGCAGCATATACTTGAAAGTTATCAAACCTAAAGGATACCGTCATTTAATAGGGCAAATAGCAACACAATAGAAACAAAACTAAGACACAGAACTCCCTCTACGTTAAGTTTGAACATGGGACGTAATATCTGCAGTGATCTTTAAACAGTAAAATCCATAACAAGATAATGGAACCATGCAAGTAAAAGAGGAAATGTTGCAATCAGAGCACATTTTAAGAAAGAAGTTGCAAAAGTTTCTAGAAAATTATAATGCCAGAATCTAAGAAGAAGGACTCGAAAAATAAAAGGGGACATAGCAAACCTTGATATAGACATTTTCAGCGGCTTTTTCTTCTTCGCTCAAGACACGCTCGCCGCTAAAACTTGCTCGCCGGATCCTAAAAGCTGGAGCATTTCTGGAGGCGCCTAGCTCACCTCCTAGTCTTCGTGCAGCCTGTCAGACATCGCCATAGTTCTGTTCTAAGGAATTGATAGGATGAATGCCTCTCTTTTTTCCCTCTTCCCAAAATGCCTTTAGATAGGGCCACGTCATGCCACGTTATGAAATATAGACACACTAGAATAAAAATGCATATCTATAGACACATTAGTACTAGAATAAAAAATGCATATATCTAACTCATATAATTCTTATTGGCAAGATGCTTTAGTATATTCTCGTGTTTTGGGGGCAAAAATAAGCATCTAGAAAAACACAGCCAAAGCGGTCGTTGCCGTTTTTTCATCTGGCTTCTCTCATTCCGGCTTCACCGGATACATAGCCAAGGCCATCATTCGCCGATCTTAAATTTGCCCATTTCCGGGGCTATCCGGCGAGGATTCAAAGCCGCATTGGGACGATGCCGGCAGACGTAAAAACTTGGGAGGCATTACTCAGCATCCACCATTAATATCGTGCCTGGCGTGTGTTTTCAAACCAAGAAAGTTCCTGAGAGAAAATTTTGCTTGACATCTTCTACTCCGGCCGGACTTCTCTGGCGACTCTACTCCGGACCGCTTCTCTTTAGCGGCCATTACCCCTTCGTGCGGAGCATTTATTTGCCATTCTTGAGCATTTACCGGCATTCCGAGCATTTACTCGGCATTCAGATTGTTTTTACCCTGGCGGGAATGCTTCCCAAGTGTTTCCGTTACAAGAATGGCAATCTACTTGCCATTCTGGGATATCCAATGTGGACTCGCGCCGCCCGTCGCCTGTTTCCATCCCGAAATGGCAAGTAGATTCCATTCCTCAGATCTGGCAGTTTACTGCAGCCACAGTTGAGATTTCTCCGAATCATTCTAATTATTCTCGTGTAAAATTGTTTGTGGTTTTCTTTGGGTATAAATAGAGTGACATCGCTTAAACGTTTTCGATTCATTGATGCAAGGCGCTGTTAAATAAGGTATGTCGTCTATCAATTCCCTTGCTTTTCTTTGGTTTGATACAATTACGAGTTATAAACTGTTAAAATAGGCGGCTTCTAAGTTTTTTCTCGATTAATGGGGTTAATTATTTGTCCACTAATCATTAGGTTCTTATCATATCAGTTTTCATCTCCTCATCCTCCGGCCTTGCCATGAATGCGGAGAGGTACATTACATTCATATTCATAATAAAACACAGGGCATTAAAATTCAAAAGCAAAGTTTAAGCTTAGGATAAGAGAAATAAACCTAGAAATAATTAGGCTTAAAGGCTATGGACCTAGATTTGGCCTCAAACTTGGTGATGTCCTGCAAGGGCCGATGAGAAACCATTATTAAATGGGTTTATGGCTTGAATCATTGGCCATCTCCATTTGCAAATTAGGGCGAGAGAATCCAGACATTATGGCGATGTTTCTCTTTCAGATCTTATACAAAATATACATAAATTTATGGAGGAGAAAGGCTTGTGAGTTTTTGTTATTTCACGGTTGCTCGAATGGGCGGTTATAACTTCTTATGCGGTCGAAATACCCAACATCTCGGGATCTTAGAATGGGGAATCTCAAGACATGATCCATTCTATTAGAAATCATGGTGTGTTTCAAAGCTCTAGCAAAACATTTGGGCTATAATGTTGTTGAGATTAGTATGTAAGTATTTTACAATAGCATAGCTTTCACTCTCGTTTGGGTGCCTTCAATTTTCTTATTCATACAATAATAAGACCATCTTGAAATCAAGCGCATAACACTTATTATGCTCGTGTAAATGTTGAATATCCTTTCTATTACATATACTACCGAAGTGAGCAGGCTTGATAATTGCATTTGGCGTTGTGCTCGATGTCAAAATGTTTGAAGATCCCTGCATTCATCCCCAGTATCTTCCAAGTTGTATAGCCAGCTTAAGAACTTTTAGGCTTGATTCCTTAACCTTATGAATCCTTAACCTTATGAAGGTGTGCTGCTTTTCAGATATATATAAAATTGGCCAGATATCTTAATGATTTAATGATGGTATTCGTTTGAACCAGCCTCTTCCTTGAATTACTTGAAGGCTGCGTTCTTTCTTTCTGTTTCGACTTGTGGCCTTCCGCCTGTAGCATCCACCGGCTCTTTAGAAATGCTCTGCCCGCCGAAAATTGGCAGCTCACAGTGCCAGTGTGGCTCAACCACGTTCAGGCCGTGCCCCGGTTAGGTTAGAATTGAGATCGAAGTGTTTGATAACTGGGTGAACATTGTTTTTTTGCGTTGCATTTGGAACAACGTTAACGCAGTTCAGTTATATTTTGCTATTATAGTAGGTTTTGTGCCAGTTATATTTTGCTATTATAGTAGGTTTTGTGTTGTTCTGAATGTGAACAACAAACTATTTGCACACCAGGGATACCATAGTGGCCATGAGAATCGTATTTTACATAACAACTTGTATGCAAATAAGTTGTAGGGTTCCACGACCTTATAGTTAAATCTAGGGAAGTGAGGATAAAAGGCAAAAATAGGCACTTAAAGTATTGCAAATACTTGTTGTAATGTTGTACACTTTTATCATTCTATAATAGACTAATTTATACCCTTCGTCATTCTATAGGGGGCCAAGGCCAATGAAGCCCACTTCGAAAATGAAGTTAAAAAGTTGCACTATAACTATCACAAGGACTTTGACAGCATTTAATGTTTGAGCTTTAGCCAAATTAGAAAATAAGTAATGGCTTACCAGGCTTTGAACTCATATTGTTTTTAGATATTCAAAGTCTGATGTTGAAACATGGGGCATCATGTCTCCAAAGATTGTTGTCACTGCTTAGATAAAGGATGGAGCTCTGTTACCTTAAAATGTTTTGCCAACGATGTTTAAGTTGTCATTTATACAAAGATGATACAAAGATAAGCTAGACCCTTGCAAGCTAGAAATGAGATAACAAGCAGTTATTTGTAGAGATGGCTACCACTTCCTTTTTGCAAGTAAAAAATTTCTGTTAATGAATGCTATCAATCCATGATGCGGGTTTAAGGCCCATTTGCAAGCCCATAGCGAGAGGTCCTTTTTCTTGATACAAAAAATCGCTTTCTTTGTGAGTTGGAGTTGGTTGGCGGCCTTGGCATAAATTTCTTGTATACTATTATTATATTAGAGCGATTTTCCATTAGAGGGATGTCTCATATTTTAGTCATTTTCATTGGGCCACATAATCATAAGCTTCCAATTATTTCATTTGGTATTTGGGGACCGATATTTCACGCCGTGGTTTTGCCTAGTTTTTTTGGTGCGTGTATTGTATGCAAAACTTGTATTGTCGATTATATTTTTTTGGCGATTTGGGCTACTTGTTGGGCAGTCAAATAGGATTCCAAAATCGGCTCTGGGATGTGATTATTTTGGCGTTGTTGTGCATGGTGTGAAAAAGGAAGGGATCGTGCACACACATGGGCGATTCTATTGGGCGGACACTATTGTTGCCATCTCGTTGTTTTCGGTTCTAGAAACCCTGCGAGGTTTTGGCCGGATCGCGGTCCTTTTCCCCATCAATTTGGCGGTTCATCGTTGGTATGAGGACCCTAATTTGGTTCGATTCTTCTCCGGCTGTTCTTGTGCAGCGGATGGGCAGATAATTCTGATAAGGCCAATTCTGGATCCAGGATATGCTCTGAGATTATTAGGCTAGATTGAGAGATGTAATCAAATGTGGGAGCTAAGCTGCTAAGGTCATGGAAAATCAGCGATTTCCGCCGACTTCTAAAATTTTGCCGAAAGCCCAAATTTGGAGATGAGGTGCTCGATTTTTCAATGTTAGCTTGAAACGAGGCAAGACATGGTTTGTGGGAAGGTGGCAAGGTTGTTTTTATAGCATATGTCTCCCTAAGCTTCCAGGAAACCTCCCCACCTTCCTTGGAAACCTCCCCAACGTGGGTTTCACTTTAGAAAATCGGGGAGGTAATCTCCCTAGCTTTCACCTGAAACCTCCCCAATTTTCCTTGTAAGATGCGGGGAGGTTTCAAATAAAAAAAAGGGGAGGTATCCATGGAAAACGGGAAGGTTTACCATGAAAATAAAAATAAAAGGCCTCCACAAATTTGCCGGGGGGGATTAAGATTCACCTCCGTGACCTCGATCCACGTGCTTCTTGATGATGAGTCGTCATCCACCTCGGTGGTTGTGTAAATTAATTACGCTTTCTTGTATAAATATTTTGTGGAAACCTCCCCAACTTTCCAAAGAAACTAGGGAAGGTTTCCACAAAATGTTTATAAGAGCTCACATTTTGTTGAGTTTATCGTTTAGGTGATCTTCATCAAGCTTCTTCATTCGCCGATTCATCCGCCCATTGTGAGTTCTTCATCTAATTAAGTACACCTCCAGTGGCACGTTCATTTTTTATTCCTTTGATGCTCCTATTTATCTCATGGATTTGGGCGCCAACATCTATAGGGGAGTTGAAAATGAAATCTCTCTTTGATTCATCTCCATATGATTGAAGCAAATCGCAAGTGATTTTGCTTTTGAGAATGTTGACAATACTTGATTTTGAGGGCCTAGATGATCAAGACCATGTAACACCGAGCAGTGACTATGATAACCATTTGGATGAAGGAGACTCAGCTGGATCATATCCACCAATTCCTTCAATCAATTCAGATGAAGGTATACATTTTCATCGAAGCATCATACTCTCTAATGGTGCAATGTATCAAAACTCATGTCCAACCCTCTATCGAAGATGTCCTGAAGCGCAGATCCAAGTTTTCCTTTTGGGTATGTTCAACAATCCGCGAAGCCACAAAACACCTGAGATAGTAGAAAGGTGGTTGAGTTTCCAAAACAAACTAGAAGTTGATCCCGAAACTAATCTCTTCATACCGTGACCTTTGGGAAGAGGCTCTATATCCGCCGTCATGATTATCTTTAAAGGCCATCTTGATCCGTTTTAGGGCACGGCTACATGCCCTACCTTGAATAACATAAAAGGATATGGCAGTTTGGAGCCAAGTTTCATGGCATTCTCGAAGTCTATGTGAGGCAATGCATAGCAGCATTTGAATGTAATGCCCTTCTCGAGAAACCCAAGGTACCTCAGGATGCTTGTTCTTCTCGTGCTTCTGTGCACCATTCAACAACAAATACATATAACTCTCCCCACGGTCGAAGGTGTGTAAATAACTCTCGTAAACACAAAACCATCTATTCTCTGATCTCGTTGGCAAGCCAGGGATAGTTGTCAACAACCGTCTGATCCTCCAACACCCATGGAGCACATCCCTAAACCAATAAACTTGAGATATAAGTCTATATACCTAACATTATATGCTACAAATATATACATGACAAAATCTAAGACCCTAGGTACACGACACTCACCCGTTGGGTGCAAAGGTTCTAATATGTGGTGGGTGTAGTGGTGGCGGCATATGTGACATTTCAGGTCGACATGTACTAGTGACGTGGTAATATAATAATATGTATATTATATTGCCACGTCAGTAGTACATGTCGACCTTGATGACATGTACACGGCAACCGTAAAGGGTTGCACCCTAGGGTACAACTTGTTATGTTGCACATGCCCCATTTGCATGTGCATATAACCCCCTATTGCCATGTGGCAAAGCCCTAAGTGACCAATTAGATTCTAACCCTAAAAGCGTCATGTAAGAGAGCCTGGAACCCTAAAAATGCCCTTTTCGGATTCCAATCTCTAAGGACCTATTCTGACCAAGTGCATGTGCCATTCCGAACCACCAGACGCCGCGAAGCCCCCATTGCACAACAGATCTCCCAAATTCGTTTCTTCTGATCGATAGCATGGGCCCAGCCAATGGAGCTAGAAGCGAGCCACGGATCTGAGGAGGTTGTCATTCCGTTGTGCAATGCCGACTTCCAACTTGGGTGTGTAGCTAGTGAGTCTACACAACATCTCTTCTTTTGCCCTGAGATCTTACCATTTTGGTCCTGGGTGTCTCCCATACTAGAGCTTCGACACACCACCTCGGTGGCCCAAGGTCATCATTGTGTCTAAGCATTGCCCCATTCTCGCCTCTCTGGTGTCTATTGCTTTATGGGTGGTTTGGAAGCATCGGTCGCGAGGTGGCTCACGGAGGGAGGAGGGCAACTAACCCCTTGACAAAATAAAGAGCTACTTCAATATAGAGATTGCCTTAATGGCCCTATCCCACCATAGAAAGATGGAGTGCTTATAATAATAGGGGACTTGATAAGATTGGAAGACTTTACAATTCTCGCCTACTTCAAATGCCCTTTGGTGTGACAAGGATGATATCTTGCCTCCTGACGCAAGTACTCTACAAATAAGGTAACTCCCACTCTTAATGTTCCTGAGCCTATCAACCTCTTGGAGTTGTGGAAGTAGACTGGTCTAAGTCTGTAGTACCCTTCATCGTGGAGAAGAAGGTGACTCTCCCTATAGTATCTACTTGATGGCGAAGACGACTCCCTTGCTCTACTAGTACACACTCCAGAGATAGAATAGGTGCACTCAAGTGTTGTCCCTACTCTGCCTATCCATCCCATTGAGGGGATCCTTATGTACTCACTTTATATTATCTTCCTATACATATGATTAGTAGCAAAAAAAAAAAAGTATTTCCGGCCAAAAAAAATCCAAAAATAAATGTTTCAGGGCAAAAAAAATCCAAAAAAAATTACATTTGGAATCAGAAAATACTTTCCGATAAGATACATGTAGACTATTTTCGTGTGCATCTCTGAGGCAAAATTTGTCTCTGGCATCTCGGCGAAGTGTGCTTCGATGATGCCTTCGGGCTCACCTGAATCTTCACTTGGATCTCTGAATACTGCGAGCTCTAAGTTCAAAAAACCAAGGCATTCTTTAGGTCCAATTGCAAGAGAGCGTTGCTTCGGTTACCCTAAGGACAAATTCTTCAAAAAGCACAAGGTTCTACTTGCTTTAAGGTGCCTGCATCTTGCCTTCAGTTTCTCTAACTTTTTAAGCGCTCATTTTCGTTGGTCGGTTACTTCACCTCAAACCCTAGTTATCAAGTTCTGGCCCTATTCGTGGCAGCATATTGGTGTACCTACAGTTTTTTGCCTGATCTTTATATATTTGAGTTGATTTCGGATGAATCCCTATTTATTTAAGGGAAAAAAACTTACGTTAGAGCCTAGCACAATGGCGACCATCTTGAAACCTAAGGCTCCAATGGCCCCCAAAGCTCCGGCGTCCCATCCACCATATTTACAGGTATGCTAAGCTTTCTTTGGTTTTTCTCTTCTTTTTCTTAGTTCCTCTGTTCTTTTTTCTTTTACTTCTTTAGGTTCTGAATTGAAATGTCTTTGATATATTGACAGATGATTCTAGAGGCGATTTCCTCTCTGAAGGAAAGAACTGGATCGAGCCATCACGCCATAGCTAAATATATTGAAGATAAGTGCAAGAGTGGGTTGTCCGCAAATTTTAGGAAGACTCTAACGGCTTCGATTAAGGAATTTGGCAAAGGCGGAAAAGCTTACAAAGATAAAAGCTTAGTTCAAGGTTCCTTACGATGTGAAAAAGCTTCGGCCGCAAAGCCTAAAGCCAAAGGCGTAAAAGCGGCAAAAGCTCCAAAACCAAGCAAATCCGTTGCCAGGCCCTATCTTTGCGCAAAACTGCCAAGCTAAGCACAAAGTTACCAAAACCGAAGGTCGCATATAAATGCCACCAGCCTCCTTTCAAATTGTATTATTCATCATTTGCATTGTGATTGTGAACATCACAAGCGTACTTACATGCATTGTGGCTCACCAAGTTCGGGCTAAAAAATGCATCAATTGAATCCATATGCATTTAATTGAACCCAACCATCAACAAAAGACGATTTCAATGTCTTATGGATATTGAGAACACAATGAGATCCGGACTCTAAAATTTGGGCAATAGAACATTGAGGGCACTCTTTTGTTCCCATTTGGCTTTTTTATCGCTTTGTCTAGAATGTCTTTGTCTCTGTTTTCGATCTTGATGTCTTTTATAAGTAGTCATAATTGTGACCGACTTAGCAAAGCTGTGCAAACATTGCAGATTATAAACCCCCAATATTCTTACATGTTGCAATATTGGAGATCATGCAGTTAAGGTCATTGCATCTAAAGTGCATCATGGTAGTCCAAGCAATAACGAGCTTCAATGAAGCTCATTTAGTTCTAAACTCATTTAATAGCTTTTAGCATTGTTGAAGAATATAGAACTTTGTGTGGATTTTATCATTGCGGACATCTGGGAAGCCAAGCCTAAACCATTCTGAAATAGTTGGAAGTCCATATTATATAGCACCAGTATTGAGGTTAGATTAGAATTTTCCACCAATTCAAAGCTCCAACATCTGACCCGGTAGCCTCGAAACTTTGAAGCGGATTTTCTAACCCAATTGCTAGATTTCAAAGGAAGGAAGGAAGGAAGTTTATTTTAACGTCCCTTGGGCCGAGGCCTATGAGATGGTACATCACGAAGAATAGGCAAAAAAGCCAAAAACCCCAACACAAAACAAACAATGTAATGCAGTGGGAACCCTACTACGGGATGAAAAAAACCCCCACTTGGGAGGAAAAAACCCTAACGAAGAGGGCTCTCAAATACCATGCCCTTAAGAGCAAGTCGGCCGGCGAAATCTGCGATGTAAGCTCGGTCAAACCAGGAGGTGATCAGGATAACCCGATGTAGCGGTGTCGAGCATCTAAGATCGGTGCACGGCTGGGACATGGGCATATCTTGGGCAATCATTTGGAGGGCATGGTGCTCATTCTCTATCACGTGATCTCACAACACCGACATATCCTCTCCTCCCTCCCAGGGATCTCGTGCCCCATTCACCCCCACTGACTGTTTCAATTACGAGGTAATGGAAACCCGTCCTTATGGCAGCAATAGCTCTCCCTTTTCTTCAGAGAGATGTGTGCTTTCAAAACCGATGGTGTCCATGCTCAAGGCCGGGATTAATCGGAGGGGTTTGTTAGTCAAATTGCTGCTAGTGCATGTTTCTGAATTTCCCACGATGCCCCTGCAAAGATTCAAAATACCGAATTTGCCCTTCGCGCATAGTCCAACAAGCTCACTCAAGTGATTAAATAAAACAAACAAAACAAGATCGGAAAGATTTTTAACTTGGTGATCTATTCTCCCATATTTTTTCCGCCTTCTCCAACATGGTGCGACCCCTAATTTCTCGACTTCAGTTCACATCAAATATTGCATAGAGAGCTATGGCAGAGCTATTCAACCAGTCTTTAATGCAAATTAGCATAATGCAAAAATAGTTTAAAGTATTGTGTCAGGGCCTGCACTACATCCAAGAAATTGGTTCGGAAAACTGGCATGATCAATTCTAGTCAGCTAAATTTGCTATCAATTTTGAATTCTAGGGAAGAATCCACATTAAAAAATCGCACAATTTCAACTCTATAGGACCCAAATCAAGAAACAACCCAATAAATCCCCTGCATTTTGTGGCAAATCTTTGCAAAAATTATACATAGATTGACACCTAAAAAACGCTGCAAATTTGCAATTGTAGCTGGTGCCTGTAGCGGCATCTGTTTGGTCATCCACCCATCATGCTTCGGGTTTATTTACTATGTAATGTCCAAGTATTTCCACTACATGCCTTCAATATCTGAGTATCAAACACATGTTGCACAACTTCGAAGATCAAGCACATGTTGCACAACCGGTGCACTAATTAAAACAAAACCTTCTTTTAACTCTTTAGATATAGAGACAGCCACAAGTAAGTTTGTTGAACAATCCACCTTTTTAAGCAGTTAACTATTGCAAGAAAAGCAACATATTGTTTTTACTAAGAAGCCCATGAAATAGCCATCAGTATGTTGCACATTTGCAAAATATAAATGTGAAATGATTGATCATCCAGTGGGTAGATATTTGGAGTAGAACCCCAATGTTTGAAACATATCCAATTGAAACGTACATGTTCGTGTTGTTACAGTTACTGTTTCACTAAGCCATAATTCACCATTTACACCCATGTATGGGTTTACATGATACATGTATGGGTCATGGCAATAGATACATCATATAAGGAAGATTATACGATAATGGAAACCTCCCCAACTTTCCCTGGAAACCTCCCCACCTTTCCCTGGAAACCTCCCCAACTTTCTCCACATTAAAAAACAGGGGAGGTTTCCAGGGAAACCTGACCTTTCCTGGATGACCTGGGGAGGTTTCCAATTAAGAAAACAGGGGAGGTTTCCATGGAAAGGTGGGGAGGTTTCCATGGAAAGGTGGGGAGGTTTCCACAAAAGAAAAAAAAAAAGGGCTCTCTAAATTTGCACGAAGACCAAGACTAGCCCCCGTGCATCTCGGTCCTCGTCGCGTTCGTTTCCATATCTGCCAACATTAATGACTATTTTTTATTTTTTTAAATATTTTATGGAAACCTCCCCAACTTTCCAAAGAAACTAGGGGAGGTTTCCACAAAATGTCTATAAAATTTCAAAGTGAGCTATTTCTTGAAGCAAATCGTCTCTTTGAGTTCTTCTTTCATCAACGAATTCATCCAAGCTTTTTCTTCAAGTAAATCGTCCCTCTGAAGTTCTTCCTTCATCCACAGATTCATCCGTTCAGCCGCGGATTCCCATCGACTATTTCATCTTTCGTTCCTTTGATGTTGTTATTTATCTCATGGATTTGGAGCGTAACGTGAATGAGGGAGTTGAAGATGATATCTCCACTCTGATTCGTCCCTATATGATTCATAAGCAACTGTAAATGATTTCGCTTTTGATAATGTTGACAATGCTGCAGGTTTTGAGGATGTAGATGATGAAGACCATGTAACACCTAACGGTGATTATGACAATCATTTGAATGAGGGAGACTCGTTGGATCATATCCACCTATACCTTCAATCAACTCAAGGGAAGGTTACATTTTCACGGAAGCATCATACTCTTTGATGGTGCAATGCGTCAAGCCTCGTGTCCAGCCCTCCATCGAAGATATCCTAGGCGTTGATCCAAGTTTCCCTATTGGGTATGTTCGGCAGTCGCAAAAGCCAAAAAACCATACGATAATCGAAAGGTGGTTGAGTTTCCAAAAAACGGAAGTTGATCCGAAACTAATCTTCTCATACGCATGACTTTTGGGAAGTGGCTCTATATCCCACCATCATGGATGTGGAAGGAGATTATTTTAAAGGCCATGTTGATCCGGTTTGGGGCACCCCTATATGCCCTACCCTAGATAATATAAAAAAAATATATGGCGGTTTGGAGCCAAGTTTCATGGCATTCCGTAAGATTATGTGAGGCAATGCATAGCAACATGTGAATGTAATGCCCGCCCGCGGAATCCCATCAGATGAAAAAAAAAAAGCCTATTTACCCATGAGGAGAAAGTTCCATGTGACTTACTAGAGAGCCGCTGGAACAAATTGCGGTGGAGCCTAATGGTGAGATTGCTTCGGCGTCATATGAGAAGGTTGGGGAGATGGCACAAAATGTGTAGATTACATTTGTCATCGAGGGGAGATGCCCAAGATGTGCCATCACGGGATGGAAGGCGATGAGAAGAAGCTTCAAAAGTAGATGTGGATTTCGCCCTACGCATGCATTGATGCCATAGCAAAGATGGTTTTGCCAAAGATATACATATCTTGAGGGCATGATGGCCACAATCCATTCTCAAAATGATGAATGGTCTCGTCCCTTGCATCCCTCTATTGTAGAAGAGGCAGCAAACATCTTTGCTAGACACAAGACTTCCGGCTGTATGGAGTAATATGATGGAGGGAAAAAGAGATGTGCAATACCATGAGACCTGTTGGAAAGAGTCACTTACCCATTCAAACCGGCACCACCGTAAGGAAAGATAAAGCCATGGCCTCGGACCCGTCAAACACCCACCTCCTCTCAGCTCTGCCCAATCCTCTGAGGGGGTATGGCGTGACAAGTCCATGCATGCTCATATGAAGCTCTATGTCACCAGATGCATGCACCTCTTTCCTCTGCCTCCACCTACCCCCCCCCTGCCCTCGCCTACCTCGCCCCCGCCCTGCCCGCCTCTATCCCCATCATCATGTCTAGGAGATCGATCCCGGCTCGATCTCGTGACAGCGACAATTCGGCGTTGTGTCTCATGAAATGCGATTCCGGTGGAACCGCATCATCGTGAGGGTGACCCGGAAGATGGTATAGATGCCACCACATCCGGGCAGTCCGAGTATCGCTAAAAACAGTAGCACCTGGTGACGGCCAAGCTAGCAAGCATGCGGCTGCGGGTATCTCTCAACTTAGAGGCCATCTCGGGCCAAATGTCAACTGTGCATGTCTGCATGGCTAGATAGTGCACCAAGGGATCTGCGACATCCGGGTATGCCAACGAGGTAAAAGGTACCATAGTGCGGAGATAAATCTGCGCAAAGAAGAGAGACCATGAGAATAGATAGAGGGCTGAAAGATGCAGATCTTTGGAGGGGCTGGAATGTCACACACAAGACTAGATAGTGGATGGGCACATGAACCCCGGCTAGGGGCGTGGAAGGTGGGAGGGACATAATGACATAGGAAGAGATGGTGGTCTGTGGCGAAGCCGGTGAAGGAGGCGCGACTAAGGAATAGTAAGATCGGGACGGTGAGGTGGACTAGCTATGGGGGGGCCGTGGAAGGTGGAGGGACATGTGAAGGCGTGGGTAATGGGAAGGTGTCTACTTAAGGGGGGGCCGGTGGAAGGTGGAGGAAGGCGTGAGGACGTGGCATGGGAAGGTGGTCTAGCAATGGGGGGCCGTGGAAGGTGAGGGACATGTGAAGACATGGCATGGGAAGGTGGTCTAGGAGGAAAGTCGTGGAGGGAGGTGGTAATGGCGAAGGGTAAACCTGGTAGAATGGGAATAAATAATGAAGTGGGTAACGAAGGGCCCCTCAACCTCACTCAGGGCAGCCCCTGTGGAGGTCTACATCAACGGGTGGAAGGTGGAGGTGCAAGAATCAAATGGACGTGTCTCAAGCCTTATCCCTACGTGGTGATGCAAGATCCACCGTGGCTCCCAAATCAATCCCACCCGAGGCTCATCCGCTGCAATCGGCTTTTGCTCCAACTACTACTCCATCTCTCCGTGTAAATCCTCAACACGCCATGCATGTCTCGTGTGGAGCCTCTCCCTCGTCTGCATCGATATGGCCATCACGGGCCAGAGTCTACTCTACGGGTCTCCACAAAACGAGCCTCGCATCCTCGTCTCGACCTACTAGAGCCCTAATACGGCCTGCTATCCCTTGTGAGCCCCCCGTGGGTATCTAAGAAGCTAACTCGAGAAGAAGTACACCCTCGTGTTCCTCTCCCACTCTACCGCGCCTTTCTCTCAGAGCCTGCATACATGTAATGGCTATCCCGGGCGCGAGACAAGATACTGCGGCCTACGCACTACCGTCCGCTGAAAAAAAAGAAAAAAACACTATTCATTTGCGGTTATTCGAACTTGTGGAAAGCACTATTCATTTGGGATTGAGAGTAAACATTACTCATTAGGGATTGCAGAAAACACTATTCATTTGGGATTAGGAATGAATACTATTCATTAGGATTGCAAAAAACATGCTAGCAAAAGATAACTATTCATAAAATTTACAAGAATGGATAATTTCCCTTTGTATTGCAACTTTTGAAAGGTTTCTCAAAAAACAACATAGGTAATTCCTGTGTATATAACAAATTTTGGACAAAACAAATCCACTTTCTGACATTTTCAAGTGGAAAAGTTTCTTGAAATGAAAAATCCTTTTTTACGAACCAGTGTTTCCATATTTCCACATCAAACCCATCCAAACCACAACAAAATCCACAAGATGAGGCAAGCACCTTCGTTTTTAGCTTCAGTCCCTTCTCTTTTTAAAGTAAATCTTCACTTTGACGTTGCAAAAGGACCTGGACCGTTGATAACCCGCGGATAAGCGGATGATCGACTATAAAATAATCTTCAAACAAAATCGCTTTCTTTTCTTTAAGAAAGAAATAGTAGTCGATTAGATTATTTTACCTTTAAGAAGGCAAACTTGCAAATGTGGAGAACTTCGAGAATAAAACAAAGGTTCCAATTCTAGAAGCCGTTGCACTACAAAGGGATAGTCGACGCCCCAACGACGCCGCGACGCCGAAGAACGACGGTCGTCGTCGAATAACATCGACGACATCGCCGTTCAACGACGACAACGCCGTTCGACGCCGTTCAACGATGTTTCGGTGACGTGGTCGAATTGGCCTGCGTGGCATGGTAATACTTCTAAGATGGCAAGCGCGGCGTGTCGTTACACGCGCATGCAAACGCCGTTTAACGTCGCCTCGGATCGGCGTGGGCACATCCGGCCAAGCGTGGCTTTGTTGACATGCCAGTCGGCACGCCACCGTGTTCTCGCCATCCGACATGACGCCGCTTGAACGACGACTAAAAATCTGATGTGATCGGTCGCCCGTGGGTTTGCCGACATGCCGCCGGGCAGCGCCAAAAGTCCTCTGCCACGTTTACCGACATGACGCCGTTAAACGACGCTAGAATATCGGCGTGGCGCCGGTTTGCCGGCGTGGCATCGTCGTCCGCCACGCGCTATTGTCGGCCGAGCGCATCGTAAACAAACGTCGTTTAAACGGCGTCACTATTTTTTTTTGGGAAAAAAAACGGCAAAAAATTTAATAATCTTGACGTCGCTTATCGCTTGGAATGCCAAAATTACCCTATGGACTAAGTTACACGGGTCGGTTTTGCAAAAAGACACACTTTACGCCCTCTACATTCAAAAGATTCAAGCGGCCACCTCCTAGGCCAATTACTACGAAAGTATGTTGGACATAAGATAGTTTGGCGCTTCGAAGGGGTGGCCTTCTGGCCACAAAACTTGGTCCCTTTGGCAATGTGGACGTTCCCGAGTCCATTGGCATAGCCGAATCACGCCCGGAGAGGGAAAGTTGCCCGTCCGTCGCCGGGCCTTCCGGGAGAGGACTTTTGGGGCAAGGCGCCCCCGGGTGGTTTTAGGGTCCGTGCTCGGCGTCAACACCCCTATATGTCAAGACACAAATGCAAGGTCCTAGTCGAATCGACAAGGATAGAGCCTCAAACGTAAACCCTATGAGTTGCCGTGTTCTAGCGGGGTTTTGCGTTTTGGGTGCCGAAGTTTTGGTCTTTTGCACTTGGGGCGTGGCCGATCACATGCAATTGAGAACGCCGGCAAGGGGAACTGCGGAATGGAGTTTGGACCTGTACTCCTCCGTTGTGGCAATTAGAAGTCAAGGCCCGCTTTGCGGTAGCAAAGACATTCAGTAAATTCATAATTAATGCATAGTAACGGGCTTAAATTCTGATTTTTTGTGAGCTAGTTTCCTAAGTCATCGCCAACATACAGGCCAACTTTCAAAAATTTTGGATAAGGTTTAGATCAAATAGTTTGCATTAGAAACGGTTCAAGTAGCGTTGTTGGGCAGCCGGGCCGCACACTTGCCCAAGTCAAACAAGGCCAGGGACCTTGCAAGGCCTTCTCATTAGAGGGAAAAGTCCGAACTCCCGTGAGGCGAGCCCCAAAAAAAGCTTCCCGAGGCAGTGCTTTCTGGCGGCTCGGGGCGTGACGCTAAAGACCACACTTCCGATCTCGGTTCGATCCGAATCGCTGAATCCTTTATTCAAGGAACCTGGTCCGAGAAGGTCCAAAAATCCAACATCCGTCCGGAGAACATATCAAACCGCCAAGGCCCCGCTGGGCGACGGTGTAGAAACCAAAGTGTTTTGTCGTTCGGACATTGCGAGGGTCGAAATGCCGATCCAACCGCCACATCGTCCGAATGCCAAAATTACCCTAGGGACCAAGTTACACGGGTCGGGTTTTGCAAAAGAAAGAAACACTTAGCCCTACATTGCGGTGATTCGCCACCACCTCCTAGGCCAATTGACTACGAGTGTGTTGCACATGAGATAGTTTTAAGCTTCTTCAGAAGGGGTGGGCTTAAAGCCACAAAACTTGGTCCCTAGGGCAATGTTGACGTTCCGAGTCCATTGGCGAGAGGCGATCACGCGATTAGGAGAGGGAAAGTTGCCCGTCCGCCGGGGCCTTCTAAGAGGACTTTTGGGGCAAGCTGCTTCCGGGTGGTTTTTAGGGTCCGCGCTCTGGCGTCAACACCCCCCCTCTACGTCAAGACACGGCGCAAGGTCCTAGTCAAATCTGACAAGGATAGAGCCTCCGAAACGTAAACCCTATGAGTTGCCAGGTTCTAGCAGGGTTTGCGTTTTGGGTGCCGAGTTTTGGTCTTTTGCACTTGGGACATGGCCAAACACATGCAGTTGAGAACGCGAAGCAAGGGGAACTGACGGAATGGAGTTTGGACCTGTACTCCTCCCGCTATGGCGTTCCGGTCAAGGGCCGCTTTTGCGAGAGTAAGACATTCAGAAATTCGTAATTAATGCATAGTACCTAACTTAAATTCTGATTTTTTCACCGAAGCTTCCTAAGTCATCGCCAACATACAGGCCAACTTTCAAAAATTTTGGATAAGGTTTAGATCAAATAGTTTGCATTAGAACGGTGCGGCAGCTGTTGTTGGGCGCCGAGCCGCGGGCACACTTGCCCAAGTCAAACAAGGCCAGACCTTGCAAGGCCTCCTCATTAGAGGGAGAGTCCGAACCCGGAGGCGAGCCCCAAAAGCTTCCCGAGGCAGCCTTTCTCGGCAGCAAGCCCGCCGGGGTGTCTGCTAAAGACCACACTCCTCGATCTCGGTTCCCGTATCCGGCCGTTGAATCCTTTGTTCAAGGAACCTGGTCCGAAGGTCCAAAAATCCAACATCCGTCCGGAGAACATATCAAACCGCTGGCGTCCCCATGGGCGGCAAGAGAAACCAAAGTGTTTTGTCGTTCGGACATTATGGAGGGGTTTCAGAAATGGCGATCCAACTTCGCCACATCGTCCCAATGCCAAAATTACCCTAGGGACCAAGTTACACGGTTAGTTTTGCAAAAGAAAGAAACACTTACGCCCTACATTGCGATTCGCCAGCCACCTCCTAGGCCAATTGACTATGAGTGTGTTGCACATGAGATAGTTTGGCGCTTCTTTGAGAAGGGGTGGGCTTCGCCATAAAACTTGGTCCCTAGGGCAATGTCGACGTTCTGAGTCCATTGGCGAGCGAGATCATCACGGTTCCGGGAGAGGGAAAGTTGCTCGTCCGTCGCCGGGCCTTCTGAGAGGAATTTTTGGGGCAAGCCGCCTGGTGGTTTTAGGGTCCGTAACTGCGGCCAACACCCCCCTCTACATCAAGACACGGGCGCAAGGTCCTAGTCAAATCGACAAGGATAGAGCCTCCAAACGTACGTAAACCCTATGAGTTGCCGGTTCTAGCAAAGGTTTGCGTTTTGGGTGCCGAAGTTTTGGTCTTTGCACTTGGGACATAGCCCGTCACATGCGCTTGAGAACGCTAAGCAAGGGGAACCGACGGAATGGAGTTTGGACCGTATTCCTCCCGCCAGGCGCTTAGAAGTCAAGGGGCTTTTGCGAGAGCAAGACATTCAGTAAATTCGTAATTAATGCATAGTATGGACTTAAATTCTGATTTTTGTAAGCTAGCTTCCTAAGTCATCGCCAACATACACCAGCCAACTCTCAAAATTTTTGGATAAGGTTTAGATCAAATAGTTTGCACTAGAACAACCCGGGCTGACTGTTGTTGGGCACCGAAATGGCATTGCCCCAAGTCAAACAAGGCCAGGACCTTGCAAGGCCTCCTCATTAGAGGGAGAGTCCGAACCCGTGAGGCGAAAGCCCCAAAAGCTTCCCAAGGCAGCCTTTCCTGGCAGCCGCCCGCCGGGTGTACGCTTAAAGACCACACTCCCGGATCTCGGTTCCCGTATCCCAATCGTTGAATCCTTTGTTCCGTAAAACCGGTCCGAAGGTAAAAAATCCAACATCCATCCGGAGAACATATCAAACCGCTTGAAGCCCCTGCAAGGCGACGGTGTAGAAACCAAAGTGTTTTGTCGTTCGGACATTGCGGAGGAGGTTCAAATGCCGATCCGACTTCGCGCCACATTGTCCGGAATGCCAAAATTACCCTAGGGACCAAGTTACACGGTCGGTTTGCAAAAGAAAGAAACACTTACGCCCCACATTGCAAGATTCGCCAGCCTCCCTCCTCTAGGCCAATTGACTACGAAATCACAAAACTTGGTCCCTAGGGCAATGTCGACGCTCGAAGTCTATTGGCGTGACGAGATCACGCTTCCAGAGAGGAAGTTGCCCGTCCGTCGCCCGTGGCCTTCGAGAGAGGACTTTTTTTTAGGGCAAGCCGCCTCCGGGTGGTTTTAGGGTCCGTGTTCAAGCCAACACCCCCCTACGCCAAGACACCTGCCAAAGGTCCTAGTCAACCGACAAGCATAGAGCCTCCCAAACGTAAAACCCTATGAGTTGCCGGTTCTAGCGGGGTTTGCGCTTTGGGTGCCGAAGTTTGGTCTTTTGCACTTGGAACGTGGCCAATCACATACGATGAGAACACGGCAAGGGGAACTGACGGAATGGAGTTTGGACCTGTACTCCTCCGTTGTGGCGGTTAGAAGTCAAGGCCCGCTTTGCAAGTGCAAGACATTCAGAATTGAATTAATGCATAGTAATGGACTTAAATTACGATTTTGTCACAGCTTCCTAAGTCATCGCCAACATATAGGCCAACTTTCAAAAATTTTGGATATGGTTTAGATCAAATAGTTTGCACTAGAACGGGCCGCAGCAAACTGTTGTTGGGCGTGAGTGGCACACACTTGCCCAAGTCAAACAAGGCGGACCCTTGCAAGGCCTCCTCATTAGAGGGGAGAGTCCAACCCCGTGAGGCGAGCCCAAAAGCTTCCCGAGGCGCTCTTTCCCGGCAGCCTCCCGGGGGGGGCGACGCTAAAGAGCACACTCCCGGATCTCGGTTCCCGTGATCCGGCCGTTGAATCCTTTGTTCCAGGAACACAAGCGCTGCCCCGCGCTCTATACACCGTAAAAACAAAGTGTTTTGTCGTTCGGACATTGCGAGGTTCGAAATGCCGATCCGACTTCGCCACATCGTCCGAATGCCAAAATTACCCTAGGGACCAAGTTACACGGTCAGTTTTGCAAAAGAAAGAAACACTTACACCCTACATTGCGAAGATTCGCCAAAATCCTAGGCCAATTGACTACGAGTGTGTTGCACATGAGATAGTTTGGCTTCTTCGAAAGGGTGGGCTTCTGCCACAAAACTTGGTCCCTAGGGCAATGTCGACGCTCGAGTGCATTGGCAGAGATGATCACTGCCTCCGGAGAGGGAAGGCTGCCCGTCCGTCGCCCGGGGCCTTCGGAGGAATTTTGGGGCAAGCCGCCTCCCGAGTGGTTTTAGGGTCCGTGCTCAAGGCGTCAACACCTCCCTCTACCTCAAGACACGGCGCAAGGTCCTAGTCAAATCGACAAGGATAGAGCCTCCCAAACGTAAACCCCATGAGTTGCCGGGTTCCAGGGGTTTGCGTTTTGGGTGCCGAAGTTTTGGTCTTTTGCACTTGGGACGTGGCCATCACATGCGCTTGAGAACGAAGCAAGGGGAACTCGACGAATGGAGTTTGGACCTGTACTCCTCCCGCTGTGGCGCTTAGAAGTCAAGGGGTCTTTCGCGATAGCAAGACGTTAGAAATTCGTGAATTAATGCATAGTACGGACTTAAATTCTGATTTTTGTAAGCTAGCTTCCTAAGTCATTGCCAACATACAGGCCAACTCTCAAAAATTTTGGATAAGGTTTAGATCAAATAGTTTGCACTAGAACAAACGGGCAAAACAAGTTGTTCAGGCGTGAGGCACACTTGCCCAAAGTCAAACAAGGCCGGGACCTTGCAAGGCCTCCTCATTAGAGGGGAGAGTCCAACCCCGAGGCGAGCCCCAAAAGCTTCCCCGAGGCAGCCTTTCCCCGGCAGCCGCCCACGGGGTGTACGCTAAAGACCACACTCCTGGATCTCGGTTCCTCGTATCCGGACCGTTGAATCCTTTGTTCCGGGAACCTGGTCCGAGAAGGTCCAAAATCCAACATCCGGGTCCCGAGAACATATCAAACCATGCTGCTGGCCCCAAGGGCGGCGACAAGCCAGAAACCAAAGTGTTTTGTCGTTCGGACATTGCGAGGCTCCGAATGCCGATCCGACTTCGCCACATCGTCCGAATGCCAAAATTACCCTAGGGACCAACTTACACAAATCGG
Organism: Isoetes taiwanensis; assembly: GCA_021234155.1. Classification (NCBI taxonomy): domain Eukaryota; kingdom Viridiplantae; phylum Streptophyta; class Lycopodiopsida; order Isoetales; family Isoetaceae; genus Isoetes; species Isoetes taiwanensis. Next base: position 2,818,278 of record JAJEKV010000083.1, on the reverse strand, counting down.
TTTGCAAAAGAAAGAAACACTTACGCCTCTACATTGCGATTCAAAAGAACCACCTCCTAGGCCAATTGACTACGAAAGTGTTGCACATGAGATAGTTTACGCTTCTTCGAGAAGGGGTGGGCTTCTCGCCACAAAACTTGGTCCCTAGGGGCAAGTGTTAATACGCACGTCTGCAGACAAGTACGGTGCTAGACGCATACAAGCCGCATTACGTGGTTACAAGACGTTGAGCTCAAAGTACGTTAAGCACGCTTTTTTCAATTTTGTTTAGCACGTGTATGAATGCGTTAATGCATAATACGCCTAGTGCGTTTAGTACTCCCCGCCAAATGTTAAATTTTCATAGTTTATGCTACATGACCTTGGACTTTGCTACCAATGACATATTTGTAGATCTCTTTGCATTCCTATTAAGTATATATGAAATTGCACTTATTCATACTAAACGGAAACTATATTCATAGAAACCTGTATTACACATAGCACTTTTCCCACAATAGAGTTTCTTCCGGAGGCATTTTTGTCAATCAAAGTCACTGCAAAATGTGCATATCAGTTTAGAAAGAAGGTACGGTGTAAATCGATCTATTTTTTTTGTACTTACCCAACACTGGCTTTCAAATAAATGCTGGATGGCTTTCAAGTAGACACTGGTAGTGGAAGTTCAAGTTCATGACAAGCGGCAGAAAGGCAGAAAGTCGATAGAGCTCTGAAGAACTTGGAGATTTCTCTGCGGACCGTTGCTAAATTGTGGTCGTGACCTAGAATGCTAGGTTTGGTTACTTTTCCCTCTCTTTTATTTTTATTTTATCTTTTTTTTAACAATTTGGAAGGGCAAAGCCATTTGAATTGTTGTTTGGACTCTTGTTGAATCATGAATCATGAAAAACTCTCTATTGGATCTAAAACCATATGATTTTCTACATTAACATCATTCGAATGTTAAACTATCACAAAAAATACATGAAAGCAACATCACGACTTGTGAGCTTGATATTTGAAAGAAATTAAATGAATTATTTCTTATAACTTGGTATTAACTTGGCAAATGGTATATTAACTTGGTAAAAATGATGTATTTCTCCCTAGCAATTGGCCTAAAGGGGTGCAAGGAGAAGTAAGGGACATATTGTACTAGTTGCTCCACTAGACATGTTAAGTACCTTATTAGGGCGTTAGTACGCCCCGCACAAGTACTTGTGATAAGTACGGTACTTAAAAATTTTCATCGAACTTTTGCAGTTTTTTTTCATGTACAGTACGTCTGGTACATTTCATGAGGTACTAGACGTCCATAAAGGATACGCACGCGTACGTAAACAACACTGCCCTAGGGCAATGTCGGCGTTAAAGGTCCATTGGCGTAGCGGATCACGGCCCGGGGAGGGAAGTTGCCCGTCCGGCCGCCGGGACGCCTTCGAGAGGGACTTTTGGGGCAAGTTGCTTCGGGTGGTTTTTAGGTCCGGTGCTTCGGGCGTCCCCCCTCTCGTCAAGACACGGGCGCAAGGTCCTAGTCAAATCGACAAGCATAGAGCCTCAAAACGTAAACCCTATGAGTTGCCGGTTCTAGCAGGTTTGCGTTTTGGGTGCCGAAGTTTTGGTCTTTTGCACTTGAAACGTGGTCAATCACATGCATGAGAATGCTGAAGCAAGGGGAACGGACGGAATGGAGTTTGGACCTGTACTCCTCCCGTTGTGGCGGTTAGAAGTCAAGGCCCGCTTTTGCAAGAGAGCAAGACATTAAATAAATTAAGTAATTAATGCATAGTACGGACTTAAATTCTGATTTTTTCGTCATTAGCTTCCTAAGTCGGCCTAGCTTGTTGAGATAAACGACATCTTAAGCATGTTGGTAGGGTATTAGTTCTCATAGCGGGGGACAAAATTAAAAAAAATATATATATGTCGTCGTTAATGTTTAACACGTAGCTACATATACTATTGGTGGAAACCTAACCTTTTTAAATCTAACAAAATAAAATTTTAAGATAAACTACATCTTTGCATGTTGGTAAGGTATTAGTTATCGTAGCAGGTAAGGTATTACTAGTTATCATCATCGTATTATATACCTCATAGCTGAACGGATGTACCACAAAACATTGAACATTTTCATGGTGGTATATTTCATAACTTTAATGGGTGTAGCAAGTCAAATAAACCCCTATCTAGTTAAATAAACCCATGTATCAAGTGTACATGCAAAAAAAAAATAAAAAAAAAATGGGTCGTCGTAAAAAAACGTTGCGTTACAAACGCCGCTTAATCGACGTTTTTGTCGCCGCTTAACGACGTCACCGTGGATTTAAATCGAAAACAGCGCAATCCCGCCGCTTATTTTCGAAAGCAAGCAAAGCTTATGGAGGAGCCGTTTTTTGAGGCGATTTTCGGCGCGGATCTACTTTGGGGTCTATTCTAAGTGTAAGACAAGCTTCATAAGGTATGTGCACGGATCAACCAACTCGTTTTTTGAATCTAAACTTGTTTTTGGGTAGATTTAGGGCTTTTTGTATTTGTTGTTTGTTCTTCCTTCAACCTTCATTCTTCTTCTTCCATTCTTGCATCCTTCTTTCATACATATTCTTCCATTCCTTTGTCATCTTCTTCTTCTTCGATTCTTCCTCCTCTTATACTACTTCTTCCTCCTCTTATTCAAATTCTTACTCTTAATCCCCCTCTTGCTTTCATCTTCTTAGATTCTTCCTCCCCATTTTCGTTTCCTCCTCTTCTTCTTAGCCTTTTTCTTCTTGAATTCTTCCATTCTTCTTCTAATTTTTTCCCATCTAAGAAGACGCTGCTAAAAGATCTAGACCCTTCTTCTTTCCAAAATTTTTCCTTATTAGTTGTTTTATACTATTTCTTTCTAATCATTGAATTTTTTGTTTTGCATGTACACTCCTAGCAAAATGTGTTGTTCTTTGCAAAACAAGTTGGCACCTCTTCTTCGAGGTAAGGATTTAATTTTTCAATACGCTAATAAAATACTAATGCTTTATTTAGGTTAAATTGTTATCCAAGAAGGGGACGTCCATTGAAACCACCCTCCCCATTGATTTTCCATATTTTTTTTCCTTTAAGTTGTTTATTTTATACTAATATTTTACTAATCATTGAATTTATTGTTTTGCATGTACACTCCTAGCAAATGCGTTGTTTGTGCAAAACAACTTTGCCACCTTTGTACCGGGTAAGCATTTAATTTTCAATATGCTTAATGTATTGATTAATGTATTTAGCTTAATTTATTGATTAATGTATTTAGCTAAAAAAAATTGGGGCTTCATTTATTTTTGTATTTTTTTAATATATTTAAAATTACATCATTTAATGACGTTAAAATCTTATATATTTCTTTATTGGTTAAATTCATTTTATAGGCTTTAAATTAAATGTATTAACTTCATTCATAATAAATGTATTATTATTATTGTTTTCAATTTATAAAAAAAATTAAAAAATAATTAAAAAAATAATTTTTAATACCGTAAACGTCGCTGAATGACGGCGTTGCTTACGTGTTACTACGTCGACCAGCCACTGGCCGGTAATCCGTCCAAGTTTCCGCGCCACGCTATTGCGTACGGACGCCGTTAAACGACGTCAAACACGCGGGTCGCCACGCCAAAGAACCCACTTCCGACGCGCCCGCACTGCCGTAGCCCGTACCGCTGTACGCCTTTACGCATCTGCCGCGTTGAAACGACGCCACGCCGCCGCTTTAAGACGACGCGGCTATGACGCTGCGTCCGCTGTTGTGAAACGAATGCGTTGACGTCGTTATGGCGCCGTTCATCGACTTTTGGCGTCGTTCATCGGCGCTCAACGACGCCCGGGCGCCGTAATAGACGTCGTAATAGAGGCAATTTTTTGTAGTGTTGGAAGCTAATCGGTAAGCCATGGCGCCTTCTAGAATTTGCAAACCTTCTCGAGCCATGGCGCTTCTCGAAGTAGTCTAGGTAGGTGTTTGTTTTCATATAAAAGGAGGAGGAGGCGGCCACCCACCCTGGAGAAAGCGCTCTTACAAATGGTCGAGTTTCGGAGAGTAACTTCCGGGGATTGTCCCATCATGTAAAAAGTGCGAGAGGAGCGGTTTGAAGATTTTGAAGTCCGCGGCTTTCTTGATTAGCCGCATTTCAAAATGGCGGGATTAAAACCGACGAGGGCTATGAGATCTTTTGATCTCCGAAGTTTTTTTTTTTTTAAGAACTGTGGTCGCAATATATTAAAAAGAATGGTAATGTTACAAAGCAAGTGAGGAGGAAGGAGAACTGCCCCAAAGAGACGCTGATACCCTCGACACTCCACAACAACCGCGAACTCTAATCAAGACAAACCGCCATCACCATCTACCACACCCAAGAAGTCCCGCTAAATGGAAAACTTCCGCTTTACTAATCCCTTTGAACACCAAAAGCTTTGAAATAGCTTGTACCGAAGTCGAGGAATCGAGAGGCCGCAGGCTGCTGAATCCCCTGAAGATCCACAACCGTCCGCCACTTCCAAATCAATCCACACCAACCAAATAAGCCACGGATGCAAGGCTTGTCGCCGCGACGAGCCCAAGCACCGATATACATGAAGCGAAGAATTGTTGGCTATTCAATCTCACCAAAATGAGCCCCTGACCCAATCCCTGGCAACCTCGCGCAAGTGAGGGCATAAACCGTAGATAATGCTCCACAAATTTCCACCATGAAGGCCACAACAAGCTCGCCACCGAAGGATGTTGACCTGCTATCCGGGAACAAGTGGCGGGGAGTATTCCGCTACACATACCTATAGTCCCTCGGGGTGATGTGGTGGTGCGGTTTGGAAGGTTCATCCAGATGTTGTATCTTCTTGTTTTGTGCGGTCTTGTTCACCGGGTGTTGGCTATTCATGACACTCTGCCCCCCCTTCCAAGTGGTCTCCGCAGCTCCGGGTTCTCGATGGCTCGGTTTGGGCGTGGACATGGAACTCACTTCCCCAATCAAGGTTCTGTTATACGCATGGCGGTGGTGCAACGTGATCGTCGGTGGTGAATGTCCTTGTGAGTCGGGCTTTTTAGTCAAGTGTGAAGATCTCTTGATCTCTCGAGTTTTGCTGATGGTGGTTTTTCTTTTAAATCTTGAGCGGTGCCTTGAATTAGCCAAACCCGCTTACTCCTCGCATATTCAAACTTGAATCAAAGATGCCACAAAAAAAAATCCCCGGCTACAAATTTGTCGAAATTTATGCAAAACTATTTACCCATCAACGTGAGGTTTTGATGAAGACCAAAAGAAAGCAAGATTTGGCGGCGAAAACAAAGCATTAAATGGGAAACTGATTTGGCGGTCGAGAAGGCCGGGCTTAAATTGGCGAACTCGCTTGGCGCTGTTTAACCTCGCCGTAAATTGCTTCAAAACACGCTTTCAAATGATTGACAAGAACCTCGCCAACCTCCGCTTTCAAATCCTTGCCCTATGGTACGCTTTCTTCTTTTAGAAAGCCGGGGCCGGATTTTGGACCGGAAGTTTGGGTCCTGGCATCGAGAACAAAACAATGAGGGATTTTTGGCACGAAGCCGGATGTTCCCCTGGATTCCTTCCCTCACCGGATTCTAAGGGTTTAATCGAGAAACAATGCACGAATCAGCGCTAGTATCCAAGGGATCCACCGGCATCATAGAAACAAACAACGAGATTGAAGTGCTCTTCAAAATCGCCCTCATCCGTATGGCGCTCCTCCTCTAGCTTCAAGAATGTACTGAAAAGGAAAACATGCAACAAAAATAGAACTGCATACGAAAAGAGGAAAGAATTAATTCTAGACGCTCACATTAATTTTAGGTTATTATGAGTGGCTGTTATCCGTAGATCAAAAAATATCATAAACAATAATAGATTTGGGAAACCTCCCCAAAGTTAACATCAAAAAATATCATAAACAATAATAGATTTGGGAAACCTCCCCAAAGTTAACAATCTTGAAACCTCCCTGTTAGTTTTCTGGAAACCTCCCCAAGTTAGCAGAACTGGAAACCTCCCCAGGCTTTGCAGGAAAGCTGGGGAGGTTTCCAAGTAGGAAAATTTGGGAGGTTTCCGTTCTTGGGACCCTAACCAGATTAGGGCGTATATAATTTGAGCGAAGATTATATGTACCACGAGTAAGACTTATACTTTGCAATAGGTTAACACACCCTAAATAAATGAAAGATTATGACCTCTTCAGTTGCACGCTTGCAATATTGGCGACTCAAAGCAAATATTGCTTCATCTTTAATAACTACCAACTACGAAGTGTGCACAAGGCGCTGGCTCCGCCAGCGCTAAATTCTTGTAAATTTCTGTTTTATGAAGTGTGGCACTCTTATTGTTTTCCTAAGGTAAGTTTCTTTTTCTGGTTACTGGCAAACAAAAGTATTTCTACCCTGCAAATGACCTCCAGGAGATATGAGGATATTTCTCCAAACTGCCAGCTTGGTTGCAGTATGGAAGAGTGCACTGAACATATATTTCTCTGTCCTAAGCTTAATTCTTTCTGGTCTTGGTTCAATGAGAAGCTAGGCTACCTCTTCCCTATGAAAGTTAATGGCAATCTCTTAAATATATTCAAAACAATTGTGCTTTTGCCAATACTATTATGTTCATTGCCTTATGAAATATTTGGAAAGCAAGAAATAGAGTTGTGTATGGTAAAAAGAACTTCTCTATCTTTTGGATTAAGATGCATTTCCAGCTTGATATTGAATCTACCGCACTCACAAAGGAAATTGGCTAACAAGTATAACAGGAAGTGGGACTCAATTGGTGCTTTTAGGGGGACTTTTGATTTGTTTGTATCTAATTTATGTGTCATTAATTCTAACTCTGTATTTTGTGATGATGCTAGCATATCTGAGAGTATGTAAAGAAAGCCTTGGGGAGTTGGGAGACACTAAGAAGGATGCAGATCAAGAACTTGAGCTTTTAAGGCGACATGAATGGATCCCAATGCATTATAGGCAAGAAAACAAGTCTACACAAGCCTTCTGCAGAGAAGTGACTCAGATGTTCTGCATGTTTGAGTTTTTATCTATGTACCACTATTACATGTCAGAAAATCAGTTCTCAAATCTGAGGGGAGCAATTACTATACGCATAGACTTACATGAGATCTATATGGTTCCTTACTGCCTTAAGTGAAATTGAGTCCTCTTGCATTGATGACATTCTTTGAGAGAAGATTGGATCTGTTTGCACCTTTCTACTCATACTTTAATGCCAAATTGGACTCCCTTTGCTCTTAAGCACGCCACTCTCTTAATCTTATATCACGAATTCACAGGATTGTATCCCCACCAACCCTAACATCTTTTGCTCAACCTTGCTTCCTAATCTTGTTTTGGTTTTGGCTAGTACAGGTGATTGAAGAATTTTGCTGGGGTCGTGACTCTTTTTCTACCACCAACAGACTGTTATTTGAAAATTTTGACTTCTACCATAACGAGTCAAACTTCAACTCTGACTACATCTTTTGACTAGTTCTCCACTCACCTAAAATCTAGGGACATTTTGTTTCAATGATCTATGCTATTTTTAGCAGGTCAACCATGTACTGTTTTTCTTGATTAATGGAAAAACCAATTCTTACTCTAAAAAAAAAAAAAAAAAAAAAAAAAAAAAAAAAAAAAAAATTGTAAATTTATATTCTTACCCTAAAAAAAAAAAAAAATCACTGATTTTTCAAATTTATACTCATGAAACAATGAAGCCAATTTGATGCTTCCATTTGGTGTGAGTGGAAAAGCTGGTTCAGTTGAGACTATGGCAAAGGAACTGCTTATCAATGCATGGTAGTTGACAGACATCTTGACTTCTAAAAGCCCTCTTTTCTCCCCCTAAGGACAGTTCTGAATTTCAGGCCTCTGTGATTTATCCATGAGACCAAAAAAATCTGACGATATCATTCACAGCTTGAAAAGTCACACTATCTGGTTTCCAGCTTATATTGCACGTTGGAATCATCAGATGACGCCATCCACCTAAGGAAGAATTTGTCTGTATGGTTTATACTATTTATGATGTATACTCTGCTAATCAGCACTCCCGAGGAGAGATCTAATGGATCACATTACACCATTGCTGGTGGTTATGAGCTTCCTCACCTCATTTTCGATTCATGCCTGGACAGAAATAATAGCGAATGAATGATTTTCTGGCCTCCAAATAATAAAGCCTGCAATGTACAAATAATAAAGACTACCACCTTTTACAGAAGAAAGTTTAAACTTATGCAGACACAGGAGCAGGAGCAGTTGGATCACAAAAAGGGACGTTGATAGTCAATCATTTCTTTGTATAACTAATAAAAAAAATGCATATTTCTTGATATCATCTTGAAATCAACATTGCTCAGGACACTGTCGATCAACAGGTAAATATACAATTTATTCAATTCAGTAAGCAAATAAAAAGCCTAATAGGAAGGACTGTATTAGAAACATAAACAGTGGTTTAATAATCTCAGATGTTACTCCCTACACATTGCTATGAAACATAAGGAGCAGAAACTCTGGATGCCATGCCTGATACCTGTGCTTGAACCTGCGCTGTTCTCACTTTGACAGATGTTGCCCTAAAAAAGAACTGCTCCCGGGCTAGCATTCTGATATGCTTCAAATAAGCTTCTGCTGGTATCACTCCATCCTGCACTGCTTTATCAAGAGAATACAGAATGTCTTCAATAGCCAAATCTTCTGCAGTACATTCCAGCATCTGCTTTGAAAGAGGATCACAAGGTTCAAAAACATCATCTATGTCAATTTCCCTTGTTCCTTTGTCATTATCTTTCAACCATGTCTCTAACACATCTGTGTTGGTAAGAACAAGCTGAAGTTGTTGCTCTAGACCTTCCTTCTCTTGTTGCATTTCCTTGATATATGTATTCAGCTGTTCTGATCTCTGGTTTAAAGAAGCCTGAGTGTTAAACAGCTCGTCCATCTCCACCTCCTCATGATTTCCTAAGTTCCATAACATCTCGTTGCATTCTCTCTGTAAGAGTGGCAATAGCACTTCTCCTGAAAAACTTCTGAATCTTCTGTTCGCTGTGGAGCTGCTGGGTTTGGCTGCTGAACATATGCTGGAGGAACCGCCCTCGAAGCTGTGGAGGTGGACCAATACTTGGGGAAGATGTAGCTGGCGGTTGTTGCACAGGACTTACAACACTTGTTCCAGCATGAATAGGATTCATTCCCTGAAAATTCTGTGTCTGTGGTGGAGGAGGCGGTCTAGCAGGACCAGACGGAGGCCTAGAATATAATGGAGGATCTTCACCAAACAAGTAGCTGAGATTTCTGACCAGCTCCATCAAGTTCGACCTAGGGTAAACCCAATGCTGCAAAAAAGGGTGTGTTCACAGTACCAGAAGCATCAACAAAGGGGTGCCGCGGCTTAACGATCATATCCCTTGTTGGGGTTACATAGACAAGGGAGGGCTTCTTGGATAAGCCTCCAGAAGCCATATTTCTACAGGAATATTATACTTCACACCACGATAATGCATGGGTATTGTTCCATCTGCCCTCAAAAGATTTACCTGTCTGCCATCGTTATGTGTGAACAGCGCCGTCTTAACTTGCAATCCTGGGAACTCCTGAATCACGGTGACAAGATGCTGCCGAATAGACCATTTAACATCCTCATCATATGGTAAAGCATTGGGCCCCCTTTGGGAAAGAACGGAATTCAAAAACTGCATAGATGCATGTGATGTGGGAGAAGAAGTTGGAGCCGGACCTGATGCCATGGCTGGCATGACCAATTTTTTCCAAATTCAAGGGTTTTTAATGAATCGACAAGAATAAAAGGGAAACAATAAAGATACCTACTACTGACAAATACCTTGGCGATGAAAATTGTGCTGTGGGCGCCGGGGTTGGCTATGGCGACCGACCCTCTAAAAGAATGAAGGGCGCGTCTCAGGCATAGCCGTCGGACACGCTGTGGTGTTATGCCAAGTTGTAGGTCAAGTATTTTTGAAGGTTCCGTTAAATTTCGAGGAAAAAAAATATTTTGGCACATTATGTACGACTCAGAAATGTTCCAGCCCCTCAAGTTTCTGAACATATATAATTATTATTGGGTCGATTCTCTGGCATATTCTTTGACGTCCGAGGCACTCATCTTGGCCGTCCATCGTAGACATTTTAGAGAAGGCCACCGCCATAGCCATCGATGTACGTGGTCGGGCCGGGGTTTAAGCTTCAGATAGCGGGGCTGCAAATGTGGTCGTATCCAAAGTTTGGTGCTTGATGCCAAGCCTTACTTATTTGTTTGACTCTGTATTGTTGTGTTCCGGCACAATCTGGAGCGATGTGTCTAAAGCCCTGATATTTTTGCCCGCTTACTCTGTTTCGACTACACTATTCCAGCTTCTCCATTTGCCCCTGCGCTCTTGAAAAAAATGTTGCTGTGAAATGCAAAGCAGGCAGGCAATCTGAGGCAAAGAATAAGATGCCTAGGAAGGATCGAGAGCTAGAAGGGAGAAAAAGATTTGCATTTGAGAGGAGGAGCAGCAGGCAAGGAGATGTTGCAGTTGAGAGGCATGGCTTTGGCAGCAGCAGGGTTGAAACCGCGAAGGGCGGTGGCGTTGGCCATGAGCTTGCAGGCGCACACTTCCTGGGGCGTGGTGGATCGGAGGCCGTCACAGCATTCCTTTGATGGGCTTGGTGGATTTGGCCCTATCACAGCTCCTGCGCAGGGCGCCAGCTTTGCCTCAGATTTTTCACAGTCTACCTTTGGCTTGCTCCCACAACTCCTCCACCATAGCTACAACCATCAATGCTGCAATATACACCATCAATTTCCCCATATTTCCTGTGAGATCAGCATACCCTTTTTTAGCAAATACTGCCAGAAAAAGTGTCACAAGAGAAAGAACACCAACACTGCTGAAGTGATCAGAAAGAACACCAATACTGCTGAGCTGACTTGCATGCCTAACAACATGGCGATTCTAGAGGTTTTTTTTTTTTATTATTATTATTTGTTGATTTTGATGTGGTTGCAAGTACGCAGTTGCAGCAAAGTGCATATTTCCAAATAGAACTCCTGAAAAACCTGTAGTACAGCCATGGCTTATGGTGTATCAGAGATGAAATTAACTAGCATGATGATAACCCTTTGATATTTTTAATGGTCTGTAAACCCTAGCATAGCCTCTTGATGCCTACTTTTTCCTAGAATTGCCACATATCACATATTGTTGGATCCTCAAAGTTTTATCCGAATTTAGGGACTGCCACATCATAGATATGGGGGACTTCAAATCGTTTACTTGCAAATGCTCCAGTTATAGTGCATAAATGTTGTTGCTTGATCATGATTTAGATTTTTAATCCCTTTTCTTCCCTTCTTGCATTGGAAAGGTCTCTAAATATTTTGCTATAGAAGCATGTTTGAGCAGGAAGCACTTTGCTATAGGAACATGCTTGAGCAGGAAGCACAGGTAAAGGTTGTTTCACCAAGGTTCTCTCTCAATAAAGAACACATTTGATGCTTGCTCAAGCAGATTGTGAGCATTAAGCCTTAAAGAATAGGCTGATACATACGGCTACTTCTGATATTTACATTTTCTATTCTATTCTATTCTATTCTATTCTCTACGGTCTACAAATGACACTTGATGCTGTTGGTTAAAGCTTGGTCAAGAAAATGTACTCATGTCTAGAGTTAAAGGTATTTTTGCAATTTCCCAATCTGTGGTATCATTTGGTTAAGAAATCTTCAATAGCATTTATTAAGCACATATACTGCACATGTTTTTCCAGACTTCCAGTAAACTCGTTCTGCTACTTATTCTTTTAGAGCTTTTGAGGCATAAAATCTAGCATAGCAAAAAGTTGAAAGATACATAATCAAGGTTGTGAACCGAATTTGAAGATATAAACCTAATGAGAAGAGGATGTTTCAGTGTTCGTTAGATCCTCAGGATCTAAACATTAGATCCTTTAGATAATTTTCTGCAGGATCGATCCCGGATCGATCGTCCGATCCTTCCACTTAAATAAAAAAAAAATCGTTAGGTTAGGTCTTCTCTCTTCGTAGGGCCAGCTCCGACTCGTAGGTCATACATTCCTCATGTTGTTCCGGACCTGGCCGTTGAGTCCGAATCACTGCAACCGTTGTTCCGACCCTGCTATGACCTGCCAATCACTCGGGTTAGTTTCGTGAGGTGAGGTCGGTCCATTCGATTCTAGGTGAAGAGGTCGGTTCGGAGGTGAGATTCGTGAGATATTCGAGAGGTGAGATCGATTCGGAGGTTAGATTCAACAGAGGGTCGATTCGGAGGGGTCGAGGTGAGAGATCCAGATTCAATCTCAAGCCGAAGGTGGAAAATAAGCTATGGAAGCAAGCCCTGCTCGAACACTCTAAAATTCCAGGGGCAAGTAGTGGAAGTGGAAATAGGCATTATATTTGCAAATTTTGCAAACTTGAAGCTTCGTGCCCAATTACAAAGCTAGAAGCTCACCTCCACGGGCATTAGTGGCTATGGAGTGAAGGGGTGTACTTCTTGTCCCCCAAATTAAAACGTAAATATTATCAAGAAGGGTAGGATGGGTGGCATTATTGGAGCCTTGGCTGCAAATAATCAATATCAACCCGTGGAGCATCATGCTCAATTCACGAATCTCCGGAGCTTCCTCTATTCCTCCACAAGCGCCAAAGAGAAGAAGAGGATCCGATTATTCGATGTTGATATTGCAAATGCTTTGCTTTAAGTGGTCCGGCCTATGTCTACTATCCAAGTAGAACAATTACAAGAGTGTGCGTAACTTGCTTCTCCTAGACATTTGGCCACAAAACAAATGACCCTCACTAGAACTCAAGTAGGCTGGCAAAAAGATGGATTGAATTAATGACATGGAGGTTGGTAAGATGCTTGTTGAATGCAATCTTCCATTTCAGATTTTGGATACTCTAGCTGGAGGCAAATGGTGGAGACATTGACACAGTAGGAAAAAAACAGTCGGTCCATGTTCAACGACACTAAAAAGAATATCATTCCAAAGAATTAGTGATGGCATCACGAAAAGATATCCGCCAAATTGAGCAAAAGTGGACCCTTCTGGATGCACGATTATGACGGATGGATGGGTTGACATGAGAAAAAGAGGCCTCTATAATGTTATGATATCTTCTGCCTTTGGTACAGTGTACAAGAAATCTTATGATATGAGTGGTGCTGGGGTGAGTGTTACAGGAGAGCTTTTGTTTGAAAAGATGCAGGAGGTTATTCAAGAAGTTGGAGAAGAAAACGTAGTCCAGGTAATTACTGATAATGGTGCAAATTGTGTGAACATGGGAAAGTTGTTGGAGGAGGAGTATAAATCCATAGTATGGACTCCTTGTGCTTCACATAGCCTGAACTTGTTATTGAAAGACATTGCGGCCATTCCATGGATAACAAAAGCCATTAGCAAAGGTGAGCAAATTGTGACTTTATTTGCACGAAAGAAGAAAGCTCTAGCAATTTATCGGAAGCATGCAAAATTAAAGCTTTTAAAACCAGCAAAGACTAGGTTTGGTTCAAGGTTTATCATGGTTGAGCGTTTGGTCCAAGTATGGGATTCGTTGCGGCAAACTGTTGTGTCAGATGAGTGGAGAATATGGAATGATAGAACGCTACCCAAAAGTGAGGCAATCCAGCTTCTCATATTAGATTCCACTACTCTTATGGATTTTCGTGACATCCGCGAAGTCATACCTACCGATTAATACTCTGTTCTACGCCTTCTTGATAGAGAGGGCGCAACTATTAGCTTGCTTTACGAGTTCATGGAGCGCATCAACCAGGCACTTGACAAGCGGATCAAAGAGAATGCTCATGGATCTATGATGGCAAGCAGGTATTTTAGAGTTTCTTAATCCAACAATCTATTTCTTTTGATTTCAATTTCATTTTATCAATTATCAAAAATATTAAATATTAATTACTAAGATGTACTATACTATGTTTTAGAATTCAAGTGATAAAGGATAAGGTGAAAGCACGGCGGGATTGGTTTTATCGCCCAATTCATGCTGTCGCCTATCTAATCCATCCTTTATGGAGAAATGGCATCACTGAATTGGACAAAGAGCTCCATACGGGTTGGGTGTCGTACTTGGTGCGCATCTATAATGATGATCATGAGAAAGCGGATCAATTGTATGATGATTTGCTACAGTTCCGAGGAAGAATGGGTGATTTCAATAATCCCATGGCCGAGAGTCGTGGTGCAATGTCTAAACCGGTTTCATGGTGGGAAAAATATGGTGGATGCACACCCGAGCTTCAAAAGTTAGCTATTAGAGTCTTATCTCAGGTATGGCAACAATGGTTTAAGTATTTATTTATGATCTAGTGACTAGTAGTCTATAATTCTATTCTCTTCTATGTTTTTAATTATATTTCTCTCAAATGGTGGAATACTAGGATTGTTCTACATGTGCAGTAGAGAGAAATTGGTCAGCCCATTCTCTTATTCATACAAAAAGGAGAAACAAATTGAAAACAAGCACACTGCATAGATTAGTCTATTGCAGGGAAAACTTGCGGGCCTTGCGCAAATACAAGAAACTCAAAGAACCAAAGCAGGTCAATAATTTAGATATGTCTTTCTTTTCAATCTAGAATGTTCTTTTCATTATTAATCAAGTAAAGAATGACGTATTTCTATTGCAGGTAGATCCCAATGAAATAGACGTATTCAAAGCTCCTGATTTACCTCAAATTAATCGAGAAGAGGAGGACTTGTACAAGATTTTGTTTCTAGAGTGCTCTGGAACAAGGAGAGCTACTCGTGGGAAATCCAAGGGCAAGGGTCCAGTTGATCCTAACGCTAGTTCTAGTGGGAGTGGAAGAGGTCGCGGCAGGGGGAAAAGGGGACGTCGTAGGGGGCGAGGACGTGGTATTGTCATTGTGGAGGAAGAGGAGAATGAAGATGTAATGATAGAAGAAGAAGAGGAAGAGCCGAGTGAGTGTGAAGAGGAGGAAGAAGAGATTGAGACAAATAGTGAATCTGATGATGATACAGATGAGGATGAAGATGAGTGTGCTAGCAATGGATCAGATTTTGAGGATGAGGATGAAGGCTCTTCGTCTAAATAGATAGCTATAGCTTGTTCATTTTGGTTTAGAGGATGAGGATTGAGGAACACAAACATAATGTTTGTCTCTATTTTTATTTTCTTATGCATCTGTTATCTATTTATAATTGTTATCTATTAAGTAGAGAGGCTATTTATTTTAAATATATATTAAATTTTATTATTTCTAAAAGGATCTGAAAAGGATCTAAAACGATCGATCTTTCGATCCTTTAGATCCTTTCGGTCCTGAAGGATCTATCTTCCGATCCTTTTGAACACTGGGATGTTTCATAAATAATGAAGGTTGTAAATCCAAATTGAAGTTTCAAATCTAATAAGAAGAGAACAAATTGATATTTATGCAGTTAGACGAACTTAACTCTTAGCTTCATCCTCATTTACCTAGAATGTAGCACCCCACAAGTTTGGAAGCCAGTAAGTGAATTTGTAAGGAAAACAACCTTGGCTGTTAAAACATTCTTATATAACAGAGGTTGTTAAGGAAACCAGTAAGTGAATTTGTAGGGGAAATAAACTTGGCTGCTAAAACATTCTTATATACCAAGGGGTCGTTAAAAGAGAAATGTTCGCGGGGCCTTGGCCGCCGCGATAAATTTCTTGTAATTCGATAATTTTTGGACGGGAGGAATTCCCCCAAATAAATTTTCTTGGTGGAGCCGCCAGCCTCGGCTAACAAACGTAATAAATACTAGCCGGGATTACGTACTGGAAAAATTTCCAGTGGCTGACGTGGCAAAAGTTTTTAAGGCATTGTTTGACGTGGCAATATTCCCCTTTTTCTTCCGATAGCTCTGTTCTGTTTTTTTTTTCTTCGGCTTGGCGATCTCCAGTGTCAGAGCCGATTTTGCAGCTCAACCATCAAAAGATGAGTTGATGCTTGGGAATGCAGCGATTGCTTGAGTTTTTTTGTTTTTTGTTATTTCATCTTAATCTTAACATTTGCTCTGATTTTGTGTTTTAGGGCGAGTTTTTACTGCTTTATGTCGATAGTAGGTCATTCTAGGTGGCTTCTTTGCTACATGCAAACTGTTTTGAAGCTCGGTTATGGTGGTTTTGCTCTGCTTTGTTTTTTCTTGCTTACGGCTTGGCGATCTCCAGCGTCAGGGCCGATTCAATCATGCAAGTCTATTCTCAAAATGCCAAGTTACTAAAAGAAAAGGGAGATCCTAGTTCCGGATCACTCTGTTCATGTTTTTTCCCTGATAAAAATCTTTCTCTATTGATTGGTTTACATATTTCGTTCATGTGCCGTCGGGTTCAATATACCCAATTATTGAAAGAAAAGGAAAAGGCATTTCCTTCAAGACATCCTGTTTTTTTGGGGCCTTTTTGTAAATTAAGAATCTGATGTTTATCAAGATAAAGACCCTGGGAACTTGCTGTTTATCGAGATAAAAAAAAGGAAGTATCTTCCATATCATTATTGTCATTTCATTGCATATTAATGATATATGGAATGTAATTGTTGGGAACTGGGACTCACATTTTTATCGCCCATTAAAGAATTATGATGAGATCATACCAATTTCCAAATCTATGTTGCATTATTTGAAAATAGACTTGATCTCCGGCATCAGGGCCCATTAAATTGCACTCGAGAAAATTGTTTAAAGTGGTGAAAAACATTCCTGGACGTGAAATTCCGTGTCTTAATTTAGACAGAATATTACAGTAATCCCAAGCTAGTGGTTACTAAGTGATCTTAACTGTTGTGATCAATCTTGGCCAATGCTTTCCTCAAGCCATAAAAATAGGGTGTCCCATTTTCTGCCCTATCCACCTATGGCTGTTTGCCACGTTGTATATAACTGCAAACAGAAGCAGATCGCTATAGCTTGATGCAGTATCTTGGATCTTGCTTCCTTAGCAAGCTTTGGGATGCTAATGCCCTTGAACAGGTCAAGGCAGCAGATTACAAACACCAGATAAATCCCGCATTTGAACAAGGTCCACAACGCTACTTGTGTACCACCTGCCTATGAAGAAGCGTGGACTCATTATTTCAATTCGCACAGGTGCACACCTCCAGATTGAGACAGACAAATGGATTGTGGAGCCACACCAGGACAGGGTTTGTCAGTGCTGCCAAGGGGAAGCCATTAAAGATGAGCGCCATACTCTGTAGAGTTGTATAGTATACGAACAAATTCAGATACATTACGCTGAGTTAGTCAGGTCTAACCAGTTGTTGTATGTGCTATTGAACACAGCTTTGATACGAATGTTGGGATCATACCTTCAGGAGGTCATGGATATCAGGTTCAAGTATGGCCTCGGACATTGACATGGTATATATATTTCATGATATATATATTTGTATAGTTTGTCAACATCCTTAGTACTGCCACGGTTTTTCCCTCAAAAATGCTTTGGAGTGGGGTTTTTTAATATAGACAGTAATAAGTATGTTGCACTCCTTTACTGGGTCCCATATGTTGATTGGTCTCCGTGGACGATAATATCCATTCAATTCAATTTAATTTAATTTAATTCGATTCAATTCAATTCAATTCTAAGACCTCTAGTATATAAGATGCTATAGCAACTACTTCAAATATCTACTAATGCGCATATAGAAATTGATGTGGGACCAAGAAAGCTCTCTCTGATAGTCATAAGCGTTAGACAAATATAAAGTGCATGTCATTCTTTTTCTAGAGTTTTGAACTGACAGAGCAAATTTTAGATTTCTACCTACTTGTGTTCAAGTTTCTTTTTTTTTTTTCCCCCTTTTTTTTTTTTTTTTTTGAAGAACGAAAGCCAAAAACTTTATTAATCAGATAAAACCTACAAAATTTACATGTCTCATCTAACTGTGTAAGCACAAAAAAATGCCATAGGAGCACGAGCCTGGAGCACAATGTACTTACT
Organism: Isoetes taiwanensis; assembly: GCA_021234155.1. Lineage (NCBI taxonomy): Eukaryota > Viridiplantae > Streptophyta > Lycopodiopsida > Isoetales > Isoetaceae > Isoetes > Isoetes taiwanensis. The sequence goes on along the minus strand of JAJEKV010000083.1, from coordinate 2,800,312 downwards.
CCAAAATAGGAGATTAACAATAAGAATCAATTCGAAGATACTGAATCCATATGCGTTCCATCATTTATGCAACAAACTTAAACACAATTGCATGAAAGAAGTTAGTGAAAGGAACAATAGAATAAAAAGTGACTAAGGGATAAATGCAGGACAATCAAATGAACAAACCATAAGGAATAAGGACGAAGTGTTGCAATCGATGTATTCGAATCATGTACTAGGTGGTTTAAGTGGTCTAGAATGGACCCAAGTGTTTGAATCAAATCAATAAATCAATGTCAAAGAACGACCACAACTTGAAAAATAGCGCTTGGAACAACTCCTAACGCAAGAAGTGAAATAGGAAAAAGGGATATGGACCTACCAACACCACAATGCCACAACAAAAATAGATAGTTAATCGATAATGAAAGGGCAATTATGATAACTATAGCAAATGGAATGACGATGAAATACCGCGCAATGGGACGAAAAAATAGAGTAATGAGGAAAAAAAGCAAATGGCACAAGAAAGCAAATGGCACAATGGAGCCAGTAGAGAAAATGTAACAGTGACCCGCAAAAAAGTGAATGGAACAAAGCGACACCAAGGCAAAACTAGATTCAAGGCATAACTGTAGCAAACTGAACAAATGGAACAAAAGATGGAACTGTTAAACAACTAGGACAACCCATAGTAGACACATGGATGAAACCCATGTTGAAACCAACGAAGCAAAAAACAAGTTAGATAATAGGATAAGCGATATAGAACTAAAGGGGAGGTAGTGGGACAAATGAAACAAAAAGGGGTAACATAAATAAATGAAGCAGCTAAAACAAATGAGACGAGAAAAATAGTGACAAGGGGAAACACAAAAAAAGGGGTCTAGAATAGCCTTCAATTAAAAACAAGGTGCTGCGCATAGAGGGTTGCCCTCCATGGCTGGAGGGTGAAGTGGCCTAAATATAACCGTGAAGTCATGTTTTTTACAATCTATATCTAAATTAAAGTAGACCCCTACCATGTTCTTACAATCAGTTTGTAGTTCCACTACATTCATATACAAGCCTATCCACAAGTACCCCTCAATCAAATTGTGCATGTAACTGAGTAGTTTATTGTCCTTGTGATAGAATCTTGAATTTATGTCTCTGTGGCATCGCATAATAGGGGTTAGTCATTAAGTGCAATTAGTCTCCCGAATTGACCATTAGAATGATTAGGCCGTTGGGGACCATCTTATTAAAGGTGGATTAAAGAGGTAACTTGGCACATTAAAGAATGTCCTAATTGCAACTATTTGCATGAAAGCTGACTCAAAAAGTTTCAAGAAGTCTTATTATTATCTTGTGGAAAGATTAAGATGAGAATGTTAGCCCTCATGTCTAACTTGTTGAAAATGCACAAAATTCGATACTTCATGGAATTGGTTAAGATGTCATGATTATTTGCTTTTAGATACAAGATGTCAGGATGATTCTTGCTAAAAATTTGCGTGTAACAACTAAATTGTAAGCAAAATGAACAATCAAAGGCATTTTAAACATGTGAAATAATTATTCAGATATAGGCAAATATGTTACATTTGGAACCAAATGGGCCAGTACCGAGCAGGAAAATCGACTGATTGGCCAGGAATTACAAAAACTCCTAAACATATGATATTCTGATAAGAGTATACAATGCCAACTTATTCATGGTATCTTCTTCATGATAAAACATCTGGTTGTGTGCTTGTTTACACATTCCTCTCAAAAAAAATTATGTCAAACAGCCATACTACATACCAGATTGCAAATCAAACTGTGACATGTTGTTACCTACCAGGAAGCTATGGAGAGACATTCTACTATACAAACTTAGTTTAGTGAGATACCTTACACATAACCATTCTTATGGAATAAACACTCATGACCTATCATCCAAGTAGGAAAATGTTTGGGTCTGTTGAGAATTGCATTCGGAAGACATGGCATCCAGTGAACTGGGTTCCTGCAAACTTGATACCTCTATTTTCAATTGGAACACTAGAGTTCCCATCATCTGGGCTATTGTTGGCCGCTTCTGGATTTGTTGTTTCTGCAGTCATAAAGTAGACATTCAGAAAAAGGTCCTGTCCTAGAAAAAGGCCTCTAATGCCAGTCAAAATTTTACCAAAAATAGATGTGATTGAGGGCCTTTAAGGAGGGCTTTTCTTCTTCACCTCACCTGCCCAATACAAGACAAAAATAAATCATAAGTGAATATCACAGTATAAGGCATCAATGTGAACAAGAATTGTCAAATAAATCTATTTCTAATATAGTATTTTAAGGACAAACAGAACCATATATAACTAAGTACCAATGCAACTCTCACCAATTGAAGAATGTCATCCTTTGAAAACATTAGAATTCCTGAAGGTGTACCCAACAAAATTTACGTCCTTGGATGTAAGCATCTGCATAACCCATAATATAAAGGGTCAGGCACTAAGAAAATTCACGATCACCATGAGAAACTGGAACAACCTTTCGCCATGGCCCCGATTTAGATGGCATGTGTGTAGATCCAACCTGCCATAAGCCAAAACTACTTTCAGCTACAAATCAGGATATTGCTTAACTGAATGGGCTATCATCTCCATGGCCATATGAGAATATAAATTCACAAGCTACAAGATGCAGAGTCAAAAAATCTTATCTTTGAAACTATTATTGACTAGGACCAAGAAATACCTCTTCAAATTTCTCAAAATTTTGCGTATCAAGCTCTCCATTGACTTCCGGCTTGAATGTCGCCTCCATTTCATAAAGCTTATTCCAGTCCAATCCTCTAAACCATGGATGGAACTGCATTGTCATTGAAATAAAAGCCTAGCGTAAGAAACCTATTGCTAGAAAAGAAGAAAAGTTTATGGCCAAAGTGAAAAAAGTATCTGCCAACACCTGCCTTGATTTCGTCTGCTCCTCTATAACCAAGCCTATGATCCACATCACAAATCAATTTGCATATAAGTTCCTCTGCCTGATTTGACAGCTTTGCCGCGTCAGGGAATTTCAGATGTACTCTCCAATTCACAATCTGAAACCAAAATTCTTGATTCAACCATTCAGATACAAACCAGAAACAATAGTGAGGTTTCTATTCAAACTGTTTGGGGGAAGGGATCTGTCTTCAAATTTCAATGGCATGGGCTTAAAGAAGTGAACAGGCAGGCTATCTTCAAACGTTTTTTATCAAGACAGTAGGAAAAACCAAGTGAGACAAAAAACGACAAGGATATGATTCATTAGGAAATATATCAGAAAATAGTCCTTTGTCGTCACATTCAATGGGAAAGATAATCAATGGAAAGAAATATGCTATACAGAGTCGAGAGGCCATAATAGCAACTTGAGACACGAAATTACAACATTCGTAAACTTAAACTACAAAAGCCACCAGCAAACTTGTTTGCAGAATACCTGTCCTCTCGGCCTGTGCTCTATGCTGCTTCAGCTTGCTCTGAAGGCAGATTCACTAAAAAATTGGAACACTCTTGTAAAGTTAGATATCTGATAAATATCTAATTTAGATATCTGTAATAACTCTAAGTTACGCCAAGTTTTGCATTTGTGTTAGCATATAATGTCAATTTAATGCATTTGGAAACAACTCAACACAGCAGCTGGAAAAGAGTTTAACAACTAACAGTTTGGATATTCAAAAGCTTGGAAGGTTCTGCTGTTGCAAAGATGGCAGAGAAAATATTGCCAAAGAGAAGCTTGCGCACAAATCTAAGCTTAAGACTGAGCTAACAAACCTAGATTGAGATGTCATAAGGCTGACATGGGTATTGCAAATGGCCTAGAAAGGAACACTGCCTCTGCAATGAACTGTTGGCCCACAACCTGCTATAAGAGGCATACTGCGTCTGCAAATAATTTGAAGTTTACAAACCAAAAACTTTTGCTTGCCTAATGCTATCGCTAAAATGCCACAATAGTTCACCCTTTGGCTGCAGTCATGCCATGAAACCAGAAATAGTTTGAAGTTTACAAACCAAAAACATTTGCTTGCCTGATGCTATCGCTAAAATGCCACAATAGTTTACCCTTTGAACTGCACTCATGCCATGAAACCAGAAATGTTATGCAAAAATGCAAGAAACCATAAATCCTCCTGAAAAACTCAGAAACGAAATGCACAAATCACCTTTAGAAATCCGTTTGCTCTGCAACTGAATGATTGCTTGCTTGCCAAAATGCTGATGAGTGAAACCCATTGCTTGCTTGCTTGCTTGCACTCTATACTTGCTGAGTGCTTCCATGTATTTCAACAGTCATCTCCCCTGGCACATTTGGTGTTTCCTGAATTGTAGTTGTGGCACCACTGGTTCTACGCATGTAACTTCTATTTGCACCACCAGTTCCAATAATAGCATCTGCATATGCATACGACAACGGAACTTGCATATGCTGCGTAACCTGCACATAAAGCGTCCATGACCATCTGGAACTATAAGGATTAATACAAATCAAGCCAGAAAACAATACCTGTGTGATAACCGGAGCTGGTGGCAAAGGAGCCAAGGAACTCTGCATTACTCCTCCACTTGGGTCTCTCCTGTAAAGTGACAATCCATGGTGAAGATTTGCATCTGTACGAACATCAGATGCCTGAACGCACATCAGATGCCTGATAATAGTTGTCTGCTGGTAAACCAGAAGACCCAAACTGCGATGAAGTGCTCATGTTTCCCCCACTACTCGAGAGACCTGTGTTAGAAGATCCCCATTGAACATTACCGATATTTGGCACCACCAGTTCCAATAATAGCATCTGCATATGCATACGACAACGGAACTTGCATATGCTGCGTAACCTGCACATAAAGCATCCATGACCATTTGGAACTATAAGGATTAATACAAATCAAGCCAGAAAACAATACCTGTGTGATAACCGGAGCTGGTGGCAAAGGAGCCAAGGAACTCTGCATTACTCCTCCACTTGGTTCTCTCCTGTAAAGTGACAATCCATGGTGAAGATTTGCATCTGTACGAACATCACATGCCTGAACGAACATCAGATGCCTGATAATAGTTGTCTGCTGGTAAACCAGAAGACCCAAACTGCGATGAAGTGCTTATGTTTCCCCCACTACTCTGAGAGAGTTGTGTTAGAAGATCCCCATTGAACATTACTGATATTTGGTTGCCCCTGAGCTGGGGGCACCATTGAACGCTGACAAAGACAGTTTTGTATTAGCTTCCAATTGTATATTAGGTAAAAGCATGAGGACTGCAAGATGCATGGTAAGTTGTTTTCCAAAATCTCATACAAGTGATAAATACTAAAAGCTACACACTCACATTATATTCAAAAAGTGGTAATACCGATCGATCCACTAAGAATTTGTGCAAATGAGCCACAATAAGCTCCATGGCCTTATGCACATTTTTAGCTTCACCTTGTATTTCCACGACTCTGTCATCCTGTAAGGCACATAATGGTAGCTCATCTGCCAGCATTAAAATGTTAATATATCATTGCTTCCTTCCTTAAGAAAAATGGATTTGGTGGCACCTACCTAGAGGCAAAACTCTGACAGTGGCTCCCGAGGTGTCTTGAATAGACTTGATTAGATCCTTGCCTTCCAATCGGGGCTACCGGCACAACTGTACCCGAGAACAAGAAGCCGTAGAGATCGAGCCATTAGAAGTCGCACTTCGGATTGCCATCGATTCGATGCCTTCAATGACCCCATAATGAACTTTTAGAATCCCATCCATTCTTTGGATATAGGTGCTTCGGGGTCTTATTTGCGGACACTAGCACTGCAAGAAATTGCCTCGCATGCGAGTTCGACTGAATGATGACCAACAATTTCAACTGATACCTACAATTCGTTCTGTGGTTCCAGGGACACCATCAAGGATCTTAATCCGTGACTTAGTTTCACACATCTTCTTTACAAATTCACCTTTACGGCCAATGATCCCGCCCACTTTATTCAATGGCACGATTAGCCTAAACACATTGTCTCCGAACCATCCCATCCATTTCTTATCTGTGTTGTTGTGCCAGTTACCCAGTTGGAAATATCCGGTTGGAAATATCCACGATCTAGAACCACGAGACCGCCAGTTTACAGGCGAGAAAGGGTTTTTAGCAGTCACCAGCATATCCTAAGTATATTCTAGCATATACTTAGGATATGCCACAAACCCACATAAACAAGGGTTTGCCCCCCTAGGGGCAACCCAAAAAAAAGGGGGTCTAGATCGTAGTGAATTAATAAGGCCAATAGAGCAACTTCGAAGAAATGGGATAAATGAAATAAATAAAGACAAAAGCTTTTAAGCACCAAAACAAGAACCTAAACAATGCACATATTGCCCAACATGATAATAAAATGATGGAATCATAAACCCAACATGTAATGACAATAAACGAATGGAAAGTACACATACAAAAGTTTGAATGAATCTAACCTTCACAAAAATAACAAAAGCCATACCATTTGAACGAAACAAAAATGCATTTCAAAAAACGTAATGAATACAAGAAATTTATCGCGGCGGCCGCTCGTCTCCAACCCGCTGCAAAAGAAGTTTTGTGCTAAGTCAATAGATCTCACTGACGCGATCGTTAGTCCTGCGGCTCCCGTGCAGACTATTCATGCATCTGACAGACGTAATTAAGTCAAGCTCAAGGATCCTCGGGCCAACCACGGGTCGGACATCCAAGGCTCCTGAAGACCAAGCGCCAGACCCACGCATCAAAGCCTTTGGTCGGCCAACAAGAGGCGCCGGACAAGTGACGCTCACCGCCCGTCACCGTCGGCGTCAGTGATTCTAGGCACTTCAAGAGGCACGCCAACATTCCACCGCAAATCGGGCCTCCTTCGAGTCGCACCCGAGATCCCGGTCAGTGTCTATATTGGGCCCAAGGCCATTGTACTATATATATGAGTAGAGTTAGCTCATAAGTTTTTAGATGAGTTTTGAGTCTTGTCTCCTTCGCTTTTTCTCTCTATTGCGAGCTCATGTATTTTCATCATTGATATCAAGGAAGCTTATCATCTTTCTCTCATTTGCTCTGTTCTCCTCTTTTTCTTCTCTTTCAAAGAAATCCGTGACATAGTCCCCGGACTCTCTGTTAGATCCACGGGTCCTCCACAGGGTCATCTTCGGGAGTTCAGAACCCGGACCCCAAACAACGTAATGCATTTGCTTGGATGCGATTTTCTCCTACTTTCTTAAATGCGCCATGTGCTGTAAAGTAATTTCACGCCCGGGAAGAACTCCTTTCTCGAGGCGGCATCTCGCTTGGAGCGCCATCGGTCGAAACCTGTTTCTCGCGACATGTATGGATGCGCTTATGACATAGAGGGAGGCCATCTTCTGCCTAGGGCTCGGTCGCCACCCACCCCCCTCGTGTCGATCTCGTCCCAGCCCCCCCAAAGCGTGCAAACATTGCTCCCAACCTCGGTCCCCTCATCACTATCGAGGGCCTTATCCCTCCAACCTTCTCAACCGTACTTTCACACCCCCGAACATGCCTACATCCATCATTCTTGGGGCCATCGCCTCTTCCCCAAGACCATCATCTCCCCGGTGGGCCGCGGCTATCCACAAGTCTCCTTTGCGCCTACCGGGGAATATCCTTTCCCTACGTTTCCCCCTTTGCTCTTCCCCGTTTACAACCTTACGGATCTCAAAACCAATGCTCCGGCTACTTCGGTTTCTCAACCGCAGTCACCCTTCATCGAGGTCCGAAGCCGGGCACAATGCCACATCCATCTCAACCTCAATATCCTCACTATCCCGTTCTGTCCGATTGCTTACTTTCACATCTACCTTTCGGACTCTGAACCGACTTATCCCACCTTTGGCAACAACACGAAAGGCAAACCCGTTAGACCAAAGTGCTTTCGTGCCCACATGGAAGAATTTGAGGCTCTAGTCATCCTAAATGGTCACGCTAGCGCAACCTCAACTGAAATTCCACATCTTTTCCACCACCTTCACATCTACGGCTCTCCTCATCAATGGCTCATGTCCAACAAAAGCCATTGGAAACGAGGGCGGTCCAAAATGCGCCTTTGCTTTTCTCTCTCATTCACGGGACCACGGATGATGATCAACTTCATCTCAAGCAACTCAATGAACTTCAACAAGAGCCCACAGAAGTTCGCCGGGATTTTGCGGATCGACTTCACATTCGCTAAGTAAGCTCAAGGAGTACCCTACCGAGCCGGTTTTTGGTCCAGTTTCTCCAAGGGCTTCCTCCCCGCTATTCGACTCATGATCAATACTGCGGCCCAAAAACTTTGGAGCGGGCTATCGACCTTGTCAATCACTCGTCAATGTTTCCTCCCCGAGGCTCTTCAAAGAGCTCCCGCTCATTCCACTGTCATGGTTCCACAAACGGTACATTCAGCCTCAACACGCTAATCCACAAATAGCGATCAAATCTGGTGCCATATTTGCAAATATCAAGGCCATTTGGCCAATGAGTGCAACTCCACCAATGGCCCGCCTCATTGCAAGAGATGCAACATGTGCAATCATGCCCGCGAAGAGTGCACTCGCGCACTCATCCCACACCGTTCCGCTTAACAAAATGGTTTATCAAGTGCAAAACCACACCTCAGCCACAATCGCATATATCGGACCACCTCTTCGTGTGCATTACACGCAACTCTATCGCCAATGGGACCAACCACGGGGATCCAACCAACGTCCTCCTTTTTGATCCTTCTAAAGCTCGGTGTTATCCTTTGTCAAGAATGGGGTCATACCACCACGGCGTGTCCTCAACTTCCACAAGTTCAGTGCGGCTTCCCCGGCACAAAATCCGGACCACCTCGGTTAAAGCCTCCACGGCTTACCAACTCTGGCTCGCTAATGGCAAACAAGGCCATGACCGGTTCTTAAGAAAGCCACCAAGAGCCTCGGAATCACGCTTATCAACCAGCTCCAAAAAATCAACCTCAAATTTGGATCAACAAGCCCAAGAGGAAATTTTTCAGGCACTTAATCCTCCAAATTAGTCAAATTGGGTTGGTTTAGTTTCACGCCGCACCAAGGCATCACGTCCCTTGACTATTATTCAGGGCACGCGACCCCTTTTTGCGCTTGACTTCCCAGCTCCCTCCCCGCTATCATGATTATGTGGTTGCTCGACGCCACCTCTTCCTTTCAAAGTGGGCACGGCCGATGGCCCCCGTGGATATCCCACGGCGATCGCTGATTTTCTTCGATTTGGCGAAACTCTCCATTGAAGACAAAGGGTTGTCGCCGTGCCCTTTGTCGCCTTTGATCTCATACAATCGCGGCGATCCGGACTTTCTCACCTTGAGTGGTTCAGCCCATGGCTTACATCTTTCATGATTTCTATCCCGGGTGATACACGTGAAAACTTTGGAAATGGGCCACGCCCGGCTTTTCGTGGTGACCCCAATCATGTAATGGGTGCTTCGGGATAACAATCCATATCTTGCGGATCCCGCCGGACCCAAACTCTTCATCGAGTACATGCCCGAAGCTTGCCAATCATTTATCTCTCGGCAAGCGGAGGCCGCCACAACAAATTAGGAAGTATCTAGGACATCCCAAGATCTTCCCTATGCACAAATTTATATCGCGACACCTCGGGCGGTTACAATGCCATAAAGCTCGTTGGATAGCAAGACGGTCCCCACCGATGGGATAGCCCTCCCTGTCAACTCTCACTCTCTGCTTCTCTTTGGGATCGTTGGTGTCGCACTTGATCCAGATCTTGTCGGGCAATTCGGGGAGATCGCGACAAGAACCCACGCCCGCGGGCATGGTTCCTTCTCCCTATGCTTCCCCTCAGGCGTACCTCCACGCCCCGGTTCTGACCTACGATTGGCGCCTTTTTTGGACCAAGGTCATGGATGGTCATGCAAAGTCGGACACCACCTCCCGGATCTCGACCGGATCTCGGTGGGATCCACGCTTTGTTCGGGCCAGCCACATTGGGAAGAAGGTGCCACTCACGGACAACACCACCAATTGGATCTACATTGCTAATGAGCGTGGTTGGCAAATGCAAACGCGGATGCGCTTCATGGTCTCAACACCTTCTTGCGTATGCCTCCACCTCACCTCGATCCTTTCGTCCCATCTTCAAAAGCGATTTTTTCGCCGCCCTCAAATGCATTTTGCTAAGCTCCTTAAATCGGCGGCCCCATTTTTCAATCGCAATCCAAATGCGGTCGGTGCCTTTGGCCTTCGTGACCTGTCTCCTCATGGAATGTCGATGCGTTTCTTGAGGCATGCAGCGCCCCCCTTGAAGACATGGTCCGCTCTACCGCTTTCTTATAGATGCCGATCCACGCCCTTGGCCAAAACACTCCTCAAGCTCTTCAATCACGCCGGGGATCTCATCGGCCGATTACCATAATGGTGCGATCCTCCTCCCCGTGAGGATCACTTTCGAGGCTGATGGCTTCCCCTCCCTCAGCTTCCTCCTTTTCTTCACTCACGAGTGTCGTTTGGTGGGGGAGTGTTATCCCGTGCCTCTGATACCAGGACTATTCATGCATCTGACGGACGAGTCAAGCTCAAAGGATCCTCGGTCAACCCGGGTCGACATCCAAGGCTCCTTGAGAAGACCAAAGCGGCCGGACCCACGCAATCAAAGCCTTTGGTCAAGTCAACAAAGAGGCCCAGCCGGACAAGTGACCCGTCACACCGTCGGCGTCCAGGCGTGATTCTAGGCACTTCAAGAGGCACCGCCAACATTCCCTGCAAATCGAGGCCTCCTTCCAGAGTCGGCACGGTGATCACGGTCAGTGTCTATATTGGGCCCAAGGCCATTGTACTATATATATGAGTAGAGTTAGCTCATAAGTTTTAGATGAGTTTTGAGTCTTGTCTCCTTCGGTTTTCTCTCTATTCAGAGCTCATGTATTTTCATCATTGATATCAAGGAAGCTTATCATCTTTCTCTCATTTGCTCTCTGTTCTCCTCTTTTTTCTTCTCTTTTCGAAGAAATCCCGCTGTGACATAGTCCCCCTGACTCTCCCTCGTTAGATCCACGGGTCCTCACAGAGGGTCATCTTCCAGAGTTCCCCTGAACCCGCACCCCAAACAAATACGATAGAGATGTATGTTGATTGCAGTTCATCTTCTCATGAGGCAAGTCAAGACATGCCCGTTCTGGTCTAGAGTGCCCAACATCCGAATATTCCCCATAAACCATCAAAATCTAACGGTCCTCAAAAAAATTTAGAACACGCGAAATGATAATACATTCCACAAATAATGGAATATTACAAAAACGCCTATATGTAGAGATGAGACAAATAGTATGTAGATTTCAAAGTTAGTTACAGCTCATCACTTGCAAACAGTAAGGGACATGGGTTTTTGTTCAATACCTTAAATTTTAAAAGTTGACAAATGTTCAATTGTTCGGGCATGGACTCCTCAAACAAAAACATTGTAGTTGATAAAAAACAAACCTATACATTTTTTTTGTTCTTCTCGTTTGCATTTTTCATTTTATCAATGGTCCTTGGTTCAATGTTGAGTTTTTTTGTTAAAAGAGATGTTATCATCGATTTAGGAGTTAACTAGAGGTATGGAGAAATTTGTAAGTATGGTGCTGGTTTTTGTCCACTTTTACTTTGAAACATGGTCTAAAATTTTCAAGCCAAATGCATTTAGAAGGCAAAAAATTTTGGTTGATATGGGCCTTTTTTTCCTTTTTGTTAGCTAGTTTATTCTATTCCACAAAGTCATCCCCACATTCTATTGTTACTATAAGATCTCTCCATGTTGTTAGAAACCTGAAGTTGTTGCTTAAGTCTTTCGTAGTCTAGTCTAGTTAGAGTAGTTGTTGGGGATTTCTAGTATCCAACAAATTGTTCAAGTTTAGTTTTAGGAATTTTAGATCACGTGCTTCAAATTTTCATTTAATATATGATTTTTGACATCCATCGTGGTTAAGCCGATGCCACTTGAATACTTGATTGACTTCCGGCTTTTTGGTCGCATCGAAGAGAGGGTCAAACATCAAAGAAGATTGTGGAACATGCACATGGATGAGCATGTAAATTAATTGGTTGACTTATACAATTGTTTTAGAATCTTATGAAAAGTGTCAAGTAATAATCTAACATTCCTTGTGATGCAAACATGTGCCCTAAACATTTAACTAGCAAATGATTTAGAGACCTTGCCTCTCAGCAATTTAGTGAACTTACGCAATTTGATATTCGAAAAGTAACATACAACATATCTTATACCATTTTATCAACATTCTAAATTATCATGTTTGAATAAATGAGCCTTCTACAACCGGCAATCTACATATATCTTGATACTGTATGCTCATCGTAATCTAAAAGCATGGGTTGGCTCCATACCTTAAGAGCAGCACGACAATCTCCTCACGGCCCCCATATGATGCTCTGTGAAGATTAAAAAAAGTTCACAAGCTCTTAGACCGAAATACCTTAGACTTTGTCGCCTTGCTCCCATATTGCAAAACCTTTTATCTTGTTCTCATTCTCGCTTCTATCGATGGCTATCCACGTAGCAGATAGTTGCACTATTATATTAAAAGTCCTTTGTAAGTCCCAAGATTCCATCTTTCTTTTGTAATGGTACCACGACCACCTCATAATGGAGCCTCATAATTTGTAATCAAATAACCTTATTAGCGTAAGAATGGCTGAACATAATCTCTCAGTTAACATTTTTCTCAAAGATTTCGCCGATGCTTACCTCGATTCTCAAAATCCTTCATTCAACTAGACTGCACTATCCCATCCCCGCCACCATATCCATCGATTTCCAAAGGCATGCTTTAATTCTCGATTCGCTTATATGCCCCGCTTTGTGAAACCAAACAGTTGTTCTTCCTTTGGCTTTTTCCTTTTTGTGTTTTGATTTAAGAACTCAACCCAACAATCGATGAGTTTATACACAACTTTGGGTCTATAAACCCACGCAATTGCGAGAGGTCAATCTCGATCTCGAGGTCCAAATTTTGCAATAACTTTCAATCTAAGTAATAGACTGGTTCGATTAGCCTCGAGCAAAGGAGTTCGTGTGTCGCCCCCTAAAGGCACTAACAAATGATCTATTTTTTACTCCAAGTTTAAACCAGATTCCCTCGCAATTTGAGCTCTGCTTTGCTGCAGCCTTGGAGGAGTCGGCATTCGTGACTTCCGCGCGAAATCAAGAGGTAAGAGGTTCACCGAATGCCTAAGAATTTTAATGTAGGAGCTCAATTTCTCCATAGTAAGATCTCTAACCTCATTTTTTGTGTCGAATCAAGCTTTCGATTATGCTCCCACGACTTTCTCACTTCGCACCCAAATCGAAATACCCTAGGAAACAATTAAACTTTAAATTGATGCTTGAAATCATAGCTAGCAAAAAAACGCTTACGATTCAAAGCGTAGGGCGAGCAAAAACAAAGCGGATTCAAGAGCGGGGCTTCAAACGCTAGTGTTTGTTTGGAGGAGGATCTGTAATCCGCAGAGCCCTTATCCTTAGCACCACCGATGCCATCTATAACCTATTCAACGGCAACCACCATGGTTTCCAGCCGCTCTGTGCTTATAGTGAAAAAACAAAACAAATTTGCCCATAATCTTGCCATAGCCATAGCTTTTCCATCCCACCACCGCTTAAGAAGATTCAGTTTGCTTGGATGTAAATGCATTCGTATCGCGGCGGTAGTGGATCCGGCTTCCTTGCAGGGAAGAAAGTCAAGACGTTGTGGGTTGCTTGCAAAGGAAGCAATTCATTTGGATTAGAGGAACCCATTGAACGGCAGCGGAGAATGGACGGCCCGGACGCTGCCCCGTGACACTAATATTCCGTGGCATCAACCAAGCAGAAGTTATATATGTTTAGATAAACCAACACAAAGCATATGTACATCTTCTTTTTATTTTTGGAGTGGGTTGGATTCCGCGTGCGAGGGAACGCCAAGATCTTCGCCGCGATGCGGCGCTCCTTCCTGCGTTTCCCCTAAGCGGGATCTGTGTATGCATCGGCATTGAATGGCAAGAATTCCCCAAACTTAAATTTGAAAAATGTGGACGGATGTCGCTACTGAAAAATTCACCTGACTTCCTCGACTCCTCCTCCTCTTAATTTTGGCGCCTCCGCGGTCTCATTCTCAAGCCTCACTTTGGTCGAATCTTGCAAAAGTGAGCTCACAAATACTCATCTTCCTGCAATCATCTTATTTTCATGAAACTAATGAAGCTTCATTCTTATTCCGTGATTTTCGTGGCATTAGGAGTTTGTCTACTGGGTCTAATTTTTCCCTCTTTGGGTCGGATTTTGGTAGGTGAGTAGATAGCGGCAATCTCATACTCCAATCTCATACCACAGACACGCCTCTTTGCCAAGCATTTTCTAAAACTCAAGCATAATCGGTTTTTCCTATTGAAACGAGTTTTATGGCTTTTCGAACTTCTTCAGTAGTTTCAATTTCTTTGTGGTTTTATAGCTTATTTCGCTCGATATGGTCAGCCCAAATTTCGAGAGACAATTCCAAAGAATAATCCAAAGGTGAGTTTCATTAATCAAGCATCCCCGGGTTAATTTGATAGAAATGAGTTCCACTGGTTTTTCTATTGAATAAGTTTCGGTCTCATGAATAGGTTCTACCAACTTTTCTACTCAATAGGTTCCGCTCTCGATCCGCAGACGCGTAAATCAGTCCCAAGCCTATTTACTAAAACCCCACCACACTTTTTTTCAAAGCAAGAGTCAAAGAATCGAATCCAAAGGTGAGTCTACCGTTGTTGAACTTTCAATTTTTTACAAAATATAGCAAACGTGTAGCATGTTGCGTAATATAACATGATCCTTTGTAGCTCTGTCTCTCTCCTTTTGCAGTAATATAACACGATCCTTTGTAGCTCGGCAGTCGTAGGTGCGTCTCTCTCATTTGAAATAAGCCTTATTAAGAAGTTACGTTGATGAAGCTCGGCCGATGGAGACCGAGGGAATGCATTACGAGGAAGCACATCCTCCCCGTTCTATTTTCAAATGAAACTCATCCGACAATTTTGAACAAGACCTTTTTATTCAATCCGCTATGGCGCCTGATCACTTTTTGTTTAGAGCCTTGCCCTCTTTCGCTCCATTCGGTGCAGCTATGGCAGAGTTGCTAGACCAAAGGTGCTATAGTGGAGATGCTTTGATTTACAATATGCGGGAAGTTTATGGAGCTTGAAACCGAGCCTTTAAGGTTCTCGCATCCGCTTGACTATTTAAGGGTTTTTTCTCGCGAGAAAAGCAAGGAACATCCGGAGACATGTACCCGTAGCAAGCTTTTGATGCCGCTTCATGGAATCAGATTGTCGCCAATGCATAAAGATAATGCCGAGGTTATGCAGAAGTTCATTTCGAGAACAAAATTCTTGAAAGAGGTGATGGCTATGAGGTGTGCCAACGCATATAGATGATCTTCGTGTTTTCTATTTTTTTCTTTACAACTTCTACATTTATGCATTTTTCTCAAAGATTCGCTTGAACATGTATATCATATTTATTGTAGCAAAATTTCTAAGTGATTGCAAATGTCAACGTTGGATTAATCTCCATTCCGGTTGGAATGTAAATGATATAAATCAAACCCGCTTTGATAAGCTTTTGATAAAAAATCGACAAGGCAAAGGTGCCTAGCAATGGCATTTCCTTGAACTTCGCATTCAATAATACAATGTCATGGATTATGATGGCATGGCTTAAAGTGCATTCCGAGGCTCCCGTAAGCACAAGATATGGTTTTTGAGTCGCGGCGTAATCTATAGGTTTAAGTTCGATTTATTTATGGGCCTGCTATTTTTGTTGTAAAACCGTAAGCATCATCTCGCAACTCATATTCTCTTGATTGATAAACAGCTTTAAAAACCTTTCAATATCTCATCCCATTTTGTGTTCACTTGGAATTTGCGTAAAAGTAAGTTTGGAACTTTACATCCGTGAGATTCTTGACACTTAGGGACTTACAGAGAGTTGCAAAGTTTGTAAGTATACATTGGTTTAAGTAGAAATAGAGATTCAATATCATTATTTACATTATACTATTATCAATGATTCTAGAAGCTAATATGTACTTGCTTGATCATATGTCATTTTTTTTTTTTTTCAAAGATATGGACCAAAGCGCCAGAGATGATAAAAGCACCCTTTTCGTATGCCATTTAAAGCAAACTGTAAAGGTTTTTCCTACAATAGTAAACGTAACAATTATTCCTATATTTTTTCCTTTATTATCTACATGTAATTTATGTTTTTAAATTCATTGAATCTTTTGCAGTGTTAAGAGTTTCTTAGATGTAGTCTTTGGAGCAGTTCTGGTAAAGTTTAATGGTATAGGTGTATTTGTATTCCAGCTAATGTTTTATTTTGAATGCCTTTTCTGCATTCAATATTTGTTTGCATTTAATCTCTTTGTTTATTACACAACCTATGTCCTTGAACGACATTCTCGTGAAGGAAGCTTCCATCGTGAACTTCAGAAAATTATGGTGGTCCGTAAAATGAACTTCATCTGAAAATGCATTTGTTTAAAGGTCAAGAGTTGGTGAACTGATATAGCCATCGTTCCGGACTGAATGCTGTCGTTTAGATATAACATTGGAGAATTGATGTCCTATGAGTCATGGGTGCTTGCCGAATGCCACTTATGGAGCTTATATGATTGCAAATTTGAATCTATGCCTAAGAAAGATTTCCAGGGTTCATGTTTGTCTAGCAACTGAAGTTGCTCTTCTTAGGTACATTCCTGCATCCAATGATACCTTTACCTCTTTCTTTATTCTGATTCTTATTCTAACTTTTGCTTTCAATTTTGGAATGGGCTTCTCAATCTAGAATATTTAGCCAATATAGGTTTTGTGAACATGGGCTGGAGTGGCATGTATAGCCTTAATAGAATGATACAATTATTGTATCATCTTTGGGATGAATTTGCTTTGTTTTTTTACTAGAAAAGACATGCAATTTTAGGCTATAATTGTGTGTCTAATATACTAAAAACTCTGGAGATTGTTCAACGTCAGCCTTCGAAATTTGAAGACAATGGCAAGTGGACTTTAGGATTTCCATTATTCTTACCCCATCCATGCCTAATGCTTGACATCCCTAAACCCTTTCGCACAAATCCTAAACCCTTCACATTTTGCACTCCATTACCTCATACACATGATTACATTTACCAACTTTTTATTCCATCTACAAACTGCATTACAACTACCCATTCTAGGCGCCCATGATTAATGCCCGGCATCGCCGGGCACACGTTTCTAGTATGAGACAGAAATGAGAGATTGGATCAAATGAGACACGTAATATACAAATAGTAAAAGTAAAGAAAAAAAGAGGAATATATTGTATAAATGAAGAAACGTAATCAAACGAGCCAAGATATTTAAGAAAGGTTAGAATGGAGTGAGACAACAAAGGGCTAATTTAGCATGGAACAATGAAGCAAACAAAAACAAAATAATAGAGCAAATTGTTGTAAAGGAACACAAGCAAATATAAATAGAACCGATCAAGCAAGAAGAACAAAGAGCAAAAGAGAAAGAGGAACAAAGAGCAAAAGAGCAAGGGATAAACATATGGGACTACCAAAAAAGGAGAAACGAACTTAAGAGAAAATAAAAGAAATTGGAGAACTCAATGGAGAATAAGGAGAACTCAGTGAACAATATGAAAGAATGGAGTGCAAAGATATTTATGAAAACAGATGAAAGCAAAGCAAGTGACAAAAAAAAAATCACTAGTCGAGAGAAACAACTACAAAATCAAAAGATGAGGCTTGTAGGACAATTGAGACCAAGGGTTATACATGATGAAATCAACAGCGCTAAAGAAGGTTCAATAGAGGAGGCTTGTAAAACAATTAAGACCAAGGGTTATAAAGAATGCCCCATGATGAAATCAACAACACTAAAGAAGGTTACCAATGCAATAGACAATTACACCCTTACAACATATGTATCACCTCATGCAAGCAAAATTTCAAGACATGCATTCAACTCTACCATGTCAACAAATCAAAACCGAGCAAAACAACATAAAATCTCGCAACATACGAGTACCAAAGAAACATACTTACAAGATATAAGTAGCAGGCCTCGACTCATGTATCACCAAAGAAACTAAATGCTAAGCACCTGTCAAGACCTGTCAAAAAATATGCTTGATAGAGCAAACAAGACGGAATGCATACGAACAAATCACCCTGCAGAATTAACTAAAGCTATAGAATCTAG
The DNA here is from genome assembly GCA_021234155.1 of Isoetes taiwanensis. Taxonomy (NCBI): domain Eukaryota; kingdom Viridiplantae; phylum Streptophyta; class Lycopodiopsida; order Isoetales; family Isoetaceae; genus Isoetes; species Isoetes taiwanensis. Next base: position 2,782,072 of record JAJEKV010000083.1, on the reverse strand, counting down.
CTTGTAAGATAGACAAAACGTGATACCTCTGGCAGGATTCGAGCTCCATATAGACCAGCAAACAGGAAAAATCCAAGGAGTACCTTTGGCAGAGATATCGTAGATCAGAACCACGGAAGTTCTGCCAAATCCGACAACATAACATTGACAAAAGGGCACATGCCAAAAACAATCCAAAAAAAGAATCCACATGGCAAAACATGGCCCAACATGCCCAAAAGTCCAACACAAGTATTGGAATACTAAGGATCTAGGATCTCGAGGATCAAGCAAACTTGGAAACAAGCCTAGAAACGAGTATCAACAAGCCTAGAACGAGTATCATCACTAATCCAAAAATCAAAGCAAAAAACCCAATTTCAGTAAGAATCAATCAATCCCGTCCAAACCAAACAGTGCAACAAACCATGGAAACTAGAACTGCATGCAACAAGAAAAGCCAAGCGCCCAAGGCAGCCGCCCAAATATTAAACTTATGCCATGAAATAATTCTAGGAGTAATAAATGAATCAGTAGCTAAGGTAAGTAGCTAAGGCAAGGAGAACTCATGGAAGCTAAAGGATCAGAATAGAGTATAAAAACTAGCTCACGAGAATACCAATGAGTGAAGAACTGAAAATGAAGAGTACGAAGAGTATAAATAAGCAATGTGATTCCACAATAGCAACGTCCCTTGCCAAAGAACCCTGATACCAATGGAACCCCTTACTGACGCTAACTAATGGAGCCCCTTACTGATGTTGACTAATTGATGTTGACTAATGCGGCAGCCCCTTACTAATGTTGATTAATGCGGCTCCATTTTTTATGAATGGCACATCATGCAGCATCAAATGGAATATACCACCAACCCACCTCCCTAAGGGTTTGCCCTTCGAGCAACCAAAAATACATAGGTATGGCTTCTTATTTAGTACATTACCCAATAATTAAGAGGAGGTTCATCTCTGTTCCTAAGTTTTAACTTGAGAAACCAAGGGATTGAGTGGATTAGACTCCACTCAATCCCCCAACACAAACCATTAACATCCAACATATAAAAATTAAATCCCCCAACGCATAACAACCAACACATAACAACCAACACATAACAACCATTGACATTAACAATCAACACGTAACTACCATTGACATTAAGTAACACAACCATTGGGTCCAACACATTTAAATTAAAATCCCCCTTAAACCCTCTTTGGTTTGGGTGCATATTCATACGGGGGGTGACTCCGGGCAACGAGAGCTGTTGGATAGGCATATTCGCCCCTTATTCTTTAATCTATACCGTACATAAAGTTCCAAGTTTGTGGGGTATGCAAGTACAAAATTTGCTATACTGTATAACAAGATTCGCAAAATACTATAAGATTTCAAGCAGAATACTATATGGTGTTGATTTCGTACGTGCAAAATACAATTATGAAGGCTCACGCCCCTACGCCACCCCCGTGTGAATATGCACCCAAACCAAAGGGGGTTTAAGGGGGATTTTAATTTAAATGTGTTGGACCCAATGGTTTGTGTTACTTAATGTCAATAATAGTTATGTGTTGATTGTTAATGTCAATGGTTGTTATGTGTTGGTTGTTATGTGTTGGGGATTTAATTTTTATATGTTGATGTTAATGGTTTGTGTTGCAAAAATTTTGGCCCTTCGGGCCTTAGGACGCCCCCTAAGTGACAAAAACTTTAGAATTCAAACCAAAAAACTAGAATTCATTTGAGGCTTTCATCACATGTAGCTTTTGAATTTGATCACAATAAAACAAATAGAACATAAGTAAAATTTACCATAAAGATAGAGCAGATTGATCCCTTTATTCTAAAGTCATAAAGTTTGCAACACAAAGAAAACCCCCTCGCTATTATGCTACATATTGTTACTTCCGCTACAACTATTTCTCTTTCACAATGACACCATTGTTTATCAATCCATATGATTTTGATGCTCCATCTCTAGCTTAAAGGTAATGCATGATTCACCTTACGGTTTGATTAAAGTTCCAAACCTACAATATAAATGTATTCTTGGCCACCGCTTGACTGGTGATCTACGTGACATGGAAAAGGGCGGGAATAATCCGCCGTTGTGTGCATAAGAATCCATTTGTTGATTGAAGCTAAAAATGGCTACTATGAACAATCCGTGAGCCGTGAATATCCAAGAGTTGGAAGCAAACAGAGGGCCTAAACTTGAATCAGCAGAAATCTTAGGAAGGAAACAAAAGGGGGTTTTGCAAAGACTACATTGTAGAATCTAGAAACCAATACCTTGTAAAAAAACATTATGCTAATCAAGAAACATTAAAAACAAATACCTTTGTAAGTGTGAGCAAAAAATCCATCTCGTGGTAGTAAAATCCACTCCGGCAATAAGAATCCAAGAGGGCAAGTACACATGCATATGCACACATGCACATGCACTTGCACTTGCACTTGCACATGCACAATACACATGCACATGCACACACATACATGCACATGCATGTGCACATGCACGCAGATACACATGCGCTTGATGTTCACGCACAAACACATGCAGAAAAGACAACAACCCTGATTGTTCCCACCAACGAAAATCAATCGCCCATAAATGGTGCACTCTAGAAATACTATTTAGTACACCTCAACGAATACAACAACGAAATCATAGAAAAACCATGTGAAAAAACGTATAAAAATCTAAAAGTAACCCCCTGTTATTGTGCTACATATTAGTGATGTGGCTATAACTTATGCCAATCTATTATTGTTGGGTTCACATGACTGATTTTCTTCATCGTTTATTCCACCGGCCAGTGTCGACTCAAAGATCCTAACGCATCAAAGAACGCTGCGAACATGGCATGCTCCGCCTGTGTTCCCCCTTGCTGAAAATTGATCAGCAATATAAAATCTGGCAGAAAGCTCTCGGCAAAAACCATCCAATGTATCTGCCTTTGTTTTCGCAGCTGGCAACAATGGCCGAGGGTCATCTATCTAGTGATCTATCTATGCTTTCTTCTGATCATGAATCAAGTATGGTACTATGTCACCTTCCTCATCAAATTCTGTGAAGTCGTCTTCTAGAAAGGAGTTCAAATCCCTGAGAGCAAATGCGAAGAAATTCATGGGAAGAAAACCAAAGGATTAAAAAAAATTTGGAAGGATGGACAAATTTGAATGCAGTCTGTAAGGGAAGAATAAAGGAAAGGATTGTAAGGACAAATCCAGCAGCAAAAATGGTGAAGGATAGATTGGAAGGATGGTATATGAGTTTTTTCCTTAATTATTTTGGGTTGTGGAAAGGATAGTAATTTTTTGAATGCGAATGGGCTTCGGCTGGATCAGCGCTGATCTAAAATTTGGATCAGCCAAGGGAAATTTTGGATGTCAGCTCACGCTAGATAGCCCACACATGGCTGAATAAGCTGGAGGTATTGTCTAAGCACTGAATCAGCGGCTTACAGCCGCTGATGCAAAAAGCTCTCATGTGAACGACCCATATATGTCCATGTTTTATTGTGCTTGTGCTATTGGATTAGATTGGCACAAGACAATCCCCTTGGTGATTGGGCAGTTTTTCGCAGTAGAAGGGCGGCCACAGCTGATGACGCAGCTGATGACGCCTCAAAGCAAAGCCATGATTAGCGACCAATGGATGCGATAAGGAAACCTGCCAGTTAAAGAAAACGCGCGCACAATTGTTGTTGATGATAAATTCGAAACTTACCTTGAAAGTCAATCTTTGCAGCATTGAATTGACACTGTTCACCATGCCATTTTTGAACAATTAACACGCAGTTAGAAGAAACTTGAAGCCATGATGATACTTTATGCAAGCCATGCAAACATTTATAGAACACAACCAGCTCGCTGAATCCCATTTTGCTGACGAATTTGTTTAACAAGTTTCAAGAAATTGTCGTTCACAATCAATTTTTTTCAAAATCTGGAGTGATAAGTTTCTAACAGCTTAAAAAAGAACTGCAACCTTAAGACCTGCTCCTCTTGTTACTTCAAAACATTTATAGAGAGTGTACCAACATTCTTCAAATTGTGCACGCAGAAACTGCATAGTAAATAACAGGGTCCATCCCAAACAATGAGCTTAGCAATAAAAAAATAGACTCCCAAATGGTGCAATCTACTTCACCTACCATCATATATAAACAACTTATTTCCTCCTCTGATCATTGGTAATTTCACCAACTCATTTGTAGCTGACCATCAGAGAACAGATTAAATACCAACTGAGTTGAACTGTAAACTTGAGTACCTCTAAAACTACTAAAATGTTCAAATAAAACAAGCAATGACAACCAACATGCGTAGCTCAAAGAGAGTATGTGAAATGTCTTTATTTCCAGTAATATGTACACTAAAAAACAAAGTATACAAAAAATTGTTCAAGCACAATTTGTACATATTGTATCTTCTCCTATACTGTCCCTGGAAGACGGGACATACTTTTTTAGCAGAATGCCAAATAATCTGAGCAACAGTTTAACTAGCATCCTGCATATGTTCAACATTTGATTACGGTAAACCCGTGCAAAGCATGTGCCTGCAAGTAAATCATTCAAGGTAAAACTTTAAAAGCAAGAGTATGCACTAAGAATGCCATCAAGAATTAACATATCCATCCTTCTAATCTCTAAGGCACCTTGTTAACCATATCCTTTAATCATAGTCTCCGAGTCTAATGCATAACATACCTTCTTTAAGAAGCCTTTGGCAAAGAATGAATAAAAGCATTGTAAGAAGAATCGAGATCAAACAAGAGCTGCCTGGATTGTTGCTCAGTAAGTTCATCAGCAGCACTCATCTGGTTCAGCCGTGCTATCCAATCCTTTGTCTTTAGCTTGCCTTCAAAGTCCGGCGAGAGCTGCGGAACACGACCTAGGGAAGAATACAAATCCAGAAGAAGGGGATGAATTTGATCCACAGCAACCATATTCAACTTCAAAGAATCCATGGCAGTGATGTAATGCTGAACACATTCTGCTACCGCAGCCGCGGTGCCAGTGTCTCCAGAAGATGCTGCCTTATGCTCCACTGTAGCAGGAATTCCAGAAATTAACAAACGATTGAGGGCAGCAGGGCAATCCATTTTGTACGCAGCCATAAATCGCTCGACATCAGGGACAACATCTTTTAAAGCGGTTTTCAGGGTTCTAAATTGGGCGATTAACTTTGTACAAGCAGGCTCATATTCCTTGGGCGTAATTGCATCCCTAACATAAGCTTTCTCAAGCTTTTCTGTGGTTCTAATGATAGCAAAGAGATCTGCAAAATTTTCATACATTTCACGCTCCCGTTTGTCGTGCCAGAGCTTGACCTCTTGAATTTCCGGCTGGTAAGCTGCCATAGCTGTATCACAATAGAGTTACTTGTAAACAGGGACGCGTCGGAAATGCCTTATGATGGAGATCCCGAGCTCTAACCAGGAAGCACCCAATCGCGACCGAAACTCAGCCTTTGCCCTAAAACTCCATTAGGGAAGGGTGCCCTACACAGCGCCCACTTAAAGGCAAACTTTATTAAAAGGGGTTTAGATTTTTAATCTGAAATTTTAAATGGGCCGCCGCGAATATTTATTTATTTAAAAAAAAACAAGATGCTAACGCATCGATGGGTTGCCCTTTGGAGTAGCCATTGATGCATGCGCAATTACTCTGGACGTTCTCGTGCCGAATAATATTGTGTATAAAAAGTATGGCAGATGTTAATAGTGGATTTATTCGGAGAGCTTTGGAATTAGCAATAACTTTCTTGTATTGTTAACCTAAGTTCAAAAGTTTTTTTATTTTAACAACTTCATTCATGTATTGTACAGTACGAAAGTGTTTATGTAATCACTGTTGAGGGGTGATTTGTTGTTTGCAATGAGGCTTTTAAAACTGAGAGGGATGATTTGTTCAAAGGACACATTTCTATAGATTGTGGAGGTTTCATTTATTTAGTGTTTCTTTTATTTTCTATTGATAATATGGTTACAAAGGTTCTGGAAGCATCTGGAATTAAAATCAGGGATATACTTAGTAAGTGATGTTGTTAGGGCCTTTTAACCATGTAGAAGAGTCCATTCACTATTCTTTGGATGTTTGGTCACTTTGAATAGCAGTTGCACTCTTTTATGTAAAAATATTCATGACCATGACGTTGCTCAACAATTTATCGTTGTTTCCAGATACGGTTGTTCGTTAATGTCTCTTCTGATTCGTTTACTGGCGTGCATGCCAAAATTGAAAGAAACAGAGGGAGCGGGACAACCACCACGACCTCTATCTTTGGAATTCAAACGAAAAACGGATATCGAGCTCAGGACAATCCTGGACCATCAACAGACCATGTGAAGAAACATGTGAAGGAATAGAAATACACTTTCTGAATCGCATCCATGATGCCACCATTAGGGAAATACGCTACGCATACCAATTCCTTGTCAAACCATGCACACACAATGCATTATTGAACAATGTTGTCAGCAAGGCACATATGTAACTAATATAACATCACTCAATTGGATTCCAAGCTATGGTAATTGAATGTGTTCTTTGGCAGGAGAGTACACCACAATGGAAAAAACATTAACACATGGAGACATTAACACACGATAAGGGCAACCCATTGTACCGCACCACCATGTTTATTACACTATAGTTGGACGGAGATGAGCAAATAGGCATTTGTATAGGAGAAGCTTCATATATGTTCATGCAGTTCCCCTATCAAGAGTAGCTGTACCTAGATATCATGAAACAAATATATAAACATATCATGTTTATTTATTATTCAAAAATATGGTTTACATGAATATTTGATGGCATGAGAAGGACCGTGACCTAGCTTAAAATATTACTTAGTAAAACTTCAACCTCATTTCCTTCAAAAACATCATGTTTAAGAATGCCTTCTTATTAGGAGTTTTAAGAATCCGTTTGAAGCTGCCTGCTCTCCTTCACTGAAATGCCCAGTAGCCTCATTTGCTAGAATGCTCTCTTAAATAAATGATCGAATCTAACCTTCTATAATCTTTACGCAAAAGCACCATAGAGATATTTAACCATTGACATTAGCATAAGAAACAACCTTGAATTTCTCAGCTAAGAAATAAGTTGAAATCGACTCTCATAGTTCTTGAAAGAGTAACCCCCCAGGAAATGTAAAGTCACTTTTGCACATTAGAATCCTTATGCAATAGCTGGCGACCTGGAGTATATATGACATAAACATGGAGTTTTGATTTCCTTCTTGAGCTGCTAACTCTTCCAATTAAGACAATACAACCATAGTAACTATTTGAATGATGCCGGCATGAAGGATAACCTAAAAGCATGGGCTTCATTTTACGCTGGATATGTTTTGGTCACGTTTGTAAAAAATGATTACACTCTAGATGGTATTCATTTGTTAAGGCAAAGCTTAGTTCCTCCAACAACAAGCACGATTCGGCTGCCATTTTTGCTTGTATTTTCTTTCAGTTGTAGGATCTAGATATTTAACACTTGGATTTCTTGCGTGGCCTCACGAATTACTAAAGCGTTCGGGGGTAAAGCGTGACTATCTTTGTTGACATGTGTCGAGACCGCGGTGTCAAAGGAGGAAGAATACCCATGGTTTATACCTTGTTGTCTTCACCCCGGAGAATTTCTCGAATTTGAGGTTTGCAAGTTGAATGAAGGATTTTAACGTTCTGATTTTGAATGAAGGATTTTAACGGTTCTGATTTTGAAGCATAAGATAAGATTTGTTGAATTACATGCAGACATGGAGAGCTAGCATACTGGAATGCATTGCCATGGCAGTCTTTGTGTTTGGCAGCATCACAAGCATATTTGTGGGCATAGAGCAGTGCACAGGCTCACCCCTAGCAGCAGTAAGCATCCTGCATTTTTTCACGATTGCATTCTTGATCATGGCAGCAGGTCCAGCAGGAGGAGGCCATCTTAATCCTTGCATCACAACATTGATAATGTTGGCTGGCCGCGTGACTCCGGCCCAGGTCATCCTCCTCATAATAGGCCAATTCATAGGCTCGGTTCTGGGATCTCTATCCATCAAAGCCATAGCTCCAGATCTAGCTCATAAACATCTTCTTGGGGGTTGCATAATCAACACCCCTCTCTGCAGTAGATGCTTTACTTTCGAGTGTGTTAAAGGTTGCAGAAAATGTGTCTTAGGTGCACTCCTTGTAAAGCACATCTGGACATATCTCTAGCTACAAAAGAAAAGAATAAGGGATGGGCATTTGTTTCATTGACATTCTTGCACAACCAACAAAACGTCCAAGGAAACACAACCAACAAATCTGGCATCCATTTTGCTTCATTTTGATCCTTCTCTTTGGTTTTCAAACATGCCTTTTGCAGATTCTTTCTTTCATTACTTTCCATCATTTACAACCAAATGCACTTGCTAGCCATTTCAGTTCCGACCTCTCTGACCAAGGATTTGGGTTTCATAATAGCTAGGCTCCTTTCTACTTTTCTCACATTTCAATTTCTGCATCCTTTCACTATTTGCCCCATTTATTGCACCTATAGTACGGTGCCGACGGCTATGGCACCTGCTTTGCCTAAGTCTGAGTTCTTGCATGTTTTTTCTTGTTTATGCCCTGTTTTTCCCTAAGTTTTTGCCTGTTCATCCTCTAGTTTTTGCCCGATCATCGCCATAGCCACCCTTTGGAGCTTCTTTCCGGTAGTATGAAGCAACGACAACAATTTTCAAGTGCAGATCGGCAATTCCTAGGCTCTACAGTTAGAGTATAGCTGCGCTATGGAATGAGCAAGAAGTTCTCTGACCCTTTGGAAATGGGATTACGCCTCAATCCGGTGGTGATTTGTCTGGTCTTTTGTGTTTTATAGGGGCTTAAGCTTTAGTCTTGTTTATCATTTTGTTCTTGCTTTCCCCCGTCCCTTGTTTCGAGTTTGTGTCATTGAAAGCTTGGCCGCAGTTTGTTTCTTTGTCTAAGAGCAAGGGGTCATTGAGGCGTCTCTGGCTCAGATTCTATGTTTCTTCAGTCTTTTTTCTAGCGATTAATACGAGGGGCTATGGCCTTTGCGTGTGATGGCGAGTTAGCCAAGAAACCGAAGAAACTATTAGGCGGTCTCGAATAAGCGCATCTGCGGTTTGTTCTAAGTTTGCCCATGACAGATTGTATGTGAGTCGATTCTGACCTAGAATCAACCATGATTTCTTTTCTTCTTTGGTTCTTGTGTATTCTTCGGGATTTTGAACTGCAACAGTTCTGCCATGGATAGATGGTATTGAGCAGGTCGATTTTCAGCTGGTTGTAGTTCAACTTGTTGCCCTTTTGTTCTTTCACCTATGATGCTTTCTGATTTGTGGGTTCAAATCCCATGGTAGTATCTGTAACTGCATTGGCTAGGGGTTTAATACTTAGCAGGCAGCCATTTTTATGGGTGATGAGGGCTGGCTCTATTGCTGAAGAATTTTCTGCAGTCTAACAAACATTTTTAGAAGTGATGAGGCTAGGCATTGGAAGCCCCAAACCCATGATTGATCTTAGGCCATGCTTCTATTGGAGGCTTTCTAACTCATTGCGGTTGGGGTTCTGTTATGGAGAGCATTTACAGTTGTGTGCCAATGATTGGATGGCCGTTTGATGTGGACCAGAGTACTAACTGCAAGATTATTGTTGAAGATAGAAATATAGGCGTAACGTTCTCAAAGGAAAAAATAACTGAAGAGAAGCTTCAGAAAGCTATCGAAGATCTAATGAGGGGATATAGAGGAAAGGTTGCTAGGAATAATGTGGAAAGGCTTCGTGATGCAGCGAAGAAAGCTCAAATGAAAGATGGCTTGTTAAAAAGGGCTTTGGAGGATTTTGTGGAACATATGGCCGGCACTGGAAGTGAATGAAAGAAAGATGATATGCCGCATCTTCATACTCATCCGAGCTTGGTAAATTTCTTATCTATGAAAATGATATCAGAATTATGATTGAATTACGTTTTTGTATACAATGAAATCTGCTAATGAAGGGATTGTCTTTTAACAGAACCCTGTGACGCCTGATTCTGTTACTATTACATGATGTATCTAATGTTGCCAATACATCTTCGTTCTTTATTGGTTAAGGTATCTCATCGTGCAGGAGCTCTTTTGAAAATGTTTGGCATGATATTTCATCATGTTTGTTGTGTCTGGAAGCTATGATGTTCAGAAGTGATTGCTTGTATTGAAAGTCCTTGCATTCGCAGCAGTTGAGATAACTTCAATTTGTAATGGTGAATTTCAATGTGTAAAGTCAATCACGATATAAACATGGTTATGTTCTTAAGGCTTTTGAAGTAGTTACATTCAACATAAATGCATTATCCACAGTGGTTTTCTATATCACAGTATTTTTAGAAACACATTGTTGACATTTCAAATGTTGAAAAGTTCAAAGTTCAAATGTATTCAGGGATCTGATGTTATGTTCTTAGGCACATAATATTGGTAAAGGATATGTCCTCCAGCCAAATGATACACTGCTTTTGACACTGCTATGTCTACCATATCTTCTCCAAACATCTTAAAAAGCATTGACTAGCAGGATTTTTAGTACCTCCATTAATCAAATCCATTAATCAAAGTAGGGTATTCGGAGTCTCAGGCTCAAAGTCTAAATTTGGAGCCTATAAATTATGCAATTTAAAATATATGGTTTGCAATAACAAATCATTCATTTTGTACTTTTATTTTATTTTGATTTTTATTTTTATTTTTACCTCAGAGTTTATCTATGTTTGTTTTTTTTTTTGGGGCCTAAAAAAATTTTTCTAATATAACAACCAACATAACTACTATTAACATTAATTAAGACAAACCATTACATTAAACATGTTTAAAATTAAATTCCCCTTAAACCCCCTTTTATTTGGGTGCATATTCACCGCGGGGGACGACGTGGCAGCAAGAGCCCCCGAATTATGTTTTGCACGCACAAAATCAACACCATATAGTATATTGCCTGAAATCTTATAGTATTTTGTAAATCTTGTTATACATTATAATAAATTCTATACATCCATAACCCACAAACGAGGAACTTTGTGTACGGTGTAGATTAAGGAATAAGGGGTGAATATGCCTATCCAATAGCTCTCGTTGCCCGGAGTCACCCCCCGTGTGAATATGCACCCAAAAGGGGGTTTAAGGGGGAATTTAATTTTAAACATGTTTAATGTAATGGTTTGTGTTAATTAATGTTAATAGTAGTTATGTTGGTTGTTATATGACTCAAACAATGACTAACTGAACTTTGAGATGAAATCCATAGCAGGATGTACTTTCTTTGTCTTTTGCACATGCAATACACCCCAGATTTAGGGCTTACACTAGAGTTATTCTCGTGATATGCCTGCCAAAAAAGTATGGCTTCGTATTAGAAAAGAAGTATACCTGGAATAATTACAAAATCAATTTAACATAGTGAATATGAACTAAGGGCAATGGCTGGAGGGATGCAGCCATTCCCCTTAGTTCATTAGCAATCTCCACAAAAGATGGCCGAACACCAGGATCAGTGGCCCAGCATTTCTCCAACAGAGTTCTCCATGCTGGATCACACCAATCTAGTACTAGAGGTCGTAGGGTGTTATTCACAATACCACTTGCAAAATAAGGAGTTAGAGAGGGCATTTGCATGCTAACAACCAGAAGAGTTCTCTCAAGACAATCTGACCTATGATAGCTCCATAATGCATAGTAGTATATGGTTCATCTGCAGTTAACAGCCCCCACATGACTATACCAAAAGAGTAGACATCCACCTGTTCAATAACTTAAGCAGTCAAGCTTATGTAACTATTTGACATGCTATATTCAGTTGTACAGAATTACAACAAGTAGGCAAAAGCGATTAAAGATGATTAAGGTATACGGTCATGCCCCACGCGTATGGGTGATCAGCCTTCAGATCTTTAGATTCCACCCTTTCCAGATATACCATTGCGTTTTGATTCTTAAGACTATCAAACCTACAAGAATTGCGAGAAAATCGTTAAGGTCTTTGTAATACTATGGCATTTTAAACAACGGTGCATTTTCTTTGAAAATGGCAAAAATAATTAAACTTTTATCATAGATCAAATGCCAAACGAAGCATAAATTCTAACAAATTTCCCTGCCCGCTTACTTTTCCGTCACCATGCCATCTGCGCCATTGAGCAACTCAGAGTCATCCAAGGAAGAGCCCCTAACTCCACCCGAACCATTGTTTGGCTTGATTTTAGACAATCCTAGATCCCCTACCGTACGAAAAAAACACCCATGCTATGTTCCCCACTATGCACTATAATAGCCGGGTTGAAGTTGTAGATATCTACAAGTATCTTGGTGTAGAATTGTAGAACACACTTTGGGAAACGAAAGTATTACCAAGCCGGGTGGTCAGCCGGATGGAGAGCACTCTATGCAATGCAAAACAATTGTTTTCGCCAGAATTCATGATTGGCCACGGAAAGCCCACTTGTTTCGGCTTTTGGTAGAGCCTGCTTTTACGTATGGTTCTGAAGTGTGGGGGCCGCCATTAGTGCTAGTGCTTGGGAGAGCTTGGAGCGGGTGCAAAAGTCCTTTCTCACCTCACGGCCTCGAGTTAAAACAACGGTGTCCTATGCTATTCTTTTACAAGAGACGTGTTTTGGCCTCTTCAACATTCGCCATGAAGCGCCATCTCCACTATATCCGCAAGGTGCACCACATGGATGATGTTAGGTATCCTGTTCTTGCACTTGCCATGGCTGAATCTCCTCGGCGAAACGAAGCGATGTTGGAAAGAGCATTGCACTACATGGTTTGCCCGTTGGGTTGTGCAACCAGAAAGCACCGCCTCGATGCTTGCCAGCTCTCGATCCTGAGCTTTTCCAATTCGAAGTTGCCACGCTTTTGAGATAGTCCTAATCATTTTTGACCTTAGCATTCCATTCCACGCCCACAACTTCTCGAGAGCACCATCCGTGCATGACTTGGCATTATACATACTTGAGGTTCTAGATAAACGTCTGCAATTACTGAGCCCTCAGTAGTCATTATCTCCGTTTGTCTAGTATCATCATTACTGCAAAGGTTTTCCCTTGAAAACCTTTCGGTGAGGGTTTTTTAATCCTAGTAGTAGTGATTGTACTAGCCCATTGTATGGGTCCCATGACCTATTAGTCTCCGTGGACGTTAAAAAATCTATTCTATTCTATATTCTATTCTATCCTATATAAATTCCATGTCACAGCTGATCATCAATTTGGGAAGACAGAAACAAAACGTTAAGAGGCTCCCACCTTGCAAATAGGCCGACGAGCATCTCTATTTTAAATGAAAATGAACAATATTTTTGCCATGAAGATACTCCATGCCAAATCCATTGACCCTAAAATAGAATGACTAAACAAGATTATATATCAAGTGTAAAGTATTCTTAATGATATAAAAATCTAATTAGCGTAGCTATTATCTAATTCATCAAGAAAAAAATTATCTGCACCTATCCACATCAATATCTGTCTTTCTTCTGCAGAACCTGCTTAAGTGACCCATTCACCATGTATTCCGTAACGGTTGCAAGGGTTCCACTAGGTCCAACTCCATAGAAAGCAACCACATTTGGATGATGTAGTTGAGTAAGAGTGCATGCTTCCTTCCGGAAATCTGCTAGCTGCAAAATGGCAACAAATCAAGCACGTTGTCAATAGTAAAAAGCATAACCGCTAAGTACCAAACAACACTTACCAGCGTTCCCGTTTTGGTTCCCCTCGGTATACAAAGTCGAGGGACGCCCATAACGACCATATCCAACGACCCAGGAGGTGTCAGACCCATACCTTACCCATACACAGTGACTGACTATAGGCCTAGCATACTGTAGGAGCCCCAGTAGCCACGCTCAGCAAGGCTCCACCTCCGATTCCCCAGTTGTGTCCGTTGTTTGGTGTTGAACCACATCATAGCATCCTCAGCTAGGTTGGCTCTTGTGCACAGGCCGCAATTACTGGGTTTTAAGGGTTCTACCTAGGAACATCTCTACTTGTAGATGCCCTTTAGGTCTCTGTCCTTCCCTTAACCCCAATACACGGAGGGAGCAGAAAGAAAGAATATAAACACCATCTAAGTATCTATCATCATCCAAACAACATAAGAAAGAGAATTTAACCATTCCATCTATTCAAAGAAGTGTTAGTGGAGATAGAAGCTATCTAGGGACTAACAGTCTCTTGGCTGGAGCCATTATTACGGTAGGTCTCCATACTTGGGGTCTGTCGGCAAGAACTGGCAAAAAAACTGGGAGCTGCTCCTCCTTTCCTCTTCCCAATTCGAATTTGGGGCAAAAATGGGGGTAGGACCCCTATTTCTCCACCCAAATTAGCAAGTCCCACTTGGCCAATCGAGTTAGGCCAGGTGGCACTACCCTATTGGTGACATTTAACTAATTATACCTTAATTCGTATAATTGGGTTAATTATCCCCTAATTTTATTAGCATAGCTAATAAAATCCATTTTAAGTGCATCTAAGTTATACCCTATTAACCCTTAAGGGTTTAATTAAATGCTAGTGACGTGTCATAGTATGCATATGTATACCGTATAAATACCTAGAACGTCACATTCTCCCCCCTTGGATTAATGCTGTCCTCAGCATTAAAGTTAATGGAGATTGAATGTACCAAAAGATAACTTTTACTTATTGAAATCAACACAAAGTTACATATATAGGTCATAGGACGGAAGTCCTTTAACAAACACAAGAAATAACGATAATAATACTTAAGAGTGCACTCATAACACAAAACTTCAAATACAAGAGTTGGCCTCCAGGCTGAGGCCTAGCTTCTTCTGTAGTCTGTCAGTATGCCCTACTGGCCTGCAGAAGTAAAATACATTAGTATTTACAAAATGATTTAAGTAGTGTGGTTGAAGGGACCACCCCCTTAAAGTAAATGAAAAAAAAATATAAATTCAAGAATTTTATCATGCCTAAGGCTTGCATGTCATCTCGGCGTAAGGAATGGCCATATTCCTATTATAGCCTAGTTCCCCACCTAAGATGCATGTAACCCAACCCCTAAAATGATCCCTGTCGAATCTCTCTCATATGATCCATGTCAGACCCATAACACAATGCTTACCATTAGGGTTGGAGATGATCGCATCTTAAATGGTTTGACCCTGGCATTCTTTCATAAAGTCTGGGTAAGTCTTATCCAAATCCGCTTTAAGAACCCATGTTGCGTCCTCTGTGGGTAAGTGTTTCCACTTAACCAAGTATTGCAAGATTTGAGTTCGTCGGGTTTGCTCATATCTTGCCATCAAGGAGAGCTTCAGACACAATCTCCAACTGATCCTCGGTCATCTCCATAAGTGTTGGTGTATCAAGAACCTCTTCTGGGTCAGGATTATGCTTCTTGAGAAGACTTACGTAGAAAACTTTATGGATCTTTAAATGTGCAGGTAGATCCAATCGATAGGCCTGAGAACCTATCCTTTCGATTATCTGAAAAGGTCCCACCCATCTAGGCGCAAGATTCTTACAATTGTCAATCTTAAGTTTGGCTTGCTTCACCTTGATCTTTAGCCAAACCAATCACCGACTGAAATTCTCGTGGTGTTCGATGCCGACGGCAAGACTCTTTTTGGGAAGCTCTTGCAGCCAACAAATATGCTCTAACTTCTTCTACAAGTGCCCGACATATCCGTAGAAAATGGCGAGAGACTTCCACCTTGGAAAGTGGATTATGCCACGTGGTCCCAGAGAGGCATTGATAGCCATAATTGATCATGAAAGGAGACATCCTTGAGGACTCCCCTTTAGTGTCAAGTATAGGCAAACTCCACCAAACGGATGTAATCTGCCCATTGAGATTGCTTGTTCCAGACGTAGTTACGTAGCATATCTTCAATTATGCGATTGGTACGCTCTGTTTGACTATGAAAAGCTGTGCTCATGGCAAGCTTAGTTTAAATAGTGCTAAAGAAATCTTTCCAGAATGCACTAACAAACTTAGGATCCCAGTCCGATATAATGGTACGGGGTATCCCATGAAGGCGAAATACCTCCTTGATAAACAAAAAGGCGGTATCCAATGCAGTGTCCATGGTACGACATGGCAGAAAGTGTGCCATCTTAGAAAGTTTGTCAACCACCACCATTAAGGCATCAAAATCTCTTAAGGTGCGTGGAAGCCCCACGATGAAATCCATGGTAATAACTTCCCATTTTGCATTGGGGACATCTAGGGATTGCAGTTCCCCTAGAACATGCATTTGCTCAGCCTTCGTTTGCTGACAAATCTGATATTGCTTAATGTATCTAGCAATGTACTTCTTCATTCCTGGCCAAAAATAGCTAGAGCGGATCTTGAAATATGTCTTTATAAATCCTGCATGCCCCGAATGCCCACAGATAGAGCACAATGTAAAATATTGGACATAATTTCCATTTGAATAGGAGCAACATTATTTAGATGTATCATCTGCCAAAAGGTCTAGAAGTTTTGGGTATGGATATGTCCTCTTATTGGTATTATAGTGTGCTGCAATATCTATGGTTTTTATCATATTGTATTGTAGAGTCGACAACGAAATAGAAATATCTACAACATAGGGAGAAAGGGAGACGTGAAATTGCTTGACGCCTAGGAGAGAATATCAAACTAGTTTTAGTTCATTATATAATCCGCACGATTTTTGTTTTGTTATTTTCGATTAGTTAGGGTTTGGCTGCTAGATAACAGTTTCATAGACTAGGCTTAAAGTTTTTCTCTTCTTCATGGACTCATCAACTTGGGACGCAGCCTCAAATCAAAGCAATGCAAGCTTCTTCTGTAAAAAAGTCAAGGATTTGCCAGCGGACACATGCGTCTAGACTGGAGGCTTAAAAAGAGAAGCTTCAAAATGGTAAGCACAACTGATTTAATTTCATCAACATTCCTAATCTTATGGCCACCAGAATTACTTCCGTGTTTTATTTCCGACCATTTTGAGCTTCTCCTTTATGGCTCTTCCTTTCTAATTCATGCACTTTTGTTGCAATTATTGTACCTTACGCGAGTGTTACTTCCTGGTTTTTTGCTTTTTCGTGTAGGCGCTCTATGTTAAAAAATGTGAACAAGCATCCTTTTCTTTCCTGCGTTGTTAAAAGATTCTGGGGTCCTTTCTAAGCTGGTTCAAATGGTAAGCTTGCTCCACTTTGATTCTTTCGACAGAATTATATGCTTAGAATCGTATATTGAAAGACAAAAGCATCAATTCCATCAGGAAGGCCATTATAGCATGAGATGAAACAAGAATAACACCTTTCCTATCGAAGCTTATCGTGGATTAACAAAAAATACCCTCAGAATCATATATTTGATGATCAAAATTCCATTGGAAGACCACCTTAGCTAAATGATCAAGAATGCAGATCTACTATACTAACAGTTTTGTGACTTTGAACCACTTTCGCATTAAATGAGCAATAATGTAGATCCAATATTCTGACAATTTTGTGGCTTCACCTTTTTTATTGAAGCTTCTCCTGATTAACATCAGTCAAAGAGGTAAGAAATGGCAAATTATC
Source organism: Isoetes taiwanensis (assembly GCA_021234155.1). Lineage (NCBI taxonomy): Eukaryota > Viridiplantae > Streptophyta > Lycopodiopsida > Isoetales > Isoetaceae > Isoetes > Isoetes taiwanensis. The sequence continues at coordinate 2,764,532 of JAJEKV010000083.1, read as the reverse complement.
TTTTTGTTTGCTTGCATACAACATAATCCGTTAATGGGAATGTGGCTTTTTATATAGGGTACCATTCATTAAAATCTTTAGGGATGTATTGATATATGAATCTTTACAATGCCATGGTCACATTGGGGTAAGTAGCTTCAAAACATTTCCACCAATTATCTCTGCAATTGTTGTTACATCATAACCAGAACGATCAAGTTATGCAACCATTTCCATTTAGCCGAGTAAAATGTGATTTAGCTGGTCTACTTTTGAAGCAATCAGCTGGTCTACTTTTGAAGCAATTTGGTTTACTTACAATGCAATGACAATCTTGTTATTTACCATGTAGAGAGTAAGAAGCCATATGAAATTACAATTTGCTGGCAAGGATTCTATCCCTTAGCCAAGGAAAGGTATGTAATAATCTTACCTTTATTGCAACAACAAGCAACTATTATCCTGTGGGTCATGGTTTCATGCTTTGCTCATATATTTTTTTTATGTAGAGTTTTCTTGTATGCATTCTAAGATTATCATGCATTTGACATGTAAAACTTCAAGATGCAATTAATAGTCTTTGTTTACGCACTCCCAACCATATTCTTCAAACTGAAGCTAAATTAGGCCATAAATCATATTTATTGAATGGGAGTGTTGCGTAGAAAAGCGGATTGATTGTACAAGAGGTGCATGGAAGGTGTAACGACATATATTCCCTCCTAATTGCCATGCACACTGATCATATTCTCCTATTTCTACCCGAGCTAAGGCCATTTTTAGAGTGAACTCATCCCTGCCTTTCATAATAGACAGATGAAAACGCAGGCATATGGAAACATATCACAAATGCTTCCATTTATTTCTTAACAGAGAGCTTTCTAGTATTAAGATTTACTCGGGATGAAATAACAACTATTTTAGAGTTACATATCAACAACACACATGTTAATTATAGGACGTTAGTGTGACTGATCTTGTAATTTAGTTGAATGCTTAGAAGTTGACAACCAGTAGGGTTATAATTTCATCTGATACTAGATTGCATGCTCCATTAAAATGAAAGTAGACATTTTATGCAATTTGCAGGCCTCATTCTTTGAAAGTAGCCTCGGCATAAAGTACCATTGGCTGCCTCATAAATTGGACCAGTCCTATTTAATATTATCAAATTCATTTACATATAGAATTTTGAATGCAAGCATTGGTCGAATAGACAGGATATGTAGGCAGGAATCCAAACTTTTCAAACTCTTATGGCAATATCCAAACTATTCAGAATGTTATTACACTATTGTTAGGTTCTCCACCTAAGCATACAGCTAATTCTACTTGTTCTTGTTCATAAGGACAGACTGTATATATTTTAAGTTGAACACTTCATATGCAGCTAACATGGAAGTAGAGAATCGGGCAATATTCGTTCTTCTTGATGACGGCACGGGAAACCCTATAGAGGTTGGGCTTTTTATGGAAAAGGATGGAGCGTCTTATTCAAATTTATGAGATGAGATAGCAAATGATGAGTTGGAGGGGATCAAGGGCCATAGGTTTGTTTTTCTTGCAGAGAGGAAATTTCCATTGTCTCGAAAGCAAGAAGATAAGTATAGAGTCATTGGCAACGAAGTCATATTGAAGTTAGTCGATGGAGGGAGCAATCAACATGGTGAAGGGAATTATAATTAGCATGTTAAAAGGCAATGAGTTATCATCGAAGAGTTGGAAGAAGAGACCAATCTTAATGTGGATGTGACAGAAGTCACCATAAATGCACCTTGGCCATTAAAGAAGGTTCAACACTTGTTGAGGACAGGTTGCAGTCGAAGCTTGCAACTAGAGCTGAGATAAATAAATGGAAGAAAGATTTCAAATACTATACCAAAAAAATGAGAGATACTGGTTGGCTGGATCTCTTTGAATGTCTTTGGATGTCAATGGACAAGCAATATTTTCTATATGGTGTATTGAATGCAACATGCAGTATGGTAAGAGTGGTCGTGAGGATTCTTGGTACAATTTCACGGCGAAACATTGTATGACAAAGGCACATGAAGAAAAATACCATCAGAACCATAAAGAGCTACCTGCAACCAATGAAGTAGAAGCTCAAGAGGATATTGCTGCAAGAAATAAAGCCTTCGTGGAACAATGTTTAATAGTTGAAGTTGCTCCTTTTGTAGATCAATCTAGAGTATCATTTGAGTTGTTCAAAGACTCCATAGCAAAGTACAAAACTTTGGGTAGCATTTGCATAGTTTGCAAGTTGTGCAGCAAATCCCTTTTATTGTTCCCTCGTGCTGGGTCTATAGTAGCAAACATGAAACAACATATCCGTTAGACATTAAAAATGTTGAAGCAAAGGAAAAGAATGAGAAGAATAACAAAGGCGGTCGACCTAAGAATCCAACAGATCCACGACAAAGGAGCATGTTAAACTTTATCAATCGAGGTTACTTGAGGTTCTATCTAGCAGATAATTCATATAATGGATTGGCTGATTGTACTAACAAATAAATTCGTGATAATGAACTGAATTTTCTTATATTGCAGCAACATCTTCATGAGTGGATAAAGAGAATCTAAGTGACATAACCAGTAAGTCCATAAACTCTTAGTAGCCTTCTTAGTAACTCTTAGTAAACATGGATGCACAAATTAAAGAAGCTGGAGATATGACTTGGTGGAATACACCCTGGCTTGTCAAAGACTATTTCCGTCAGGACTACTACAAGCAACTAGAAGATGATCAATTGGATGACGAATCTGATATTGTAGAAATCAGCCATGAAGATGAAGATGCGGTGCTACTATTGGCACCCTAACTATACATTCAAAACCAAATGTATATCGAGTTAGATATACTGCGTATATCGAACTCGATATACAAATATATAGCGTATATTGAGTTCGATATACGTAGTATATCTAGTTAGATATCTGGTATCAACTCGAACTTCGATATTTTTTTTTTTATAATTTTCGATTCTGGCCGGCCGGAAAATTCCGTATATAAGCGTTTTTTTTAATACAATTATACGGCGTATATAGCGTATATCGAACTCGATATACGCCATATACGTATATCGCACTCGATATACGCTATATACGTATAAAAATTTATATACAGTTTTTATTTTTGCAGCCCATGGCTTTTGCCACATTACAAATGACGTATATCGAGTTAGATATACGCCATTTTTGGCACCATGCCAATGACGTATATTTAGCGATATACAACATGTATATCGAACTTCGATATACGCCACTTCTATAAAATATCAATAGCTCGTGGTGAGACGATCTACTCCTGTGTGTTCCTCCCTGCCTCCTCCTGTTCCTCGTGTGTGTTCCTCCCTGCTCCTCCTGCCTCCTGTAGCTCGTGTGTGTTCCTCCCTGCCTCTGTAGCTATCGAAGATCGACGGTATCAATTCTATTCATTTTGTATTAAACGTTATGTCATATTTTGATTTTGTGCCATAAGTGCGTTATGAATAGAATAATATTCTTGTAACTATATTAGGACAAGAATTATTTATTGTATATTTGATATTGTATTAGGGATTGTAGATGGAGACCAACTATGATTCGGAGGCTAGTGGTAGTGATGATGATTTTTCAAATATCTCGATGAGTTCTCTAGTGACATAGAGGTTTTTCTGAAGAAGGGAGCTCTTAACCGATGAAGAGCTTGACATTGGGGGCGATGTATCTAGGTCCTCAACCTTACACGGGAGGATTCATGGATGTGAGTGGAATAGGAAGCCAACATCCTCCTAGAAGCCATCGAGAGTTATTGATAGAGTGTGCAACAAGATATCCCGACCCTATTGCATGGTTAGATAGTAGAATAGTTAAGGGATATGGATTTACGTCCCAAACCTATCGAAACATGAGACATTGCATAATGCATCATAGTAATCCCTTGTCTTCGACATTGATAGATGTGATCCAAACTTTCCTTCCACTCCTCAAAGGAAAAATAGACCCCCAACCCCAATTCTTTGATCGAAAGGTCGGCGTTGGAATGCATATATGTCTAAACTTCATACGAGATCCTGGGTAGGGTCCTATTTGTATAGGCTCGACCATGGACCACAACGTAGGATTCCATGGATAGAGATGTGGGACACTATTGTGGCCCATCATCACTTGGAAGAATCTACACATGTCTCATTTTATAAAACCATGGAAACACTAGAGGCGTGGGGAGGTAGGACTTCTATTTCATGGCATTCCAAGACAATACATTAATTGATTGCCTCACAAAGATGCCAATGTGGAGCTAGAATGAGACTAGGCGATGAGCACTTTGATCACAAGGTTGAAATAAGTATTGATCAATTAGAAGAGCGGTCATCCGGTTGCAAACCACGATTATAGAGTGCGGTTAGTCCATACACACTCTAGGGTACGAACACAAACTCAGGAGACTGTCGATGATTATGCATGTCATCGTTGGAGGCATCCTCGTCGTCGTGCAGTTAGAACAGACGACAAGTGTGGAGATCCCATAGAGCGTGGGTTGTACATTTCGAATACGCATTATACAACCCGGTAGATCCTGCATCCACCGATCGTAGAGCATTTGTGTTGGTGCGCTCTCTCAACATTCGGACCGACCCCTTCAATTTGTCTTTGAAGATTGGTCTATGCCCGATATATCCACAATTGCTCCAGGGAGGCTTGGCTAGTTTATTAACATCGGTTTCCAAGGCCAAGACGGTTTGGGATTTTGTGAGGCAGCGTGGACCGACCATGAAGCAGGATGCCTCACGCATCGATCGAGTTATTTACCGGTTTGTCATGTCACAGGAGGATGTATGGCGACTCGGTTACCAACATCGTATCCGTGTGCATGATTTGATAATTCATTACTCCATATTCATCTTATTTTTTTAAATCTTGTGGAGCTCTTTGTATCGTTGAATATTGAGTGGTTGCATGTAGGGTTCCACAGTGATCTAGGGACCCGATTGGGAAAGCTTGGAGAGTAGCATTAGTGATTGGGCAGCAGCAGGAAAAGTTATTTACCATCAGCCGTATTGTGAAAGACATCATGATCCTCAAAGACGGCCATGGATACTTGTCATTCAAGATGATTCAATGCTGGAGGCTGCTGTGAGATATAGCCACAATAGTGGATGGGCAATGGACTCAACTGCCGGCACCAACATGTGGAAATATCCACTCTACGCAGCAATTGTACCTGTCGCTGGTGGAGTTGGGTACCCAGTATTCTACATGTTGTGTACAATTAAAACAGGAGCACAATACCAAAATTATGCACTAAAAATAGCCATTCAAAAAGTATTTGAACGAATGGGCATCCATCAACCCCTACATGTGTCTGCTGCTGCTGTCCTCTCAACTCGTGAACAAACCCTGCCAAGTCTGCCTGACTAGGATAGCGTCCTGCCCTCATACGCTCCTCAAACTGTCTCTGAAACCACCTCTGACTCAAACCCCCGTCCTGTGCAGGCACTCTACCGCCCTGTGGATGGGCCTGGAGCCACCGAAGTCTAAGAGGTCTAGTAGTCTCCCTCTCGTACTCCCTCTGAGCCACCACCTGGGCCATCCAGGCATCAAGACCATCTGGAAAGGCCTGCAACAACTCCTCTGGAGACAAGGTGGTGGTAGCTCTATGGCCTAGACTAGAAACTAAGGCGGCATCCCTGGATCGTGATGATGCATCTGAGTATCGCAAGCGGAGCTCTGGATCCTCTCTACGACGTCGGGCCCTCTCCCGCTCATAGTCTCGCTGACGTGGTGCCCGAACAGAGACAGGGTCACGTGGACGACCCATGGAAGCTCTAGGCCATGTCTCCTCCGGGTGATGAGCTCTATGGTGGGCCCAGGCTGAGTTCCGTGTACGGAACCCAAGCCAAGCTGGCTCTCGCTGCCTCCGCAACGCTAGATGTGTGCAACCATCATGGATGCACACCATGAACATGGTAATCCTCATACCGGAGCGGTGAGAACCCACACGGCCTGGCTCAATCCATAAAACTCGGCGAAGAATCAACCACCCCCCTACTCTCCTCCTAGACAACAAAGAATACTATAAACCCCCTACCCAGCTCCCATAACAAGCGAAATAAATAAACTTCTAATGAAAGTACATACAAATTTCATGCAATGTAATATAAATGCTTTAATTATGGAAAACAACATTTAGCCAATGAAAAATGTATATAAAAAAATCAATTAAGACTAAAGAGGAAGGTACTGACCTCCATATGATGTCCCCAACCTGATGCGGCCGATCCTCTGCAGCAAGCTCAAAGCCTGTAGGAAACTCGTCAATGGACTGCTGGGACAAGTGCTCTGAATGATCTGAGTCCATCATCTCCTCGTCCTCAAACTGAATATCTATTATTTGATCAAGATACAAAACATTAACCTATGCTAAGTAGGAGCATCTAAATAACATTATAATCCACAAAGGAAAAGAGTGTAAAGCATATCACATCAACATTACCAATTTTAAAAACTAATACTAACATGTCACACCATCAAAATATATGCCTTTTTTAACATGCCACATCATCAATTATCATAATGATCATTATGACGTCCTCCTAAGGATGTCACTTCATGTGCACGCATGTGCTCACGCTTGTAAGTCATGTTGCAACATAAAAAACATCATGCTGGCATGTCCTATCTAACCATTGACATGTCAACTTATGTTCCCTCACATGCTCACGCAATATCATAGATGTCACCTCATGTGCACGGCATGTGCTAACATGTGTAAGTCATGTTGCAACATAAAGCGACATGTGTAAGACATGTTGCACCATTGTAGACATGTGGAAGACGTATATTGAACTCAATATACGCAAATCTTACATTTAATATTCACATAACGAAATCAAAATACGAATATAGTGAGTATATCGCACTCAATATACGTTCTCCTTGAATTTTAGATCCTAATTCTAGTTCCCACCTCTCTTAAACGATCACATCAATTGAATTTTAGATCCTAAACGATCACATCAAAAGCATGAAAATAAACGGTTGAAGAGCTCATACAAGAACGAGATGTAAAAGTAAAGAAATCTTCGAGGAATTTGATGCGAATACTCTTACTAACCTGGTGCTTCTTCCATGATCTGATCAGGTATGACTGCTCCCGAAATTCTCTCCAAAAAACGCGCCGGAAATCGCTCCGAAGAACCCGGAAAAAACACAAAAAAAATCTGATATATATAGTATATCGAGTTAGATATACTATAGTATATCGAGTTCGATATACTATAGTATATCTAACTCGATATACTATATATATCAGATTTTTTTACGCTTTTTTTATACGGCATTTTCCGGCACCCTGCCGGATATGCGTATATCGAGTTCGATATACGCCGTATATCGAACTCGATATACGCCGTATATCGAACTCGATATACGCATGGTTTTGAATGTTTGGTTAGGGAGCCGATATTTTACCCGATGAAGATGTACGTATTTTAGTCAAGAGGCTTCTAATGATAGCAACAAAGATATTATTGTGGAATCGGAAATGAGGCATGTATTTGACAAAATGGTAGATGCAAGGGAATTGAAAATGATTTTAAGATTGAGAGGACTATGAAAATAGATGACAAAGAAATTTGCAAGGCAACATTAATGAGTCAGCTAAATGGGAATCCTTGGCTTTCAAAGGACAGGTTGACGAGAGTAAAGAATCAAGTTCAATGCACAAATGATAATAAGAAAGTGAATGCCACGACTTCACTTGGTATTGGATTTGACTGTGCAATATACTTTGAAGTTGAACAAGATTGTTTCATTAGGAAGCACAAACATGCAGCAACAGCAACACCTCTTCAACAAATAAAGCACGTGTGGTACTTGGGTAGAGTTTTGAGCATGAGGAAAAGGGTGGGTAAAGGATGGAGTGAAAACAGAGAACCGATTGACTTAATAGATAGACCATCGTACTTAGTGCAGATCAACCTTGCTTGGTCCTATCATATATAGTATTGATGGTTCAAATAGGGCGGCCCCATCAATAGGGCGGCCCCATCAATATAGTATAGTCCTTCAATGATACGAGGCCCTATTGATAGTTACCTCAAAAATTAGTATAGTCATTGATGGGATATACTAGGCCCCATCAATGATTTTGATGCATATTTCTAGAAGGACTATACTAATTTCCGAGATAAATCTTGGAATATCCGACTGTTTAGGGGAACATTTGGAAAACTTATACTTTGAAAAACTGTATGATACGTCTAAAAACTTTTCCTGACATGGCCCCATGATATTTTATGGAATAAGAAAATGGAAGAAACATGTAGACTTGGGGGCCAGGTCGTATAAAACATAGAATAGAATAAGATAGAACAAAAAAAAAGGATTAAAATGTATAAGATTTAAAGGGGTATTCATGAAAGAGAGAGACTAGGAGGTGGCATATAGTTCATGCATGTAAAGGGTCATATGAAGGGGGAATATTTGAAAGAATCATGTGAAACATTCGAGGGTTGGTTTCTTAACCAATGAAGTTTTTTTGCATAAAAAATGAAAATATCCAAGAATCCTATATTATAATGTTATGCCGTAATTCTGGATTTGGATCCAACCCTAGATTGGACGGTTTAGATTTCGGGCTGCAGATCCAACGGTCATGGCTCTCTGTGGGCATTGCTCTGCTTCATCGCCATAGCCCAGCAAACTCATACCCGGTCAAATTGGTGCAAATCGGCTATCCAGTGATGGGCTTGTGCGATGGTGGAACCATTTTTGTGGGCAATAGGCCGGAGATGACTACAAGGCGATGGTTTTGGGTACCATCAATATATGCTAGGCATACGGCCTCACAGGTTATAGCATTCTTAGTTGGTTATATAATATAGAAAAAGTTATCCTATTTCAAGCATATTTTTTTATAACAGCATAAACTTAACTGCTTCTCAATACCAACCTGAGAAAATTATGTTTAATATTGCAGTTTGGAGCTTAGCCTACATGTGGCTTTAGGATGTGGAGGCCGCCTCACTGAAACTGTGACATTCGCATTTGCTTTTCATACATACTTTTTCTGTTTTAGATATCAGGTGAGGTTTTGAAAACTGTCCTTTTCTCTGCCCATCAATCATTAAGCTAAGTTTGCATATCCTGTTCATCGATTGAGCATATATCTTCTTAGCATTTATCATTCCTTATGCTTACAGTCAGTAGATAACAGATCCTTATGTTTAGTTTTTTCACTGCCATGTTTAGATTGCTAGCTCAAGGGCACAAACTATAGGGTTCCATTTGATATAAGCAACTTGGCATTTGCTGAATTGGCATTTTCATTTATTTTTTGAAGCATTGTTATATAATCAAAGGCCGTAGAGGAGAAATTGATCGTATCCTTAATTAGCAAGGCTCTTGAAATGGGCAAAAGTATGCTGGTGGGTTAGCTTGAGAATACGATTTGAGCAGATCATTTCATGCAGCCATTTTGTTTCTACAATCGTTGAAACAACATGGCTTCACAAGGAATAAATTTTGAAGTATTGAAAGTGGATCTTTTAGAATCAGCAATAGAAGCAATAGATTTCATTCTTATACCAACACCTGAAGATTTAAAGCTAGGCATATGGCCTCACAGGTTATAGCATTCTTAGTTGATTATATAATATAGAAAAAGTTATCCTATTTCAAACATATTTTTTTATAACAGCATAAACTTAACTGCTTCTCAATACCAACCTGAGAAAATTATGTTTAATATTGTAGTTTGGAGCTTAGCCTACATGTGGCTTTAGGATGTGGAGGCGACCTCACTGAAATTGTAACATTCTCATTTGTTTTCATATATATTTTTTCTGTTTTAGATATCAGGTGAGGTTTTGAAAACTGTCCTTTTCTCTGCCCATCAATCATTAAGCTAAGTTTGCATATCCTGTTCATCGATTGAGCATATATCTTCTTAGCATTTATCATTCCTTATGCTTACAGTCAGTAGATAACAGATCCTTATGTTTAGTTTTTTCACTGCCATGTTTAGATTGCTAGCTCAAGGGCACAAACTATAGGGTTCTATTTGATATAAGCAACTTGGCATTTGCTGAATTGGCATTTTCATTTATTTTTTAAAGCATTGTTTTAGGACGGAAGATCCTATATAATCAAACGCCGTAGAGGAGAAATTGGTCGTATCCTTAATGCTTACAAAAGCAAGTCTCTTGAAACAAAAAGAGGGGTGCAAAATCGGTACTGGGTAGCAGAAATCACCGTCCGGACGCCGCTTACAAGTGCTTAAAATCGGCGTGTTTTAAACACGACGTGCGTGATTGATCAATTGACATGTAGGGTGCACGCCTGTCAAATGACAGGCTGAGAGAATCATGAGCTTGAATGGTGCCGGAAACATGAATGCCTGTAGCCCGCCATATTCGTGGATGGCGAGCTTACCCATCTTGAATTCAAGCAAAATGGAGGAACTAATTGTTTCCAAGAATTTCCTGAACCAAAATTCAACAATTTGCCCTCACTAATTTTGCAATACACAGAAATCCGGGATAGATGAAACCCAATTTCTCTCCCTGTTCACTTTACAAAGCTATTGATGCAGCAAGGAAGAGAGATCAGAGGCAGAGATCGTATGCAAAGAAGGTAGCAATGAAGAAGAATTCCCCTTCTAAAGATTCGCCTTCAAAGAAGAATAAGAAATTGAGACTGTAAGAGAAATTTCAGGAGAAATTTTTGAAGTATTCAACCAAATTAGTACAAATGTTGATGACAATGACAAAGGCCGTATCCTTGACAATTCTTTGGAGGGCAAGGGATTTACCAATTGCTTCTATAAAGAAATCTAAGGTGTTACTATGGCCGAGCAAATGGTGAAGAATTTGAAGGAAACAATGCAAGAACATAAGTATGAGAGGAATCATGACATGCTTCGTGCAAGGAAGTCCACCCTGATAATGGCAGCAGCAGGTACAAATGGTGTCAAGCCATCGAATCAAATAGAAGTGGCCAGATTGCTCAAAGATCCCCTAAAAACAATTTCAAATGCTTTTCAAAGAAGGGTGCAAGCTAACAAAGGGGAAGGACCTTGTCAATGTTCAGGAGGAGGAAGCGGATGGATAGCATGTTAGCTTACAATAGAGAAGCTGTTCTCAAAGAGAATACAAGAGTTTCTCCATACAAGAAAGACGTGAGGAGGTATGTATCAGAGACAGGAATAAAGATGGAACATCCAATTCACCTTCTTGAAGTCAGCCAAGTAAGTATTCATCCTATATTGTAGGGTTCATTATATGTAGCATTTATTTGGCATTCCACACGATTTCCCCTAGCTTGCAATTCTACCTCATGTTTAGAGAGGAGAATCCTCATATCAAAAATTGCATTGCGCACTTTTTGAGAGGTTGAAACTGAGTTTTGTAAGGAGGATGCGTGAAAGGCATATATGCTGTTGCATCTACCACTTGAAATTTGAATACATCATGCAGGGATTGAACAGCCTGAGATTGGATGGAGTTCATGACAATTGCAACTGCCACTATGATATTTGTGGCCCGGCCCGAGAATGTGCACCAAGGAGCATACAATCAAGTGCACCGGTGATTTACGGAGACAAGTGGTCCGCGGCAAAGGTGATGATGAGGAGTGGTTTGATCATAACCGCTTGATGTTGGCGTGTAAAAAATGTGGGTTGGATAGAATTAGAAAATGTCCACGAAATGGATGGCACGGGTTCATTACTAGTTACTTGGAAGACATTTGAAAAGCAACACGTGGACCAGACGAGAGAATTGAGGGGATCTAAGAAAGGCTTTGAGGTACAAACCCCGTCTTAAGATTAGTACGTAGGAGAGACGCCCAAAGAGTTTCAAGAGGATGTGAAGAAGGTAATATCAGATTTTGTTCCACACAATTACATAGCACATTGGCGTGCCAATCGGTTTAAAACAATTGTATGTCATCATTTCGAAAGATACAATTGTATCATTTATTGACTTTTGAGAAAATTACAGCATCAAGATCCGAGAATGAGCCCCGGTCAATGCACCGGCATACGCACCAAGTTTCTATACTTGTTCACATAACATATAGACATGACAAAAAATGTTTGATATTCTGTTCTCGCAAGCATTTAAGAAGACCGGCCCAAAGAAGACAAAAAGAATAGAAGATTAGGAATAGACTCAACAATGGTAGGAAGATCATAAAAGAGACTCACTTTTATTTCCATGATAAAGTGCATGACTCATTATTTGTGGAACACGCCTACAAAAGCATCTTTGCATGGCTTAAGGAACGAGGAAATAGAGTATGAGAAGCATTGGGTTTGGAGTGATGGTCTGCTCATCACAATTCAAGTCAACAAAAACCTTTTTTTTTAGGCGGTACTTCACAATGAATGACAAGGAAATAATGTGGAACTACTTTGTCACCGCCATGGTAAAGGTGAACATGATGGTGCAGTCTTTGTTATCAAAAAGACCGCTAAGTAAGGAACAACTCAAACTCAATGGTGTGCAACCGAGGCATGCTAAAGATATTGTAAAATTTACGTGTACATATTTCAGCAATCTACCCGTTGATGAAACGAGATGAGATCAAAAGATATTTTGGGAAATTGAACCCGTTGTTGTGGCAAACATGCAAGAATATGAAATTGAAACACTTAAAGGCACAAAGAAGATTCATCAGTATCGGACACATCGCCAAAGAGTAGACCAAACAGGGCTTGCTCATAGATGCCCGCATGTTTCTCGCTTGTTTTGCATGGATCAGAATTGGGACTCCCCTCATCATCAATGTAGATTTGGAAAGTGGGAGGTAACCGACTTAAAACCGGGGAGTTGAGAAGAAAAAGGAGACTCTTGGACAAGCCAATGAATGGATCGATAATTTGGTAGAGGTAGGTGACAATTTTGCGGTGAATCTTTGAGGTAGACAATTCGAGGGGGTGTGGACTTCTACATCCTCAAGTGCACCTGTAACCCAAATGCACACTTGAAGATTCATACAAATATGGATGGGGGCAAAAATTTGAAGTGCATGAGGTTATCTTAAGTGGACTTGTATTATCAATTCTTGGGTAATTTCAAGTACATGTTGCTCACTAAACAACCCCTAAGCCTCCCCGCACCACGTGGTAAGATATCCTAAAATTGATATGGACAAAATATAAGGCACAGACATGTACAAAATTTCACAGGAGACCCATGAAAAAATTATGGCCAGTCTCCCAATAACATTGTAATTCTTTGACACTTAACCAAATTGATGTAATTCTTTGCAAGTGATTTGTTGTTCCAGCACCTAAGCACGTAAGCACACATTTGTATATATATTAATAATAGTGAGGATGCACAAGGGTGGTGTGCATGGACACGTACTTCGAAATAAAGATTGAATTGTTGTTTAAGAATGTACATTTGTGACATTGAAATAACATTCAATTATTTATTTTGGTACCATCACTATCCCAACATTCTTGGCAAAAATATAGTGTCAAGGCATTTCCTCGATGTGACATGTGTCAATTCCAATGGTCATATGAAATATTTAAGCCTGGTTACGAATTAATTGTTCTGGCGCGTGTGAGGTTTTTCGTACACTGACGCGCCTAAGCATAGGATTTAAGCACTAGGCACCTAATCATAGGATTTAAGCTCTTCTTACAAGCTCACACTTCCGCCCATTCTCCGCCCAATTCCTTCGCCAATACTTCGCCCAATCCTTCGGTCAATCCTTCCCAATTCCTTCGCCATGAAGCGTGCAGCTAGTGAGGAGCCGGAGGTGACCTCCAAGAGGCGCTTACTTGGCCTCGAAGAGGTGTTCCCTCCACTCTTCCCTCCACTGCCCACTCTACTTGCCTCTACTTCCGATTCTTCTAATACCTCTTATTCCGATTCCTCATTTTCTGATTCTTCCGATTCCTCATTTTCTGATTCTTCTTATGAGGAATCAGAAAATGAGGAATCGGAAGAACTTTCTGAGCAGGAGTATGTCACGGCCGTTCTTGAAGGGTGAGAAGGGGATTCCTCACAGAACGAGTGGTCTAGTGAAGAAGAAGAAGGCGATGAAGAAGACGAAGCAGATGAAGAAATTGAAGACGAATCCGCCGAATGCGAGGAGTTCATTTTTTGTGTTGCAGATGGTGATGCAAATGAATGAAATTTATTAGGGCCTCTAGCTTGCCTCCAGCTTTTTTTTTTTTAATTGTTCTTGCCTCCACTTTGCCTCTCCGTTACTGCATGAATGTACATGCCTACGGGTTTTTTTTGTTACCATATGATTGCAAGCCTCCGGGCTTTTTTATTGTGAATAGTTGAAGCCTCCGGGCATTTAATTTTCAAAAAGATTGTTATGATGTACAGCCAAACAGGCTTTGAAAATATTTTGAATGTAAAAAAGTTTTTGATTCTACTTCCATCTGAAAACGTAAATGGTAAAGTTTTTGCTTCATTAATAAGACATCATACCATGATACTTATAAACTCAGCCAACTTACATCGGAACTGTTCTCGAACTGTAAACCAAAGTGAAGAAAGAATAGCAATGCATATACTTATCTACCTTGTTCGTTGTTTTGTCTCACATTTTGTTTTTTCCATTATGTAAAGAATGAATTCATTTGATGTTCTTACTTCTATTATCCATGCAGGTGACAAAACATTGAATTCTTGTACAGTCCATTCAAATTCTGCTTGAATGTAACAGTGCTCTAGCTCAAACACTAAGCACTTTAATTAGTTTCAAAGAAGTACTTGTGAGTAAGCAATCGGTTAACACGAGCACTTATGCAATGAATGCCTAGCTTTAAACAAATATATAGCATAACAAGAAGCATCGCGACCTTAACTGCATGACAGTAAGCACTTGATGACATTAACACTTCTGCAATGGCTTTCTAGCGTTAAGCAACTACATACTTAGTAACCGCCACCGCATAACAAGAAGCGATCACGACATTAAGACTGCATTACCGCACTAGCACTTGCAAGCAATTTTTTTTTAAGCACTTGAGAAGTTTTAAGCACCCCTTGCAGTCAGCATTGAACTAGATGTAAACAATATAGCAAAAACTTATAGACAAGTCTGCATTGAACTATATAAACAATATAGCAAAAACATTCTTAAATTAATATAAGATAAAGATGGTACATGAAAAGTGTAGGATTCCTTGGCCTTTTTTTTTTTTTTTTTTTTTTTTTTAAGGCACGGTAGATTTTATATTCATTCATATGATATAAAGTTACAGCACATACATGATTCCATAAGAATCATATTGGAAGAATTCCAGCACATAAAAAACCCTGAATATCTAGGGGGAACCAGAAGATCCAGGGAAAAATAAGAAACTACTAACATAAAGTAGAATGAATGGACAAGTTAAGTACTACCAATGGAGTCATTCAACATCTTCTTCGGCTTCAACATACTATAGTGGTAAACCATCCTTCTTCTGCTAAAACCAATTACTATACCTAACCTCTCCATGGTTTCCAACAACTGATCCATTTGTTAGACCAACTGTAGCAGCTTCTGTTACCCTTAATGGCCACATATAGATTAAGCCCAAGAAAGATTTTCAGCATCCTTTGCAAACTGGAAGAGTAAAACATAAACCAAAATCTGGAGGAAACAGAAAAAGGACATGTAGACAAATAATTACCCAACTCTTACAACTCTTGGCCTAAATAAATGACAATCAGGCCAATAATCATAAATGTCTCAGGCTTAATCACAGTAATAGAGGATAACAATGTTCATCACCATAAACCTTCTTCAATTCCTCATTCACAAGGGTGCACAACTGCAATTGTTTTCCAGAAAGTCTTTCCAAGCATAACTTCATAATCTTTCTATCTGTCATAGGTCAGGGCATGCATTTGTATGTGTTCTTCACCAGTAACTTCATTTTTTCCTCAGTCTTGGCCTGCAGTATTCCTTCTATCTTTGGGGTGAGTACTGTTAGCACTTCATCATGCACATCCATCTTGAATGCGTGTACTAGCGTAAGTTTCGTGGGTCTGCTAAGGTAAGACTTGTATAATGAATCATCAAGAAGCAAAGTCTTACCTTTGAATCTTGGGTATGACTCATATATTTTCCCCAAGTGGTTCATCATGATGACCGACCCAGTTTGTCGTGGTGGGGAAAACTGATCTTCACACATTTTTCCTGTCCCCATACGAATAGAAATATGTCCCTCAAATATAGACATAGTACTTGCAGCACATCTTCCACATTAGAGAGTTGCATTGATGACCATATACCAACACAACACTTCTATAATAAAGTCTTCAGGAAGAACACTGTTTCTTGTCGGAATATCACTTTCTTTCTGCTAGTGCATGTCATTGTCAATCCTGATTCCAAGCGTATGTGTTCATTTGCACCAAAAGTTTTTACCAACACACCATTAGATTCCAAGACAATGAGTTTATCTTTTGCTGCCAAATCAATATTTAGTACGTTGGAACATCCTGAATACCTACACAACAGGAATTACTACATGAATAAATAGATGAAGATGAAAATGAAAAATGGGTTGAATGTGGAAACCTTTCAGATCAACAAAGGGATTCTCGACCTAATGAATAAACCGGTAATCCTACAGTGATTGCAACAAAAGAAAATCAATAATATTCAATGTTTTAAGCAACACTAAGTTGTGGCCTTGGCCAGCACTTCCCACACTGACTTTCCAGGTTTTGTAAGGGCATCAATCACTTGTTGAAGATCAGGCCCACCTGAAACTTGAGGGTCTGATTCTGCATTTTCTTCAGAAAACACTTTGATAGGTGTGGTGTCATGATTGAGACCGCTTCCCCATCCTTCACAGTGCTGCTTCTTGTTCTCTTTCTTCAACTTCTTTGCTATCCTCCAGCTTACCCCTCTTTGTTCTCCTGCCCTTTCCTTTTGACAAAAATTCACCCAAGTTGTCCTCATCCAATGGAATTACTCCCTCAACTTCCTTAAGTGCTTCAGTGTGTACACTCGGGTCTGCATTGCTTTTTCCACAACCGGTCTTTGTTTTACAACTTCTTCTATAGCTTCTTGGACAGCTTTCTTGATTTGGCCGTGGTGGTTCTCACTGTTACATTCAAATCAGGCCACAATTGAATGTACTCCTATAGGACTTTGTGTTGTGCATCTTCAAATGAAGCCAATGTCCTTCTTTGAACCCCGTGAGGGTGAGACCTCAATTGCAGGACGGATTAACACATCCTTTTTTGGTTTACTATTTGAAGCACCTGCAAGATGGCCAAAACCTAGCTCGTCAAATACACCCTCTGGCACCTTTCCAGGGCAACCATGAATACATTGTCCTCCTCTCAACAACGAACAACAAGCTATATGATATTCATGTTGGCAATTTAGTGCTAAACTTAACCTGTAAGCTTTAGTGAATTCCAGACCACATGCTGCACATGTATAAAATGGATCTTGCACTAACAACTTATCTCGTATAATAGTAGAGATGCTAAATGTTGTAGGAGTATCCATTTTCAGCTTCCACAAATTATTTATGTAGAAATGCGTGTCTCTGTTCTTCTTTCAGAACTTTTAACTCCTCCTCAAGTTTGATTTTACATTTGACCTGCTCATTAAACGGATGTAGGGTTCATTGCTTTTGTACCTTGTTCCCGCCAAGTTTCCATCCGATACCGCTTTCCAAATCTTTAATTTCGCCTCCAACTCACAGTTTGGATTAAGCTTGAACTCCTCCCCGCTTTTGTAGCCAAATCATTTGTGGCCTGTCTTAAACTAATCTCACCTCTTCCAACATCATTTTCCTACTTCCGGAGGCCTTCTCATTGCCTTTCAACTCACTTCCCTCCTTCCAGATTCTTTTGTGATAAGTAAAAACTGATTTTCCAATCTCCCATCTTGCATTCTCTATTTATGTTTTCATCACATGCAACCGATCCCATTTGATCCAAATTACCACCTTTAGCTTTGCCTTCATTTCAGTTTTCCTAACATGTGCTACAACATCCACTGCTTTTTTTTACTTGTCTTTGGCATTGCCAAAAAAATGCGACCCAATTTTACTTTTAGGTTCCTCGGGTGCAACTATTGATCTAGTGCAATTTTTAAACGCAAAAAGCAAGGGCCGCCATTACTATCTTACTTCTTTGTTGTGACAATTCTTGTAGATTTTTCGGTAGAGTGTTTCCAACTTCTCTTGAAGATTTGCACAGTGCCATTTTATCTTTTCCTTGTTCAACTTCTTTGTCCAAACAGATTCCCAATCTCGATCCGTGACATTATTTTCCAACCAAGTTTCTTCCTCGTGGGGCTTCACCCCCCGAATTGCACAGACCTCTGATGTTGTCAAAATCATCCGCGCTCCATGCCTCCATCATCAACAGTCAAACACTGATCTGAGTTTTCGCGCCCAGGGGAAAAGGAGGGAGAAGGGTGTGACGGGCTTCGACGTCCGCGAGTTTCAGCACTTAAAGTGCTTTTTTAAACGCTTCGCCAAAAGTTGTACCCCACTCGCGATTTTACACCCAGAGAGCAAGCTCACATCAAAGATAGGGACATCTAACTATTATTTTGTACCAATGCTTCAAGTATTTGCTGTTGTTAGTTGCTGAAGGAAACTTGACCCTTCAGTGTGTTTGGTTTGCTATCCAATTTAACAGACTTGAATGTCCTTATCTAGCAAGGATATTTCCCTTTCTGATATAAAAAATGGCAATGCAGCTGCTAGCAACAAAAGCACTTGGAATGCTATCATGCACCTTTTATTACATGGGTTTGTATCTTAAATCCTTTTGCAATACATGTGGCTATTTACGTTTCAGCATAAATAGGTTGATCCATAAATTGATCATTTATCTTTAAGCATGGTGATTGTAGGAATGGGAGGAGAAAACTTCAGATAACAGAAGCAATGAATCAACTTGCATTCAGTGTCAGGTTCTTCTGATTTGCAAACAACACAGAATTACTAACAATTGGATCAACCACAATAAGAGAAAATGTCCACTAGCAATTCAACATAAACAAATTTGAACTTGAGTACAGCACAACATTATTGGCGTTGAGATCAACTATAAAATACAAAAATATGTGTATAGTTCAAAGTTATATCTAATGCAACCATTGGTTTATGCATACATTTAACTACAACAACCATATAATACGACCACTTTCATATATGAAACTCAAACATGCAACAATTTACATTTGTCTACAAGTTCATGGTTGCTTACAATAGAATGGTACTTATACGCCGACAATGCCGAGCTTCTAGATCCCCTAGATGACGTAGTGGTGGGGAGGATTTTGATCTGAGTGCATAACCCCCTTTGACCTTATATTGCCAATATATGCCCAGCAATGCTGGGCACTATTACTATTATACAATGTTTAAATATGAAGCAAGTTTGATATACATTCTCAAATTTACAAGTAGGTAACACGGTAATACCAAAACGCCTTACACCAATAACACTCATGGACACACACTCTTCATGTGTACAAATACATGGAATGCCCATTGAAGGTGGGAATTTTCTATTTTTTTATAGTTTTTTTAAAAGGTTCAACTCCATCAATGTTAGAACATATTTTTGTTATAGTAATTGCTACTTTTGAAACTCGACTTTTGCATATTTAACAAAGCCCACCAACCATGGGCATAACAAAATTTGGACTTATTCAAATCTAATAAATGTACTTCAAGGATGCCATGATAATATTATATGTATTTTTAGCTTTTATTGATTTTAATAATTTGTTCTGTTTATCTTTAGATATAAAATATGATACTTAAAAAAGTTTAAAGTTGCTTTCTAAACTAATTCTTGGTTCCATCTATTTACAATTAAATTTTCATCTAAAATAACCCTGTATAATTAAAATGCTATTTTTTTTTAAATATTTAAAGAAAGTTTTACATTGAAATTAATTAAATGATTACGTTTATGTTTGAATAAAATATATTTTATTTCATCAATAATAAATTATTCAATAGTTATTATCAAACCAATAACTTTATATTATTTAATTAATTTCAACCTAAACCCTTCCTTAAAGTATTTTTAAAAGTGTAAAAGTTTGTAAATTGGGAAATTCTAATAGTAGTTTTAAGTCAATCGCTTATCAAACCATCACATTTCATTTAATTATCATGATTACTAAATCTTGAATCTGTTAAATCAATAAAAATTGAAAATTTTATATTCTTGAAATGTCTAATTCTAAATAGATTCAAATAAAAATTAGTTTGAAAAATCAAGTTTATTCTTTGATAACCATTATAGTTTTAATTTAAAGATAAACTTATAAAAATTATAACAATCAAGAAGAATCACACAATACATATATTCTTATAATGGCATTCTTGAAGTGTTATCTATTATATCTGAATAAGTCCAAATTTTGTTGAAATGTCATTAATACAGAATATAAATTCCATTAAAGGGCTAAAAATATAACCATTATCCAAATGGCCTGTCAATTTATGACACATGCGTTAACTAATGATAGGCGCCCATCATCGGAACTTTAAAAGGGAAAAAAAATTCAAACTTTCTCCGAATCGAGGAAGGTCTTAACAAGCAAGGAGAAGCGGTGCCACAATCATTCGTCCGTCAATTTATAAATTAGCACCAATTGTAGATGCAGGCTGTAGATGGTGCAGAAGGATTTTTTGACGGTTTCGTGCGACTTTTTGACTTAAAAACAGAGTTTTGCATTTTCTCAGTGTTTGGGGCAAAGATAGAAGCGGGAGTAGACTCAGAACAGGGAATGCCTGGTGAATGCTTGGTGCCCACGCACGAATCCGGCTTCAAATAGGGCGGCGCCAGAGGATCACGGCAGGCAGAAGAAGAAGAATCTAATCCTTTTCTTATCTCTGATTTTTGCTGGCTTACTTCAAGCAAATAGGGTTTGTGATTTAGGGAAACAGGTGTGGCAGATCTAGAAAAAGCTATTGGGATTCCGGCAGCAAATGCACAGATGTATTTCGATCCTTAGCTTTAATTGTTATTGTTTGTTTTCTTTTTTTTCTTTTAATCTTTCTATCTCATCTTCCTACAGGAACCAAGCAGATAGATAGATAGATAGATAGATAGATAGATAGATAGATAGATAGTATTTTAACGTCAACAGGGTTCGAAATTTTATAAAAAATAAGGTAAATAAAAATCCTTTTATTTTTGAAATAAATAGCACATCTCAAATTTCAGCAAGACATGTCCAATCCAATGCAAAAATAGTAGGGCAAATTAGTAGGACAAAGTCCAATTTCCTTAAAAAATTCCTCAGCAAAGATAACGCTGTTGTATGCTACTCAGAAAAGTCACATAGGTCGAAAAATCGAAAAGGGAAAAAAGGAAAAATGAGAGGGTCCAAAAAAAAATTTGATTTTATTTAAAAGCGAAGGTAACTTAACTTTTTTTGTTTGGTTAATATTTAAAAGGTGAATTCCTATGTATATTTAAGATAAATTACATGAAATAAAATATATGCACTAAAAGAAAATCCCTCTCCACTTAAAAAGACTCCTCTTCAAAAACTAATAGGACAAAGTCCAATTAGATCTTTTTTTTTTAGGACAAAATGTCCTACTTATGTCAACATCATCTAAACATTGGTAAATTTTGTAGGACAAAAATGTATGGTTAACCTCACTTTTTTTGAACCCTGAACTCAAACAGTTTCACTTTAGATTTTCTATTTTAATTCCATTTGTTTATTAATTCCATTTGCATTTCTTGTTAGCCAAACACAACACTCACAGATTAAGGCTAGATTAAGGCTCCTGAAATTCATTAGAGATTTCAGCAGACCATTCTCTCGCAGAGCATTATTTTTTCCACACAACATAGTCATCGCAATCACTTAATAATCATTTAACTGAAACAGAAAAAAAGCATCCTGCAACCATATACTCGGTTTGGACCATTGGAAGTGGCAAACAAATTCTTGATGAAAAATTTAATGGGGCGAAGAAATTGATGTCAAAAAATTGCACATATGGGGATAAGGGATATCAGAGAGAATGTGATATGTATTTTTTCTCACAACTGCTTGATTGCAGACTTCGCGATCAAGTATTAAAGAACATTAAAACTTTGGATTGCAGAGTTCGTAATCAAGTACTAAAGAACATTAAATCCGAAACGAGGAAGCTAAGCAAGCAGAAGCTGCCAAGACTGTCGTGCCGCCTCGTCCTTTGGCGAACTTCTCTTCTCGAATGAAGGCGCTCCATGATTTTCTAGTAGTACAAGTTCTGCTTTCTCGATTTTTCTTGTTTATGTTTGCCGCCAAAGTTAGAGTAGGAAGATCAGGTTTTGTTTGATTTTTAGCTATTCCTTTGCTGATTTTCGTTCACTTAGTGAGGTTTTTTATTTTGTAGTTTCAAGAGGAGCTATTTTGAAGAGTTTTTTTTGCTTAGGATATGGTATCATTCAATCTGGAAATAAGTTATTTGCATGCAAGCAATTTTTTCTTTTGACCTTGTTTTTCTTGTTGCAGACAGTTTTGGAGGCCGGGCCCTTGTATTGAATGATTTTTTTTTGCTTAGCTATACGAACAAAACTATGGCGATGCTTTTACATGAGCTTAGATCTTCCAAGCTAAGTGCTACGCTCTATGCAAAATGTCCATTTTTCCATAGATAGGCATCCCCTTAGAAGTTTTCTAGTGACGTAAAATGGATATTTTGGGTCTAGGCTTGAAGGAAAACATCAAATCCCACAAATGGGTTGAAGATTTAGTTGCCTTTCCTTCCAAGATAGAAAACATACTACGCCCTGAAGAAGAAGAAGAAGAAGGAGTTGATTTACAAAAACCAATGCCTTGTTCTTAAATCTGTGGTGGATATAGTGGCAAAGGATGCTAAGCAATGGTATGCTCCTCTTAAAACAGAGGCAACAAACTCGCGTTACACTGCAGCAGGAATACAACTATCTAGAGTTTTGAATTCCAGCATCCAAATCGTTCAAGTTTGCACATCCCAGGATTTTCCAGGTCTGCTTTTGACAATTCTAGGGAGTTTAAAGACATTTTGTGAGATTATCGATGATGTGACGAGATATCACAACATGATAAAAAGATTTTTACACCTAGAGAGTGTTGAGCTTAGAGACTTCAAGAGTGAGCTTATAGAAGCCCATGAAGCCGACAAGGATGCATTGCTACAAATATTAGAGTCTCACGAATGTAATTCGTGGTGGCCATTATAAGCTAAACCACTTAGAAACTTTTCTCATGATTATGTTGTCAATGCATTAATCCCAAAGTTAAGAAGTGACATTGGGACTTTCCCAGATAGGCCCTGCATTGACATCAAGGAATTAACCCTTAGGAACAAATTGGGGGATGTAAACCATGGGGAGGCCTGGCTGGCAAGATGGTGCAAGTTTGCCGTGGCTGTAAAAAAAAAGAGTCTAATGAGGAACGCTTCAGTACCGAATTTAATGTACTTAACAGTTCTGACGACCCTCATATTGTGCAAATACTTGGTCATTGTGCACATAATTCGATTACGAACACTGGAAAGTATGAGTCTAAACAAACTGAAAGATGGCTTGTATTAGAACTGATGAGTGTAGATCTGGGAACACTTATGGACCAAAAAGCAAAAGACGGAAAAGTAAATACTCTTTTGCAGTCAGTTGACATTACACTACAAATTGCAAAAGCAGTGAAGTATCTGCATACTAAAAATATAATTCATAGAGATTTGAAACCGGGCAATATTTTGATTAAAGAAAGAGGCAATGTAAGATGAGACTTGTCGATTAAGCGACCCTAAATATATTTCTACCTTGTTCATCATCAGAAAGGGACCTAGATGATGGAAGTTATCTTATTAAGTTAGCAGACTTTGGGGTTTCTAAAGCAGGCTTTTTGACGGGTATTCATTCTCAACAAGGAACACGAGCATACATGGCTCCGGAAATGAAAACAGATGAGGAAGATCAATCTAACTACTCTAGGAAGGTGGACGTCTTTAGTTTTGGCATAATATGCTGCGAACTCCTTATCGGATTTCGTTTTAATGGGAAAAATAAGAGGCAAATGATGGAACAACTTAACAGAAAGGAGATTCCTGTCCGCCTCAAGGATTTGATTCGTCAATGTTGGGAAGATATCGTTGCTGTTCGTCCGACGTTTCAAGAGATATGTGAGGAAGTGTGGAAAATCATGGAAGAAGTCCTTACTATTGAGATGTGTGAGGAAGTGTGGCAATTGAAAGTGTATCAACAAATTGATGTCCATGGAGATCAAGATTTCTGAAGGTGAAAGCTTTGCTTTTTTATGGTTTGATAGAGGAGTATCTAAAAGGTTAAGTGTTGCTTCTTCTGCTGCTATTCTCAAAGATCATTCCAATAGATTATTGGCTAAAGTAGGTAGGATTTTCCCTAATATTACCTTTAACATGGCTGAATATAAAGCTCTCAGGTTTGCAAGAAGCCAAGCATCTAGTAGCATTGCTATTTTTGGTGATTCACAATTGGTTTGTAGACGTGGTCTTAGGAGAATATCGTGCCAAAAATGAGAATATGATCTTACTAAGAGATAAGGCATTGGAAGAATTAGCAAGCTTCAAGTCATGGAAGTTATGCCATATGCCAAGAGAGCAAAATTGTGAGGCTGATGCACTATGTAGGAGTGTTCTACTTGAACACTTAGCTGAAGGAGCAATAAAAGAGGACTTGGAAAAAGATGATTTACAGCAGCTTTACCCAATCTGAGTCATAAATACAAGTGAAGAAAAGCACGTAAAAGAAGTAAAAGTTCAAAAAAATGGTCAAGATAGAGTCCTATATGTTAGTGATTTGTTTAGAGAAGAAGATGGGTCTTCTGTTGCTAAATTCTTTGATGAATGGAAAGATGTATTTGCTTGGGACTATAATGAACTGATTGGTGTTGATAAAGATGTGTGTGTAAATTTGAAATCAAGATTAAAGAAGGCATGAAGCCTGTCATGCAGAAACTAAGGAGGATAAATGCATCTTTACTTAGCCTAATCAAAGAAGAATTGTACAAAATGAAGGATGCTGGTGTGATATCGGAGATAGTAAATCCAGAATGGTTGTCCTACATAGTATTGGTGGAAAAAAAAAGAACAAAACAATTAGAATATACATTGACTATAGGGATCTAAACAAGGCAACTATCAAGGATTGTTGTCTCTTACCTTTCTTGGGGGAAGTTTTGCATGTTGTTGCAGGTAAAGAGGTGTGTTCTTTCCTAGATGGCTTCTCAGGATTCAACCAGATCAGCATTAGAGAAGAGGATCAACCCAAGACTTCTTTCATCACACCATGGGGAACTTTTGCAATGAGAAGGATGCCCTTTGGACGTATGAATGCATCAGCAACATCTGTACTTCCACATTGGCAACCATCAAGAACTTTAGGGAACTCATGTGCATAACCAGAGGTTGGGGGACCAGCCTATCCTTCTTTGTTTGGCATGATGCTGTCACATTTTGGCAGTATAGAAGAGCAATGCAGACAATTGTCACATCTTCGTCTAACATTTGACTAATATATGTGTGCAAGAGCTAGAAGTTTGAAGACTCCCATCTTTGAAGATCACAAGTTGACATCTTTGTTGAAGAACCAAGGGAAGGACATTCATTTGGATATCATGCAAGTGTACCAAGGCGGATAAAATTCAAGCAAGTGAATTTGAGTTTGGAGTTTGGAAGACCCCTCAAGATTGAAGTTTGAAAGACCCCTCAAGATTCTTTGGTATGTGGCTAGTTCCAAATCATTTTGGCATGAGTTCTATTTCCCAAGACTTCTTACATGATCCTACCACCTCAATCCCATCCATGAACACTATACATGCTTCATAACTCATATCTTCATGCCTCATCATCATTTTCCTTAACCCAAGTTGGCAAAGAGTCTTTTTTCGAGTCAAAACACACTATACATGCATCACACACCCATTATAGATTTACCACCTTTGAAAAAAGCAAAATCCCCACCAAAATTGGCTACTTCCATGGTCTAAGATCATCCTCTCTCTCTAAAAGCTAAGCTAGAAAGAGAAAGTGCACATTTTTCTTCAAACAAGTATGGAGGATTAAATTATCCAAGTCATTGCATAAAAGATCTATTTTTATGTGCACTAGTGCCAAGTTGATTATCGAATTCTTCACATCATCCTCAAGAATGCCAAATACCATCCACATCATCACCCAAGCACATCCATATCGTCATACACGTGTCACCTACCACAAAACTTATTTTTTCAAAAATTTTGACCTAAGTAAAGTCATTTTGATACCTTAGGTGACATGTCATCATCCCATGGTGCCACATCATCCCATAGTACCACATCATCCCCAAGTTCTTCCACATCATCATACACATGTCATCCACATCATCTCCACTTCATAAAAAGTTTTGACTAGAAAAAAAGTCATTTTGCCACCTTACTTGACACATCATTCCCTCATAATTCCATGTCACCACACATTTGCCAAATCATCTCCACCAACTTGCCACATCATCAAATTTCACTTCATTTTTTAGCCAAAAAAATCAAGTGCTCTTTTTTGCAAAAAGATTCTCCCATCTTGTAGAGCATCAAAAAGGACTCATTTTTTGAAAAAGACCCCATATTGACCCTTATTTTTCTCTTCTTGGGTTTTGTGTCAAATTTGAAAAAAACAAAAACAAAAAACTACCCCCCCCCCTCCCGGTTGGCCTAGTCACTCCCCCATCCCATCCAATCTCCCCCCGCCACGCCTCCCGCCATGTGATAAACCCGGGCGTGTGGGGCGACAAGGGGCCGAATCCCACGTGGGCATAGCACGCATAAATTAATAATTGATTTTTATTAGTGCTTATATACCCGAGCTGCCCTTTCTGAAAATGCCTGTTGGATATTTCAACCAAAACTAGAAGAACCCTAAAAACAGATTCACGCCAAGATCCAGATTTTTTGATCGAATCAGCAGCCTAATCATAGCTAATATCTCCTGGATTGACCTATTTCATGCCAAGAAACATGATCAGAAGAAAAAGACAAGCAAATTGAACCCGATTCGCCAAGAACAAAGCCGTAAAACAGGGATAAAGAAAGGGAATTGTTGTCTCGATTTTTCGAGGGCTTTTGGGTGCGAGATTCGACGAGTAAACCTCTGAAGACTGCCAGATTTCTCATGAATTGCTTAAATTCACCCTCCTTATCTCAGAAAAAATGTTTTTTGAGGCAAATTCCATGAAATTACTTTGATTACCGACTTGATCCTATGCCATCGACCTGTGAGCTTAGGCTTTGATTGCTGAATTTGTACAATGATGTCTTATTGAATGAAAATCCGAACCTTGGTGAAGTTATTCCTTGTCATTCCTCCACAAACAATTAAGTGAAGTGAGTACTTTGAAAAAGAAAAGAAAAGCATGAAGATTACATTGGTATATCTCTGTTCTCCTCTCAAAGATTAGGAATAGCAGTATTGTTCTTCATTGCATCCTAGAGTTACATTGTTTAAATCATAAAGGCTAACAAGTGAGCCAAATGCATGCATTGATAACCATAGGCAAAATTATTTACTTTTATAAAATTTATTTAGAGCAGCAAACTACTGCATCAAAAGACCTCTTTGAGTCTGCTTGAAGTGTTGAGATTAGAAAAAGACTGTGCTAACTCATATTGCAAAGCATTGTTCACTGTTATTCTAAGTTTTCAGCAAAGAAACAGTTCTTTCAGTACATTTGAGTATAACTTCTGATAAAAAGCTGGACATACCTTGTCTGCAGACCTGTTAGTCAGAAGTTGTCAAAAGTAAGAACAAGTCGCTAGAACTCATTTTACCAAAATTTGCTCACTGTTTTTGCATTATAACAACAAATTTCCAAGGAATCTCGCATTTCTTTATGCCAAAAAACCTGTTAATCCTTGTGTGCAAATCTGTCAGAGGTAGAATTAAGTGTCAAAAGTTGAAAAGGACTCATACTTTTTGATCTGCAAAATTTAGCTTGCTGCCAGGGATATTGACCAAGTTTTGACCTGGTCAAGATTGCAAATTTGAGAAAGCTCTAAAATCTCCTTGCGTCTGACCTTTGGCTGCAGATTCTTTTGGAATCATGTCAAAATTCGAGTCTGTTGCAAATGCATCATTTTTGTTGAGGCCACCTTTTTTTAGCTTTGGAAATGAAGTGCTAACTCATTGTTTGAGCGTTCCTTTTGCAATTTTCTTGCTCAGGATAGAATAGAATAAAATAGAATTTTTTATCGTCCACGGAGGCCAATAGCTTATGGGACTTAAACAGGAGGCCCAGCAAGCGTATTACTGTCCGGATTAAAAAACCCCCTCCCCGCTCATAAAGGGTTGTTTGGGGGAAAAACCGTGACAGGAATAGGTTTGCTGTCAAACTGTACAAATACAAATACAAATATAGACAGAAATATGTATATGTATCAGGTAAGTGCCCGAGGGCCGAGCTGATCTCGGCGATCCATGACCTCTTGAATATATGAGCCCAACCTCTGTACCGAGCTCGTGCTTAGCATCTCATGCAGGGGCTGGCCAGGATGGACCAGCTCAGCATAGCGTATTTGAATGTCATCATATGCCGCATACTCAAGGGTGTGGCATTCGTCTTCCATGGCTCCAACTTGGCAGCGTTGACAAAGCCTCTCCTGACGCAACTCCCCAACCCATCTTCCTGTCTCACCCAGGAGATAGTGTATACCTGTGTGGATAGAGGCAATGGATCTACGCTTTTTCATGGGTAGATGAGTGTGCAAGTAGCATTGCGGGCCTCGCTTCAACATGGGATTGATGTGGCATTGATAGTGTGCCGACTTGACCTGTTCAAGGGTGCTGGCATCCCATAGTTTACTGAGGAAGCATGTGTCAAGGTACCGCCCTGGAGGTCGTGGTGATCTACCTCTGCTTTGCACTTGATGCACCTGTGCTCCTGCGACATTCTATCTGGCCAGCCACTGAGCTCTCTTTTCTCGCCAGCCTTTAGGCGTTGAGGTCCTATTGCCACAGTGTAAGCGAGGTTAGGGAGACGAGTATCATCCATGCTGACCACCTTCTGGAACTAGACGATGTGTCCGTCAAGGGCCCCCCCTTTGAAGAGGCAAGTAACATGTTTCCTTCGGTGGTATCTGGTATGGGATCAGGAATTCACCCACGGTTCGTGCCAAGAAAGCTTCTGACCCCGCTCCAAGTGGCGGGGAAATTACCGGGCCCTGCACTCCCCCGCATAAAAAAGCACAGTTCTACTAGCACCTTGAATAGGTGCGATTGGTGGGCCCAATCATGCCGCCTTGTGGCTATTGTTCTCCATTGCATAGAAAGTGCTTCCAACTGCAAGCAATGCTCGGCAACGGGATGGAATTGTCCCGCCATTCATGGTCGAATTCCACCTCCAAATATTTGTAAGCGAAACTTCAACATTTTGGCCACGATAAGTGAGGATTGGGGGCCTTGGTTGGCTGGGGAACGATACCAAAACCACCTTGGTTTTGGTTAAGTTAACACGCCGCAGTAATCTGGCAAAATGTGTCTAGGGCATCGAGATGGCATTGCATGTCTGCTTGATTGTGTGCTAGAAGATCCACATCGGATAGATCGCGAATTGCACGATGATCCGGTGTCGGTGAGCCCCGGTGCCTCCATTATCGCCGAGCCATCTCTCGGTGTCGATTCTGAGGCCAAATAGTGTGGAGAGAGGGGGCATCCACAATGGGACCCGAGCACTCTTGAATGGTTGGCATTTGTTTGCGGCCGCCGGTGCATGTCTCATATAACCATACCGCTTTTTGCGCAGTGGCGAGGGCGTCTAAGTCAAGCTAATCACTGGCCCGCGGCTTTTTCAGAGCCGCAATGTCAAAAGCCTTGGCAAAGTCTACAAAGCATCAATACGTATCTTGCCGAAGCCGGTTCTGCTTTGTCCTCAACCAAAGTCCGCACATTGAAGATATGATCTATGGTTGCCTGCGGCACGAATCACCGCACCTGTCAATGCCCCCTCCTGCTTTGCCTCTGCCCATCACGTCGGCGGCCGAGGATCGTGAGGAGCTGCAAACACCGAAATGATCATGATGGTGGAAGTAAATATAATTGGTCCGCAATGCGGTCTCTCGCCTTTGTAGATTGGGACAACCCCCGCTAGTAGTCCATTGGGGGGAAATCTTCCCAATGCTTTGTTGAACATGTTAGTCAGTACCGGTGCAATGGATGGTCCTGCCCACTTGAGTAACTCTGCCTGCATGCCATCAAGGTCTAATGCTATGTTGCAGCCCATGTGCAACCTCCGCCTCTGTGATTTCCCGCAGATCGGGCCCCGCTGGGGGTAATGCCGTGCACCCTCGGGGTTGTAGAGTCACGCAGTATTGCCCCCACCGGTCCGAGTGATGTTTCCTATGGGCGACCGCCTCCTCCGAAGCACTCCGCCAAAATGTCCTGGGATGACGTTCTGCCTAAA
This sequence comes from Isoetes taiwanensis, assembly GCA_021234155.1. NCBI lineage: Eukaryota > Viridiplantae > Streptophyta > Lycopodiopsida > Isoetales > Isoetaceae > Isoetes > Isoetes taiwanensis. The sequence continues at coordinate 2,734,149 of JAJEKV010000083.1, read as the reverse complement.
GTAACCTGGAGTCTAAGCCATTGAGGTTGAAGGTTTGCCAAGAACACCTTCAACAGTTATATCCTCTATCAATATTACACACCTGACATAGCTTTTGCCACTCAAAAAATAAATAAAATACTTTTATAACTACCGTATTATCTTAAGCCCATTTCCAGAGAAGCAGCGGTCGAAGATCATGAAGGACATAAACATATCTAAAGCACCTAGCTTGCAGAGGTACTGGTTCTCACGCCAAACAAATCACAACTAGAACATAAGGAGCTAAACCGGCGCAGAAGTCGACAAACGCCATCGCCCTCGCCGACATCTTTCTTCAAGAAAAAAATTGGCTTAGCAATTGACAGCTGTCGAGGTCCAAAAGACGGAAAAAAATATTCTCAAAATAATCACGTTGCTTCGGCCCGGCGGGGCCGAACACGTAAAAAATTAGCTATGAAAAAAAAAAATCAAAATTGGATAAAAAATCAAAATTGGATGTATGATTATATATGGTTTGATATATACACTATAGCCGAGATGATATTGCATCGATGTGCATGATTGAATGCCTCGAAATATGAAACTAATTTAATGGTGACATCGTTGTTGTAGATATCTAAAAGATAGTGTTTTTTGCATCAAAACGGACCCTTAGATATGTCAAGACTCGATGCAAAACTATCTTACTTGGGTATAATCGTGTAGCAGCATGAAAGCCCAAGTGGCAATTGCAAATGTCCTTGAGTTGCCAATTTTGAATGATACTGTAACAAAATGGGTTCCACAAAAATAATGTTGTGGTTATCAAATGGTAAATACAGAATTCTAAACTATAAAATGCAAGTGTCCTACTAGTGTCATTACTTGGCATTGAGCTGGTATATTCAAGAAACCGGAGTGTCATTTCTAAAGTTGTTTATTTTCTTTTCTTGCACGTAAGCACCAACACTATGCATGTAGTGCAATGCAACGCTTCTTTTGTTTCTCTAGCATGCCGATTATTATGTACTCATCATCTTCGACTACTCCAAAGTGGCATAGCATGCTGATTATTATATACTCCATCATATTCGACTACTCCAAAGATGGCACGTCCATGTCCGAATAATCCAAATCCAGTTGGTCAATGGAAGGTCTTTTAACTGGGTTCACCTATATAACTTGAAACGTGAGATATTCGCCACCATTAAGAGGATGCACTAGCTTTTGTGGACATACCTTTGGTGTCTCAAGGTCATGATTGGCAATATCCAAAGAATCAGAAACAAGGGAATAGGACATTCCTTCATATGTGACCACTTTTTGGGATTTAGGCTCCTTGCCAAAACCCTTGTGATAGACACATCCTTGTTTGACCTTTACTTTTGGCATTCTAATAAGCAAGTTACCAGTTGTTGTCGACCTCTGAGCACTGCAGTTGTCTACTCTAACCTGAAAAAGTAGAACCGCATGAGAAATTTGTAAACAACGTAAGAAAAAGTATTTTAGAAGAACTACCTCTTCAGGAAGATGCAATTGCAATAGTTTGCCTTTGATAAGGACACGAATAAGAGTTGGATGAACATCAACATCAATCAAGGATGTGTCCAGAAATCTTCCCACAGGCACATCCAAAAGAAGGCTTTCTCCATTTTCAGATTCCGAGAGCTTGAAGTCCCAACTGCAAAAAAAAAATGCCATGTATCCATACAAAAAAGTAAGAAATGTATTGCATCAATGAACCTCATGCGAATTTCTAGGTTCTTAAGTGATATCCTATATCTGAGTGAATGTGGTTATAGATAGCTTTCAAAGAAAAGTATCTCTCGAAGCAAAAAGAATGACTGTTGGTTTCAAAATGCGAGCATTCACAGCTTTTGCCTGCTATTTTTGAGCTCCCATTTCAGAAGAAACAAATTTCCTTCAAAAACCATCCAAGGACAATGGAAGACTTTTGAGCACCAGGAAAGCCCATAGAAGAAATTGATCATTAGGAAGGGCATTCAGATAGTGTCAATATACCTATACTAAAAGAAGAGAGCTAAAGATGTTGGAGAAAAAATTAGAGCCGTATAAAACAAAAGACATAAATATCAAATTAAAAAATTTCATCTATTTCACCTGCCTTCATTTTTTTTTGAGATTCGACCTTCAGCAGGCAACGGATCAAAGCCTTTACGTCGTCTTGGTGGCTTTTCATCCTGTGGCTGTTTTCGAAAAAGTGTATCATGTAAGATAGATAATTAATCCATGTGAAGTTCCTGCTTTCTTGTAAAAATGTGTACAATGACCATCTACCTTTCTGGCTGTTTTTGACTTCAATTCTTCCAGTTCAGCATGCTCTGCCACTCTTGTTGCAGCAGAGTATTCAAAGCATAAGTTGTCCCTTTTCATTGCTAAAGAACAAGATATTGATATTGTTTCTAAATATGGACATCCAATTGTAAGTAAAGCATACCGCATGTTTCTTCACTAGTGGGTTCAGCATTAACTTGCACACTACCAGTCAATTCTTCCATGAGCATAGAGGACTCCTAATATGCAATAAAGTATGTAGAGAAATAACCAGTCAGAATCCGATCTTTTAAACAGAAGGTGTTTGAAATTTCATGGCGGTAGTCCATACTTGTTCTGCAGCTTCTTCTCTGAGGGCTTGATGCCAACCCCATCTAGACTCTGGAGAAATACAAGCCATGATAAGACTCCGACAACAGTTGCAACTAGAAGGGAATAGTTGGTCGCTAGGACCTCCAAACAAGGACGTCTATAAGCAGTCAAGCCTTCTATTCGTTTGATATCCCAATTAAATTTCACCAGCAAAGCGCTTTAAAGGAAATGAATTAAATATCAACGAAGAGACTAGTCTTGTCTGTCAAGCCAAACATCACAGCTCAACATGACTGTTGCCCTCTCTATGACTATCAACACTTCACTGATTCGCCTCTTCAGCCCTTAACCTCCTCAAGTTCTGTTTATATTCCTTCTGTATTTGCCTCGCCAGATGTACTAATGTTAAGGAATACCAGATGGAAGAACCAGACAAATTGATTTTTCGACATGATCCTAAAATATTCTATCAAATTGATCTATTTCACACTTTGCCAAACTATTTTGGAAACTTAAAGCCTGAGATATTTCAGCACAATGGAATTCAAGAAGTGGAAAAGCAGAATTCCCTTTTATGCTTTTCTTTTCTCGCGACCTTTAGCGTTGGAAGTGTTGCAATAACAAATTTACGATAGCCATGGAAGTCTTGGCATGGATTCCTGTCAAGAAACTTTTAAAATGTACAAACATAAGGATAACATAATAGTCATCACCCGAGAAAGTTATAAAGCGTTGACAAGACAACTTAACAGTTAGAACCACAGTTCAATGCAACATATAAAAACTTCCATGCATTTTGTTTACATCAGCCGAGCTTACTATCACATGAAAATCAGTGAAGGACTCTTACAGCATTTCAAGATGAACATTGGCTTGCAGAGGCATGACTGATATGAGCTCCTTCTTACTTACAAAATTCAAAGTCAAATCCAGTTTCTCCAAGAATTCACATTTTTTAAGCCCTTCAATCTGCATCACGCATTTGTGAGAATTCTCTTGTTTCTTTATGAACAAAAAGTAAAGAGGCCACACCTTCTCAATGTTGTTTACGGCAAGATTCAAATATCTAAGGTCTTTTAGACGATGCATATTTTCTGCAAAATAAAAGGTCGAAGAGCATGCATAGATTCATTTTATGTAGCGAAAGGTTATGTAGTTAAATCTACAAATATATCATATTTTACCGATTCGAGCAATAAGATTATTGGGCATATAAACAATTTGCAAGTTTGGACATAGAGATCCAAGTATAGGATTGATTTCAGTGAGCCCTTCTTCCTGCAAAACTAGCTCCTGAAAACAAAGTTTCAGTGTTGTGACGAAGCAGCCATACCACAAGGACAAAAGATGAAGCACCTCAAGGGTATGAAGAATGCCTTCGTTATGTTCAGCCCGACGTTTTAGCATGGCCTCTGTTATCACACCCATTTTCTTCTAACAAACCCAAACAGATGTTCTGATGAGTCAAATTTAAATTCCCTGTGCAATTTTTTCCACGTCAGTATCTACATCAAGAAACCAAAGCCAGGGAAATGTTGGCCTTGTATTTCTATTTCTTTAATTCCAATTTTCTATATTTTGACAATACATGAAAAGAATGTAATGCTGCTATAAATGTCAAGATAATTTCAACTGGAAAATCAATCATTATTCCTTTAATTTTAATGCACAGTCCAGCAAAGCAAGAATTTGAACCTTGTACCATCACCATGTAGGAATACATTTGGCAGCAAAAGCTATTTACCGTGATGCAAGAATGAAGACCTCAAGGTTTCTCAAAATGAACCACGACGTCGACCTGAAAGGAAACATAATGTATATTGGTTGTGTGATTTGCATGCGAGAGAGCTTAAAAGTACGCAATGGATGAAGAACACTGCAGGCCCGGCCAAACACAATAAAAATAGTAAGGAAATGTGCAGATATTGACGACATTCTCCTTTGATTTTAATGCAGATATATACAACCTTCCAACTTAGCAAGAAGTTGAGCCCTTTCAAGATAAAATGGAAATCCAAGATAAAACAAAAATTTGTAACAATGCTAATTCTTGTTGTATATTATATGTAAGACTGATTGCTTGCATGATTTAGCATGCTATAGTTGGTTCCGAATCTAAATGTGTGTGAAATTAGAAGATGCTAAACCTTATGCAACCACATCTTTTTATGTCCTTATAAATGCCACCATGTACTGTCTTTTCACATACCACTTGGTACCATGTTATCGTATCATTTCAAGGCCTACTAACATTTTCAAAACACAAAGTAGCAAATATTTACTAGGAATTCATTGTAAATTAACTACACAACCACACTTACAACAAATCGATCTGTTACAAAAATCAAGATGCTTTTATTCAAAAAGATGGAGACTCATATGCATCCATCTAGCTAGACTAACATGCTAGGGTGATCGATACAACTATAAAACAATGCATGAGTTCCATTAAAAAATAGGGACATGTGCCAGCAAGCACCAAGCAAGAAAATTGTTGAACCATTATGGGGCCGCAATTATATAATCAATCACAAGTGAAATACCAATGAGCTGATCCTCCTGTAAAATGGAAGTGGCCTTGCCATACCAGGACAATTAGACAATGCTTATGTCCTTTTAGTGCTAGAGAATATCATTTCAGCCAATTGGTTAATAGCACGACACGCATAATCTAAACATTCACATGCACATAAAATAATATTGTTTGCACCACTATAGTGTCTGCATAACACAAAACAAACACATACACACACATCAACTACTATCCGGATAAACTCAATCCAAAGCATGTTCATTGTACTCATTTATTCTCAAACCCAACTTATTGCCCTTGCACATCTCAAGATCCAAGGCTAGAGGCAATCTTTGATGTCTAACATCAAACAAAATTTCTTGTTTATCTAGTGGTGTTCTGCATAGATAAACTACAAAAGTACAATATGAGGTGCATTAACTACTAGTAGGTAGGCTACCTAAGCTTCCTCACTTTGCTCTAGGCCACTCATCCAATGAGGACTTCTAGGTCATTGGTTTCCTAGTATGAAAGCTACTAACATACATAAACATCTATTGGAAAACCATAAACAAAAATAATTCTATTTCTTTCTTTTGTTTAGGATATTGCAGACCACATTGCAAGGATAACAGGACAAATATTTTATGGCCCATTCATGAGGATAATAGGGCAAAAGTAATCTTATGGCTCATACCATCTAACATAGGAGGCAATTGCAAATAATGCTTTTAGAGGGCAATTATGTTTCACTAGGCTTAGATGTTAGAAGTTGTCACGTTCAATCCTGACACAATGCAATACCCAGTCCATTCATAGGATCCCATAGCTGTATTTTGTTTCTCTTTGTATCTTATGGCACATCCTGTTTTCATGTACCGCAAGAAACGAGACATTTTTCAAATAATACATCCAAAGAACTGATGAAACCACATCTAAACATCAATTTACATAGATTACAGAGCAAACTCTGGCAAATAGACATTAGTCTATACTAAAGTGAGAATCCGAAATGCAAACGACATGGCAAGGTCAATCACGTCTCAAATGCTGGGAAGTCATTATTCTGTGATGCCAGGAACTATGATCTTGAATAAAATCTAGATTGAGGTTGGGATGGAGCTACTATAAATAGGAGCTAAGAAAACCCTGATTTACCTTTGTGAAGCATCTTCTAATCTAACGATCCATACCTTTGTGGAGCATCTTCTGCACTAAACCTAGGCAAACGGTCCAGAACCGCCATCGAATTTTGACGACCATCTATTCTTGGTAGCTCATGATCGAATGGCCTATGCCACAGCCAACTCAGGCTTTTGACACGTTGATAGGCGAGACTTGAGGTCAGGACGACCGTCTATTCTTGTAGATCATGATCGAATGGCTTAAGCCATAGACAACTTAGATTTTTGACACGTCCCTAGTATAGGCTAGCTCTTCGAAACAATGTTTGTAGCTCTTCCAAACAAGGTGCCGCGCACACAAGGTTGCCTTTAGGTTTTTTTTTTTTTCCCCGCATTTTATTGTTTTGTATTGATTGATGGGGCATGTTGGGGTGTCATCTTTGGTCATCTAAATAGATATGTTGTTAATGATTCCGTCCTTCCTATAAAAACTAACAAGATGGCTTTTGAATGCACATTTTAACTTTTAAAATATCCCAAAGGAACATGTATGTAATTTACAATAATACGTTATATTTGGTTACTTTCTCTGCAACTATCTACAACGCCTCCAACATAATGAGGTGAATAAATAGTTGGACAGAGTAGTGGATTTTGCATCTTTTGGTATGATTTGTTTTATGTCGCCGGAATTAGGGAAGATCATTATAAGTGTTTTAAGCTCAAAGAACCCTAATAAATGTCCTCTTTTAGACACCACCTTCAAATGCTCAAGTTTTCTTGCGAAGAATGCGCTCAATGATCTTGATCATAGCCTATCCCACATTATATGAAGTTGTTCCATTATGAAAAGGAACGGAAACAATGTCTACATATGAATGAATAGAGATTTTGACAACATAGAGGTTTTCATTAGCTAGAGCAATCGTTTTGATAGGACTGCCAATTAATTCATGTTGTCATTCACAAGACATCCCTATTTGAGGGTACTACAATACTTAATTAACTTTCTATAAATGTCAAAAATTTAGTTATTAAGCATTGGGTTACCTAGTGCTTGCAGGGAGTGTATCTAATATATGACATATATAGGCGTGTAAAAGTCGCATTAGGGTAAAGAGAAATTACCCTTTATATGGAATTTTCTCAAAAAGATTCCTCATAATTCATATATCCCTACCAATATCCTTATATAATTTTATGGAATTCAAGCGAAAAAAAACCCCTCCATAGTTATCTGATTACAGTTTGAGCAAAAAAAAAAAAAAAAAAAAAAGAAAAAGAAAAACAAAACCCTCCCTTACACTCACATGGTTTCTACGGCTTTTTTCGAAAGTCGCGGTTTCCCTCAAGTGCTTGCCGCCTCGGAAAAGACAAGTATCACTATTTTTACGCTTATCATGGTTTGCACGTTGAGTTAGTTAAGCATGCTAATGAAAAGAATGAGTTGTCATCCTCATTGAAATTCTAGCTCAACAGTAATGTAGATGAATAATTTGTATGAGAGTTGTATGTCATGATCGCATGTCATTACTAACATTCTGGGAAGGGACTCGCAAGAACACAAATAGGTTTGTCATTCATCACAGCAGTAATATACAACGTGTGGGAACATTTGAACGGGCAGCTAACCATAGGAACAATGTCTAGCTACCTCATAAATGAAATAAGAAAATATGCAAAGGCAGGAAAAAGGACAATGGCGACAACTTCTCATCGGGATAAAAAATCCCGCCCTTTCGAGTTTTCGAAAAAACCCTAATGAGAAATGGTCGCCAACGACCGAGAATGCCCCGAAGAGCAAGGTAGGAAATTGGTGAAGCCAACAAAACCTGATCAGCATACATAGAATGTGTGAAAACGAAAAAAGGAGAAATACTAGAAAGTACCCATTAAACATTAGGAAAAATGGGTACAACTATGGCGGCGAGCACCCTAAGAAAATATGTAGCACAATAACGAGGGGTTACTTTTAGATTTTATACGTTTTTTTCACATGGTTTTCTATGATTTCGTTGTTGTATTAGTTGAGGTGTACTAAATAGTATTTCTAGAGTGCACCCTTATGTGGTTTGATTTTTCGTTGGTTGGAACAATCAGGGTTGTTGTCTTCCTCTGCATGTGTTTGTGCATGAACACTCCTAGATGCAATAATGCATGTGCATGTGCATGTGTCTTGTGCATGTGCATGTGCAAGTGCAAAGTGCATGTGCATGTGTGCATGTGTGTGCATGTGTGCATATGCATGTGTACCCCTCTTGGATTCTTATTCTTGGGAGTGGATTTTACTACCACCGAGATGGATTTTTGCTCACACTTACAAAGGTATTTGTTTTTAATGTTTCTTCGATTAGCATAATGTTTTGTTTTACAAAGGTATTGGTTTCTGATTCTACAATGTAGTCTTTGCAAAACCCCTTTTGTTTCCTTCCTAAGATTTCTTTAACAATTCAAGTTTAGGCCCTCTGTTTGCTTCCAACTCTTGAATATTCACAGGTCGTCCGGTTGTTCATAGCGGCCGACCTTTAGCTTCAATCAACAAGCGATTCTTATGCACAACAAAGGTGGGATTATTCCGCCCTTTTTCATATCACGAATCGGTCAAAGCATTGGCCACAAGAATGCATTTATATTGTAGGTTTGCAACTTTAATCGAACCATAAAATTTGAATCATGCATTACCTTTAAGCTAGAGATGGAACATCCAAAATCATATGGATTGATAAACAATGGTGTCATTGTGAAAGAGAAATAGTTGTAGCGGAATTAACAATATGTAGCATAATAACAGGGGATTTTCTTTGTGTTGCAAACTTTATGACTTTCAGAATAATGGGATCAATCTGCTCTATCTTTATGGTAACTTTTACTTATGTTCTATTTGTTTTATTGTGATCAACTTCAAAAGCTACAGGTGATGAAAGCCTCAAATGAATTCTAGTTTTTTCCTGGTTTGAATTCTAAAATTTTTGTCACATCGAGTCCTAAGGCCAGAAGGGGCCAAATTTTTTTTTTTTGCAACACAAACCATTAACATCTAACATATAAAAATTAAATCCCCCAACACATAACAACCATTGACATTAACAACCAACACATAACTATCATTGACATTAATTAACACAACCATTGGGTCCAACACATTTAAATTAAAATCCCCCTTAAACCCCCTTTGGTTTGGGTGCATATTCACACGGGGGGTGACGTAGGGCAGCGAGAGCCCACATAATTGTATTTTGCACACATTAGCCGTTAGGAACCGCCGCTAAACATATATAGAAAAAAAAACAAAGTGAGGTGGAAAAAAAAAAAAAATAGCATCACCAATGGGTGGGAAATCATCTAGCATCACCAACGGGTGGAAAATATAGATAGCATCACCAAGTGGGTGGAAAATAATTTGCATCAGCCATCAGGCGGAAAAAAGCATCACCCAATGGGTGGTCAGTACGGAACAGAAACATAGAAAAATAGACGAACCCAAAACAACATATAAAGGCCCGGGTAGGGTCCGGAAGCAATGGACAAAAGAAAGAGATCTTTGCGGGAGAAGGCAGATAACTAGCCACAAGAATGATGAGCACATATATATAGCTGCTCATCCCGTCCCGAATAACGATCCGGGGCTCTAATCGATGCCATTACGGGAAGGGACTCCAAGAACACAAAAACCGTGAGCCCCTACTAGAGAACTTCCTTACCTATAAGCCCGGTAGGCGGAAACATCTAAATGTCGAACAACGTCACGAACCACTTAATGAAAAGGGGAGACGCGATGATCGCCACCCGTGAATTCTGAACATCAATACATGGAACTCCCCGAAAGGTTGTTGCGGACGGAGGAGGAAGAAGGCGATTAGCAACTGATTAATACTGCGACTATGTGCGAACAACATCATGAAGGCCCTTTGTATTCTTTGCCGGTAAAACGACATGGATCAAACAACAAAGAGATGCAAGGCGAGAGAATGATAAGATAACGGTCACATGACGAAAAAATGAAAGATCGATGTCGAAGGTAAAGCGAAGTATAGAGAAGAGATGGAATCAGAGAGTGTAAGGAGGAGGTGGAAGGCAAGAAGGTCAATTTGGATGACAAATGATGCGAAATGGCGAATTGAACACAAAATGATGATATAATGAGATGTAGAGACAAGCAAATGAAAAAATCGGGACATTGACATGCCTTACAGTCACAAGGGGTCAAATAAGAGAGTGTTGAGTCCTGAAAAATGAATAGAAAGAGATCAACCTAACAATAGGACATGTAACCAATTAGTCAATGGAAAAAGATCTCGCAAGTTAATAAGTAGAGTGGGGAGTAAACTAGAAAGATGATATAAGTGAAAAAAAGATCTCCGACTGACCAAAAATGAATTCCCCAAGACAACTAGAATTAGGCGGGACTAGCACAATGCACAAAATTAGAATGCGCCCAAGATAATACCTCATGCACAACAACTCAATATACTCCACATCTAGAGAAAGATAAGCATCAAAAAAAAAAATGATCTAATAGAAACCCATGTCACAAAATTACAATAAAATTGCCAAAACGCAATATTTGGCACATCCGGATTACTAATAAATCAAAAATATGCAAATGATGTATAATGATAGTGCTAGAAAATCCTAAAACTGTAAAGAATAACTTCAAGAACATGATGTCAAACTGCAACTTGCCAAATAGGATATGCGTGCGATGAATAAGGGAGAGGTAGAAGTGGCGAACATGTCGACAAATTAAGAGGAAAGTCAAGAAGGAGATTAAGTTTGGATGACATCGTGGATCAAACAAAAAGAGGTTTAAGTCGGAAGAAAAAAGTAAGATGGCTATGCACAAGCATTTAAGGCCAAATGTGAAGCCGGAGTCAAGGAGAGGTTATGGCCAAAGCAAAAGAGGAAATGAAGGTCAACAGTGTTGAGGTCTCGGTTGAGTGCCAGGAGGTTAGCCATATGGTAGAATGAGAAAGGACAAGGACATGTGAAAACATAATGACTATGTGAAATGACGTATTGCTAGTAAAGCTAGTGCCGTATAGATGGTCTGCAATAATAAAGCAAAAAAGATAAGATAAGATAAGATAAGATAAGATAAGATAAGATAAGATAAGATAAGATAGATTTTTACGTCCACGGGAACCCAACGGGTTATGGGACAGCACATGCAAGGGCAACAACCCATCTAAAACACGGGGACTAGGCCCCATCACCAAACAATAATAACCAAATATTAAAAGGCTATCAAGAATAAGATAAGATAATGCTAATGCTAAGTAAATTTATGCTTCTAAAATTATCTAGACATAGCCAGTCCAAGGATTGGAAGGCCATTGATCTAGAATAAGGTACATGTGAAATGAAAACAAAATCAACTCTTTTAATTTGGGATTTTCGGTTTGGTGAAAAAGTTTTTGGAATTTTTTTCTTATCGCGATTTCCTAAGATTATTGACGTTTTGGTCGTGGCCAAAACGCGATTTTGGCGTTCAAAAATCACTAATTTTTGCATGATTTCAATGGGTAGATGGGATTGGAAATAAGGCATCCGAAATCCAAAACAATTGATGGCGGATAGGAGTTTTCCATACTAAGTTCCTTTGCATGGATGCCACATGCCAAGACACTCTTCATTCTTCATCTTGAATCGAATTTTGCAAAAATCATTGGAAGGAATTTGTGTCGTGAGGGTTTTTCCTTCAATTGAATTGCTTTGAGATTCGCTAATGAATTGTCTTCTTACAACCGGAAAAGGGATAGTAGCTGGTTGGCGTCATTTGGTGAACAAGACACTAAGTCACCAATTTCTGCTTCTTGATTTGAATCTATTGGATCCGTCTCTGCAACAAAAGTTTTTGGGTTTTTGTTTATGTAAGAACTCTATCTGATTGCATGTTTTATGTTGAATACTAATTTGTCGTGTGCAGCGGATCGTTGGAAGAGCCAGCATGGGATATATTATATGTGGTATGGAGGAGAATGGTTTGGCAGACAGTTTATGTGGTATTGGGTAGTTGCAACGGACAACATGCTGTGACATTACAGATTCCAAGTCCAAGCTAGAAATTTGGCACTCAGTTCCAGACATCACAGTCCACACATAAGGAAAATCATAGAAGCCGAGTTGCAGTCTGCCACTGTCTGAAGATGTTACCCCATTTTTGCAACTTCATTGTTTTATATAGGTACAACACAAAAGCATTTTTCCTCGAGAGGTTCAATTTAATGAATTCACTTTTATGCTCAAATTCCATTTATCCGAAGTTATTCTTTCTTTTTAGCATCATTGCATAACCGAGATTGTTCTGTATGTTTCAATTCGCGGATATTATTTTACGACATGATCTTACTTACGGGATATGTGCCCATGCACAACAATATACAGTCATGCAGTTTAGCATCATTTATTAAACACTGAATATTGCATAACTGAGAGATTGTTCTCGATATGTTTCAATTACGTGACATTATTTTTGACATGATCTTACTTATTGGGATATGTGCACATGCACAACAATATAAAAGTTAATGCATGATAAAATATGATGTATGTTGCGGCCCGCATGACATATTCGAACTTGGGGAAGCTAGGATGATCAAATACTCCCCAGATTTTATGATGCAATTCATGTAAGAGTTCATTTATTCTATTTCATTGGAAAAGTGTTACATCTTTGTTTGATATGGATGCACATCATTAACAAAGTATTAGACTATATCAAATCTCCAGGTCATTATATACTGCACGATTTTCTTCTTTAGATTAATAGAATTCATTTATTGGCCTTGCAGCAATCATATGTTTCTTCTTTAAATCAATAGAATCCATATATTGGCCCTGCAGCAATCATATGTTATTATGTGGTCTATCATTGAATATCAACATAGCTTAATGATAACTATCATGGTTATCAAAGCACTTGGATTAGAAGTCAAGAGAACAAGATAAGCTCAGCATTTGGACGTGCTCATACACCATATGCCCAAGAAAAGTCAGCTTAATGGCAGAAGCTGGTGGACACATTATTCTTGCATTTATTCATGTGTCTTAAGATGTGAGCTCTAAATTTTCTATATACATTCATCGGCCTGTTTTTGCCTATTTTTGCAGTGCGGATTTGTCTTTGTCTAATATCTGTCTTTGTCCTACTCATGATATCGTAGACCATTGTGTTTATCTTGCAGCATTGGAGTATATGTGCATGTGATTTTTTGCAGATGAACTTAAAACACCTTCTTATCACAGCTTCTCAAATTTGCCGTTGCTTGCTATTTCATGGAAAACTTCGAGTTAGATACATCATGTCCAGCATTGCATATCTAGGTTCTTTGACTTCTATATAAAGACATATTGTAGATCTTTTTAAATCAGTCTCTTATGCAAAAATTTCGATTTAGATTAGCAACTAGACTCAATATATCATTGTGACCATGTTTACCACATGTGCACTCTTTTTTCCAAAACCGTCGCCATTCGCCATGTTTCCTCATGAATTTTTCTTTGTTATTTTCTATGCTTCTATAGTTAGCTTGGGGATCCCCGTGTTTTGACCTTCCAGGATAGGGATGTTTATGGATCGCAGTTTCTTATACAAAAGTCACGACTTAAGATTAGCTATTGGACTTAGTACATCATTGTGACCATGTTTAATACATCCAGACTTTTCCAAACCCTTCATTGGGATGTTTATGGACCTAATGCTCATGGATTTGTTACTAATGCATCAATTGGATTTGAGTTTGCAGGGCCATCTTTGGGACGTAAAAACTATTATTGTACATCGGTTGATGACCGTGTAGAATGCAATGGATATCATCCTTTCAAAACCAAATTTTATGAGACAAAACAAATGCCCTTTGGTCGTTTCTTCCAGTGCAATTAGGTATAACATTAAATAATGTATGTTTTTGACATAAGCCGATAAACCAAGCTCCACATCGATGCATACTTATGATGTGCTTGAATGAACTATTTTGGCTTTCCAGTTAAGATTGTCCTAGGACTTTGTTAGATAAAAAATGGTGAAGTAGCAATAATTGTGAAGTACAACTCGGCCTTTTAGTGATATGACGACTTTGCAATGAACGGATATGATTAAGGCTTTATAGTTTGCAAATACTTATTTGCTTGGATAAATTTATAGATTTTTATGTGTGCAACCCGTAGAGGCAAGATTTCTGGGTATTGTTACAAGTATTATTACAGATACAGAAAGTAGACGTGCACACTATATTTAGGTCCCAGATCAGGGTGAATGTTGGGCAAAATGGGTGGCATATAAAGTCACTTATTTTCCTTGCATTGGAGTAACCATAGTCATGCTACCATGCAGGGGCATCAGCTACCTTGATACAATCTTAGAAATCCCACAGCTACCTTGATACAATCTTTGAAATTCCATTAAGGTAACTAATATATGAGAAGAACCATTCATTTTTCTTTTTCAAATTTAAGTTTAATTCCATAACATGTAGTGTTGTGTCTATATCAGTTGAGCAATGTGGGAGATGTATTTGCTTCTAGGTTCGTTTTGTTTTTATTGCATATCCAAAGTGTTCTCTCAAACAATTATTTGTGTGGTTATAGTTGTGCGGATCCAAATGTCGTTTATGATATAATGTTTGATTCATTTAAAGCCTTCAAGGCACATGCTATGATGTTTTCTTTCTATTACCCAAGATCTTGACATCATCAAAATAAACATCCTTCATTATAATTTGATTGTATTGCTTTAAGTAATGGTTATAGACCATCCAATAATTCTATAAACACTACTGTGTCCATTATAACCATGTAAGATATTTTGATTGTCCACATTTTCTCTCAAGGCCCATAAATACAACTTATATTTTATGGCATGCCATTGCACCTAACTTTTGTTGCTAAAAGTGTTACTAAGCTGTGTGAAATTTTCCAAATGCCCCATGCTTTTAACGTCTCCTTTTTTCGAGATAACATTATATTAGTTAATTGCTATATTGCTTGAATCAATTGTTTTTATACCATGTTCGCAACGAATGTATTGATGAATGACAGACTAACGTCAATCTATTAAAGTAACTTGCGCGCACACCATATCAGGCTCCTTGAGGCACTTAGCTAAAGAGAACTCAGAACAAGTCTAGCAATTGCTTATATATGAATCAATATGGTTACACCAAAACCCTTTGGCATATAAATGTGCTAGATTCTGTTCTCAACAACCTAGCCTAGATCGTGTTACATAAAGAATGTGCCAATGTGGCATGAAGCAGTCCGCCAGTTTAAATTGATGCACCTATATAAATTGGATGGTGTCAGATATAATGAGACTACATTTTTTTTTTGTCAGAGCAGACCTTGATTGAATGTAAGCATACCCAATATCCATATAGATCATAGACAACAAAACCTAAAGCTAATTCACCCTCACCATCTTTGAACCACAAGACACTCGTATAAATGGTTTTTTGGATTTGACATTTAAAATAGGCATTTCAATATTTTGCTAACTTTTCCTCTTTAAGACACATTGAAACAAGCTTTACATGGCAACACAATGTAAAACATACCCAATATCCATATAAATCATAGACAACAAAACCCAAAGCTACTTCATCCTCACCATCTTTGAACCACGAGACAATCCTATAAATGCTTCTTTTTTGTATTTATCAATGAATCCTAACCAGATTACCCTTGCCTCCTCCAAGCCACATTGTCTATATTAGATAACAATGAAACAACCACTTCTTCAAATTGTTACTAAGCCCGGCAACACCGAGCATCATAACTAGTGACTATTTAAAGTGACGCCTTGTAAGCAAAGCTATGCACGAAAAAGAGTAGCCGAATACGAATAGAACAAAGTGGAGCTAACATAAACATAACCCAAATATGTAAAATTGGTGTTGCATAAGCAATAAAAATGGTGTTGAGTCTGAAAAATAAAAAACCCGCCTACATAACATGTCATCCACTTCCAAGAACGGTGACGGTTCTCTAACAAATCTTCCATGATATCATATGATCAACATAAATAATGGTATGGGGTTTAAAGAAAATAACTGCTATGCAAAATAATATAATATCCTCAACATTGGGTGTGCATATTAGAACATGTTACTATCGAGGAACAACGTTAGGTCTAAAACGAAAAAAGTTATAGACTAATTTATAAGTCCGTCAAGGCAAAACAGAGGTCATATCCCTAAGGTGAACTTAAATAGCAAGAGCACCAATTAAAAAAAAAATAGGTCATATCCCTCTAAGGCGAAGGAACTTAATTTTGTAGAAAATGATAACAACATAGCATCTGAAGAGAAAACATGTCTAGCAACACAATTTACAGAGCATCTTTGGGGAGTAGAAAAAAATGCATCAAATACGACGGAAATGAAAGCATATGACCACTGCAATGGAAAGTTGAAGATGAGAGTGCCTAGATAATAAAATGAACTATACCCTAATCCCCAAAGATCCATTGGATTATACTGTTGTAATCACGTAAGACAAAGAATGGTCGAAGCTAGCGGTGCAAAAAGACATGAGAATATAGAAGAGCAGTAGACGGGAAAATAGAGTATGAAGCTCATCATCAATGAACAACATATATTATGGCATTAATGAATATATGTCAACCTTCAATTTAAACATAAATAATGGAAACATTGCGGCAGGAAGGTTAACATGGTCTAGGATGAATTAGCAATTGCTAGGTGAGGATAAGGCAATACCAAATATACGTAAAGATGCTTGTTAAAATTAAAATAGTACAAGAGCTCCAATATAACAAACTCGGTGCATTGATTTATTGGGGAAGAAACGTAGGAGTTTAAATAAACAAAAGAAGTGAGAGAGGCCCAATAGGAGAAGATGTTCAATAGGATAGAAGGGTTGGAATAATAAAGGGATGTGGAGCATCCTATGTCAAGCAGATAACCAAACACAAATCTCCATGAATAAGGGTCGAAATAACGAAGCGCAGACAAATCCCTTTGAACAATGGTTCAGAATAAAATGTCAGTTAAGGAAATAGATATGGTTATAATGTTCACAAATTAAGATAGAAAAATGCGGCATTGTTAGTGATGCATAGAGATAAAGGTGACTGCATGGCAAAAATTGACCCTTGGAAATTGCATCCTCGTAGAAACGAGTGGATTGGATTGCACTTTGCAAGAACAAAAACTGCAGAACGACAACTGAAGATGAGTTTGAGGTTGTAAAGGTGCCATCTTGAAGTCGAGATAAAGTCAAGAGGAATATGGTAAAATACAAACGTAAAATTCAAATTGAAGTAGCACTCCCTGGTGTCTAAAAGCTACAACCTGCGCTTCTTATCTTTAACCCGCTTCACCAACATCTTCAACCAGTTTCGTCTCACATGCCACAAGCACAATTGGATACGTGACATGGGCCAAACATCCCTCAAAGCATTGATCTCGACCTGGGCATCATCCACAATGAAGCAAGAAGGGGACCAAGTGGGATCATTATTATGGATGTGTTACTTCATGGCCACAAGCCATGGTCGGATCTCCTCTTCCTCTTGACTAGATGTGAGAACCCAAGCTACTGGAACTCCATTCCCATGGCTGTCATAAAGCAACCATGTGTACAAAATGTAGCAATGGTCATTGGTTTTGAAAGTGGAGTCCATGGCAATTGCCTTTCACCTTTTCCATGCTCCAAAAGAGTTTTCACCGAATGGGAGTCATTATACCCAAAGTAAAGGGCCTGCCCTCTTGATACATAAACACGCCTCGGGATGAAGACATTTCGACACTTAAAGCAACATCTCGATGCAACATCCAAGTGGATCTAGCAACCTTACGAGATAAGTTGTGAAGGTCATCCATGGCAGAAATTCATCTCTATGTCTTGGTCTATCCTGGATTAATTTTCTTTTTGTAAGCTCCAATGCTCTTAGTGCTTGCTCATGACCGTTGAGCTGAATGATTTTGTTATATCAAATCCTTAGCCCAATCCTTCTTCTCCTTGGACAAACGAGGGTGCAAGCTCAAGCCTTGTGTTCTTGCATGTTGAATCTCCACTACCATGGCAAACCTCGCCCCTTGCTATCAATATGGTTCATCTCATAGAAAGTTAACTTGGTGCACTCATGCTTTAGGTACAACTTGCTTTGCTTGGAAGTGGCACAAAGCAGCCCGCTTTAAAATTGGTTTTCCTCTGTGATTGGTTTACAAGTGGAGGAGGATGGTCCTCTCGATCTTGTGGCCCAAAGGCACCAATAATAGTCACATAACAGCCAAGGTTAGCTGAATTGTAGGCAAGTTGTAACCTACATTGGCAAGATTCATTTTCGTGGTCATGCAGAACATTACGTTGCTTGACAAAGCTTAGGTAGGAATCTCATCATCCGCAATCTCTTGAGCTGCCCTTCGGTTTCCTCAGACGAGAATCACGCTTGTAAAAATTTGTATGGGACCACAGACGCTCCTACGCCCTTTTATAAAGTCCCAACCCTAGTTGTTGGGATGAAACATGTGTCCACCCGAATTAAAGATTCCTCCTCATCATCAAAGGAAAATTCAAGCGCAGGCGCTCCAATTGCATTTGGCCTTGGATGCAACTCCAATTGCCAATCCGTGAGCATCTCTTGTAAATGAACCCCGGGGGTCTGAATCGGATCAAGCCTCCCTCACAGCGCGATCATGTCAAAGGAGGAACTGAGTATTAAATTTTCTTCAAATGCTAAGGTTTTGGAGTAAGGTTTAAGATTCCGAACTCACACAGGCGATATCGTGGTCCACCCTATCGCCTTCAAAATCGCCTCCATTGGCATTGACCTTCAAGTCATGGCGAAGATGCTCCTTCAAGCTTCGATAGCGTGAGTTCTTGGGAGGTCCGGTTCTTGCACTCCAAAAGCAGCCTTACAAACTTGGAAAACGTAAAGGAAGGCTCCCGGGATCGTTGCAAAGGCCAATTTCAATGGTCGCTGAAGTGGAGTGTGTTGGGTACCGATTGTGTGGGAAAGAAAGGCCGGAGTAACGACCGAAGTGATTGAGTATTTTATATGCAGCTGAAAGCAGGTGAAAATTAAAAGTGGAAGGGAATTAGATCGACCGCACATTGGTGTATAGTTTGCGCCTATCTATCTTAGCCCCCATCCATCGAATCCGTGGATGGGCTCACGCGATGCATGCATTGGTGCATCTTTGGACATGAGATGGGCCATCCCGGATCTGGATGCATGAGGCGATGGCTATCGGATCCATGGCCGAAGCTTACCGGATTCCTCCTCGGGTTTACCACTTCCTGGAGTAGGAATACGGGCTCGACATCTCGCATGATTGGAAAATACATCCGGATGGCATCCTGATCTTCTCGCCATCGGTGGGGCTTTTCTCGTGAATTTAGCTAAGGTTTCAAATGCGGCCATGGCTCGAATTGCATCTGCATGTGAGCTTAGTGCAGGCTTGGATTGTCATCCTTCAAGTTGTGAGAGGCTGAATACGTGAAGTCTAAGTTTCTCTTTGATTTTTCATGATGTCATGAATTGACTAAAAGAAAGAGATGAGCTTTAAGTAAACAATGGAGAGAATAGAGGCCAACTGAAGAATCTAGTACAGGCATATTAGACATGGCTATCACACTTCATGCTCTCTCATATCGTCTATTCTAGGAGGCAAGTTGCTCATCACCACCCAATTCTCTGTGACTGCCTCTCTTTAAGTACCTAAACTATCTCCTTTTTCATTGCTCCAAAGAGTTCATTCACTTTATAAAAAAGTATCCAAGTGGAAGTGGTTGCACGACTTGTGCTAACCTTTATCTGCTCTTTTTGTTCATTTCCTTTTCATCTTGTCTATGTTACTTTTCAATTGCAATATTATCCTCTCGCTCGCCACATCGCCTCAGATAATGATTCAACCACCTCAGCCCATTATCCCTCACACTCAAGTTATCACACTCAAAGTTACTCGATTTCAAAGAGTTAATTATGTGATTACTTTGATCTACTAGATGGGGTACAAGATAATATTCTTTACAGAAGAATGAAAGCTCAAATTGGAAATTGGATTGTATGTGGACTAATCATACTCAAATTTGATGAGGGTTATGGATAATCTGGCATGTATCTTCCTTATTTAGAGCACCCACAACTGTAAAATCATTGATTTCGTGTTGGATCAGAAGATTTGAAAGAAAGCGAGCTTAAAAGGCAAACGGCATATGGGTCATGTCGAAATGTCTTGAAAGGGGCCAAATTTGGGGAAGAGAGTTTTGATTTGGTCGGGGGATGCATGAATAGGAAGAATAGTAATGTATTTGAATCCGCAAAAGTCCGGCCAAAAAATGGATTGAAGGGAAGAATCGCACCTAAATCGTGATGGGTCGCCGGGATCTGTCTGAAAGGGCTACTCTTGAACCAAGATGGCCAAAATTGCTTAAGAGATGAGATGGGCAAGAATCAAATCAGGGATCATGCAAGAAAAGATGCTTTTCTTGCAAAAGCACACATCTACATGGGTCAGAGCTTCTCCATCAATGGATGTTTTTGGCCGTTTTTAAAGTTCCTACAGAGAAGATCAATCTTCCATGTAAATAGGCTAGGCACAAGAAACTGCATAATCAAAGAGTACGGGACAGAGAAGCAGCAGATTGCTCCAGGCCGAGAAGAATCATCGCATCAATAGATACCCCTTCCAGCTGGATGTCGCATGTACTGATAATCTCAGCAGGAATCCAAAGTCTATGCCTGATCTGATATGATCAGATCCAAGAATCTTAGCCACATCACCTAATCTGATCTAGCATGCGCTCTATCTACGATCATAGATAAAGAACTTGCTAATGTGAAAAACTTATCTCCAGCCTGCGCAAAAAGAAACTGCAACAAATTAACAAAAGAAATATGATGCATGGCTTTCATATCAATGTCAAAGCAAAGATCCATCTATATGATCCAAATCCCCCAAAGATCTATCTATGTGAAATCCCTCAAATTTCAAATTCATCACCAAACGCATTGATATCTGATTAACAAAAGAACCTATGATGCATGGCTTTCAAACTAATTTCAAAGCAAAGATGAAAGGAAAGATGGGTCTATATGGCTCCAAAATCCCCAAAATTTTATCAATAATTCCAAATCCTTCAAATTCTATCTACTAGATGATCCACCAACATGTAGAGAAAGAAACCGACAATAGGAACAAAAGTCTTAGGCTCGGAATGAGTGACAACACCAGATCGGGAATAGGCTATAAGGCTAAGGAAAGAAACAAAAGAACAAGGTGGAAATAGGCTGTAAAAGATCGTGAGATGAAGCAAAAAAAAAAAAAAAAAAAAAAAAAGTGGATCGAGAGATGAAGCAATGGACGAGGAAAGAGATGTTTGTTGTGAGAAGACGTCGATAACTAGCAACAAGAATGATGAGCACATATATAGCTTCTCGTCCCGTCTCGAATAACGATCCGAGGGCTCGGATCGATGCCATTACTAATCAATCGAGACAAATTCCATGTGCCCCGTGAGTAATTTTTTATAGCCATTATGGACGAGAGTTTGCCCTTTAGGGCAACCCAAAAGATAATATAAGCTAAACATAGAAGCGGCCCATGGTCTATTTCTAAGAAGTGACATAATGGTTTACGACTAAAGAAATTGATGGTAAATTTTTGGAGAAATGATAGTGTGTGTGCTAATTTTTTATGTAATTTCTATTGTTGAATGTGACCTATCATCAATCAAATGTCAACTACTTGTGCATTGAAATAGTCAGATCTCCTTGCATTTTTACTCACAAACATAAACTGATATTACTTTTAAAGCAAAGATTTTGGAAGGCCTAAAACAATAAAAGAGTGCAAAATGGATGAACATTCGGTTAAAGATTTGAACACTAATGCATGCGAACTTCCCACGGATTACATCTATATCCTACAAGCGTCCCTGCAGACAAGTAGTCCCCACATCCAATATTTAACTTCGGTAATGTTGTTTTTAGCCGTAAGAAAAAAAGATCGTAGAAGCTAATAGCGGGGAACCAATTTGCTTCGTTATACCCTCAACAAAAATTCTAAGTGTGCATTGAGATGGCGATGCTGACTATTACAAGTGTAAGCTCAAGACAAGTGTTTATAGCGAGTTACATGACAAGACTAGCTAGAAGGATCCAAAAGAATCTCACATGCTGGACATTTGTGAAGACTCTCATGGATGTGCAAGTCACATTCATAGTAGTGACGTTGTTTACATCTTGTGTATGCTGGCCAAACACCAACCAGGGCAACCACTAGGATATGGAAGTTGTGCCTCGTAGTCAAAGTAGAATTTTTCTAGGGTTTGCTTTCCTTTTCGCAGTGCACTACACAAGACGGTACACCAACCGTGGGTCGGTTTGAACCCCCGACCAAGTGCACATTTATTTTGGCATTACTAGGCCTATACCAACTCACCACACATCCGTTGGGCAAAACTTTGGCCATACATGCACACTTTGTAGGCGGGATTAAATCCCACCTTGAGGAAGTTTTCGGATCCTAGGGGCAACTCTAGGGGCATCGCCGAACCTAGCGTCACCAACCTAGTGTCACCGCCACATATGACTTTTTGGGCATCCTAGGACCAGAGGGCTTTTAGACAAGAACCAAGAAACCAGCCACAGTAAATCAGAAAACCAACTTTTTATCGGTCTAGACTAGTCTTTGACAGACTAGCTAGTTTTTGTCCCACCGCCAACGAAAGCAGCCAAGTGGAGGACATGTATAGGCTTTTAAGTTCTACCACGCCGGGGATCATGGCCGATAACCCCAAACCAACTCCCAAATATAAACATACACCGGCCTGTTTGAACCCCCACCAAGTGCACATTTATTTTGGCATTACTAGGCCTATACCAACTCACCACACATCCGCTGGGCAAAACTTTGGCCATACATGCACACTTTGTAGGCGTGATTAAATCCCACCTTGAGGAAGTTTTCGGATCCTAGGGGCAACTCTAGGGGCATCGCCAACCTAGCGTCCACCAGCCTAGTGCCGCCTGCCACATATGACTTTTGGGCATCCTAGGACCAGAGGG
The DNA here is from genome assembly GCA_021234155.1 of Isoetes taiwanensis. NCBI lineage: Eukaryota > Viridiplantae > Streptophyta > Lycopodiopsida > Isoetales > Isoetaceae > Isoetes > Isoetes taiwanensis. The sequence goes on along the minus strand of JAJEKV010000083.1, from coordinate 2,710,913 downwards.
TTTTAGACAAGAACCAAAGAACCAGCCACAATGAATCAGAACCAACTTTTTATCGGTCTAGACTAGTCTTTTGACAGACTAGCTAGTTTTTGTCCCATCGCCAACGAAAGCAGCCAAAGTGGAGGACATGTATAGGCTTTTAAGTTCTACCACGCCGGGGATCATGGCCGATAACCCCAAGAACCAACTCCCAAATATAAACATACACCGCCGGGTTTGAACCCCCACCAAGTGCACATTTATTTTGGCATTACTAGGCCTATACCAACTCACCACACATCCGTTGGGCAAAACTTTGGCCATACATGCACACTTTGTAGGCAGGATTAAATCCCACCTTGAGGAAGTTTTCGGATCCTAGGGGCAACTCTAGGGGCATCGCTGAACCTAGCGTCACCAGCCTAGTGCCGCCTGCCACGTATGACTTTTTGGGCATCCTAGGACCAGAGGGCTTTAGACAGTAACCAGTAAACCAGCCACAGTAATCTGTAAACCAACTTTTACTGGTCTAGACTAGTCTTTTTACAGACTAGCTAGTTTTTGTCCCATCGCCAACGAAAGCAGCCAAAGGGAGGACATGTATAGGCTTTTAAGTTCTACCACGCCGGGGATCATGGCCAGATAACCCCAAGAATCAACTCCCAAATATAAACATACACCGGGCCGGGTTTGAACCCCGACCAAGTGCACATTTATTTTGGCATTACTAGGCCTATACCAACTCACCACACATCCGCTGGGCAAAACTTTGGCCATACATGCACACTTTGTAGGCAGGATTAAATCCCACCTTGAGGAAGTTTTCGATCCTAGGGGCAACTCTAGGGGCATCGCCAACCTAGCGTCACCAGCCTAGTGCGCCCGCCACATATGACTTTTTGGGCATCCTAGGACCGTAGGGTTTAGAGACCAGCCACATAATCAAAACCAACTTTTATCGGGACAGACTAGCTAGTTTTTGTCCCATCGCCAACGAAAGGTGGAGGACATGTATAGGCTTTTAAGTTCTACCACAAGCCAACCCCAAAGAACCAACCCCAAATATAAACATACACCGTCTTTTTGAACCCCCCAAACCATTTATTTTGGCATTTAGGCCTATACCAACTCACCACACATCCGCTGGGCAAAACTTTGGCCATACATGGTCTAGACTAGTCCCACCTTGAGGAAGTTTATCCTAGGGGCAACTCTGTCCCAACCTCGCCAACGAACTTTTTGGGCATCCTAGGACCGTGGGGTTTTAGAGGAAACCAGCATGTAGACTAGGCTTTTAAGTTCTACCCCATCGCCAACGAAAGGAGGACATGTATAGGCTTTTAAGTTCTACCACGCCGGGGATCAACCCCATAACCCCAAGAATCAACTCCCAAATATAAATACACCGGGCCGGGTTTGAACCCCCACCAAGTGCACATTTATTTTGGCATTACTAGGCCTATACCAACTCACCACACATCCGCTGGGCAAAACTTTGGCCATACATGCACACTTTGTAGGCGTGGATTAAATCCCACCTTGAGGAAGTTTTCGATCCTAGGGGCAACTCTAGGGCATCGCCGAACCTAGCGCCACCAGCCTAGTGCCACCGCCACATATGACTTTTTGGGCATCCTAGGACCGTAGGGGCTTTAGACAAGAACCAAAGAAAAAACCAGCCACAAGAATCAGAAACCAACTTTTATCGGGTCTAGACTAGTCTTTTGACAGACTAGCTAGTTTTTGTCCCATCGCCAACGAAAGCAGCCAAAGTGGAGGACATGTATAGGCTTTTAAGTTCTACCACGCCGGGATCATGGCCGATAACCCCAAGAACCAACTCCCAAATATAAACATACACCGGCCGGGTTTGAACCCCCACCAAGTGCACATTTATTTTGGCATTACTAGGCCTATACCAACTCACCACACATCCGCTGGGCAAAACTTTGGCCATACATGCACACTTTGTAGGCGTGGATTAAATCCCACCTTGAGGAAGTTTTCGGGGCATCCTAGGGGCAACTCTAGGGGCATCTTTTGGGCATCCTAACCTAGGGTTTTTGACATTTAGACCACCAGCCACGATGAATCAGAAACCAACTTTTAGGCTAGTAGTTTTTGTCCCCAGTTTTTGTCCCACCGGAGCAGCCAAAGTGGAGGACATGTATAGGCTTTTAAGTTCTACCACGCCACATATGACTTTTGGCATTACTAGGGCATCCTAGACCGTGGGCTTTAGACAAGAACTTTGTAGGCAGGATTAAATCCAGCCAGGAAGTTTTCGATCCTAGGGGCAATCAGAAACCAACTTTTATCATATGTCTAGACTAGTCTTTGACAGAACCAAAAACCAGCCACTAGCTTTTATCGGTTTTTGTCCCATCGCTAACCCAGCAACGAAAGTGGGAGGACATGTATAGGCTTTTAAGTTCTACCACGCCGGGATCATGGCCGATAACCCCAAGAAACTAACTCCCAAATATAAACATACACCGGCCGGGTTTGAACCCCCACCAAGTGCACATTTATTTTGGCATTACTAGGCCTATACCAACTCACCACACATCCGCTGGGCAAAAACTTTGGCCATACATGCACACTTTGTAGGCGTGGATTAAATCCCACCTTGAGGAAGTTTTCGATCCTAGGGGCAACTCTAGGGGCATCGCCTAACCTAGCGCCACCAGCCTAGTGCCGCCACATATGACTTTTTTGGGCATCCTAGGACCAGAGGGTTTTAGACAAGAACCAAAGAAACCAGCCACAAATCAGAAACCAACTTTTATCGGGTCTAGACTAGTCTTTTGACAGACTAGCTAGTTTTTGTCCCATCGCCAACGAAAGCACCAAAGTGGAGGACATGTATAGGCTTTTAAGTTCTACCACGCCGGGGATCATGGCCGTCAGAAACCCAAAGAACAACTCCCAAATATAAACATACACCGGCCCCCCACCAAGTGCACATTTATTTTGGCATTACTAGGCCTATACCAACTCACCACACATCCGCTGGGCAAAACTTTGGCCATACATGCACACTTTGTAGGCAGGATTAAATCCCACCTTGAGGAAGTTTTCGATCCTAGGGGCAACTCTAGGGCATCACCAACCCTAGCGCCACTAGCCTAGTGCCGCCGCCACATATGACTTTTTGGGCATCCTAGGACCGAGGGTTTTAGACAAGAACCAAGAAACCAGCCACAAGAATCAGAAACCAACTTTTATCGGGTCTAGACTAGTCTTTTGACGACTAGCTAGTTTTTGTCCCATCGCCAACGAAAGCAGCCAAAGTGGAGGACATGTATAGGCTTTTAAGTTCTACCACGCCGGGGATCATGGCCAGATAACCCCAAGAACTAACTCCCAAATATAAACATACACCGCCGGGTTTGAACCCCCACCAAGTGCACATTTATTTTGGCATTACTAGGCCTATACCAACTCACCACACATCCGCTGGGCAAAACTTTGGCCATACATGCACACTTTGTAGGCAGGGATTAAATCCCACCTTGAGGAAGTTTTGATCCTAGGGGCAACTCTAGGGCATCGCCAAACCTAGCCACCAGCCTAGTGCCGCCACATATGACTTTTTGGGCATCCTAGGACCGAGAGGGCTTTAGACAAGAACCAAGAAACCAGCCACGCAATCAGTCAGAAACCAACTTTTTTTGGGGGTCTAGACTAGTCTTTTGACGACTAGCTAGTTTTTGTCCCATCGCCAACGAAAGCAGCCAAAGTGGAGGACATGTATAGGCTTTTAAGTTCTACCACGCCGGGGATCATGGGCGATAACCCCAAGAACAACTCCCAAATATAAACATACACCGCCGGGTTTGAACCCCCACCAAGTGCACATTTATTTTGGCATTACTAGGCCTATACCAACTCACCACACATCCGCTGGGCAAAACTTTGGCCATACATGCACACTTTGTAGGCGTGATTAAATCCCACCTTGAGGAAGTTTTCGATCCTAGGGGCAACTCTAGGGGCATCGCCGAACCTAGCGTCCACCAAAATAGTGCCGCCTCACCCACATATGACTTTTTGGGCATCCTAGGACCGAGGGGCTTTAGACAAGAACCAAAGAAACCCAGCCACACAGAATCAGAAACCAACTTTTATCGGGTCTAGACTAGTCTTTTGACAGACTAGCTAGTTTTTGTCCCATCGCCAACGAAAGCAGCCAAAGTGGAGGACATGTATAGGCTTTTAAGTTCTACCACGCCGGGATCATGGCCAGATAACCCCAAGAACTAACTCCCAAATATAAACATACACCGGCCGGGTTTGAACCCCCACCAAGTGCACATTTATTTTGGCATTACTAGGCCTATACCAACTCACCACACATCCGCTGGGCAAAACTTTGGCCATACATGCACACTTTGTAGGCAGGATTAAATCCCACCTTGAGGAAGTTTTCGATCCTAGGGGCAACTCTAGGGGCATCGCCGACCTAGCGCCACCAGCCTAGTGCCGCCGCCACATATGACTTTTGGGCATCCTAGGACCGAGGGCTTTTAGACAAGAACCAAAGAAACCAGCCACAGAATCAGAAACCAACTTTTATCGGTCTAGACTAGTCTTTTGACAGACTAGCTAGTTTTTGTCCCACTGCCAACGAGCAGCCAAAGTGGAGGACATGTATAGGCTTTTAAGTTCTACCACGCCGGGGATCATGGCCAGATAACCCCAAGAACCAACTCCCAAATATAAACATACACCGGCCGGGTTTGAACCCCCCACTCAAGTGCACATTTATTTTGGCATTACTAGGCCTATACCAACTCACCACACATCCGCTGGGCAAAACTTTGGCCATACATGCACACTTTGTAGGCGTGGATTAAATCCCACCTTGAGGAAGTTTTCGATCCTAGGGGCAACTCTAGGGGCATCGCCAACCTAGCGCCACCAGCCTAGTGCCACCGCCACATATGACTTTTTGGGCATCCTAGGACCGTAGGGGTTTTAGACAAAACAACCTAAAACCAGCCACGAATCAGAAAACCAACTTTTATCGGGTCTAGACTAGTCTTTTGACAGACTAGCTAGTTTTTGTCCCATCGCCAACGAAAGCCAAAGTGGAGGGACATGTATAGGCTTTTAAGTTCTACCACGCCGGGGATCATGGCCGATAACCCCAAAGAATCAACTCCCAAATATAAACATACACCGCCGGGTTTGAACCCCCACCAAGTGCACATTTATTTTGGCATTACTAGGCCTATACCAACTCACCACACATCCGCTGGGCAAAACTTTGGCCATACATGCACACTTTGTAGGCGTGGATTAAATCCCACCTTGAGGAAGTTTTCGGATCCTAGGGGCAACTCTAGGGGCATCGCCAAACTAGCCTAAGCCACCAGCCTAGTGCCGCCACCACATATGACTTTTGGGCATCCTAGGACCGAGGGGGGTTTAGACAAGAACTTAACCAGCCACAAAGAATCAGAAACCAACTTTTATCGGGTCTAGACTAGTCTTTTGACAGACTAGCTAGTTTTTGTCCCATCGCCAACGAAAGCAGCCAAAGTGGAGGACATGTATAGGCTTTTAAGTTCTACCACGCTTTTAGACTGGGGATCATGGCCGATAACCCCAAAGAACTAACTCCCAAATATAAAACATACACCGGCCGGGTTTGAACCCCCACCAAGTGCACATTTATTTTGGCATTACTAGGCCTATACCAACTCACCACACATCCGCTGGGCAAAACTTTGGCCATACATGCACACTTTGTAGGCAGGATTAAATCCCACCTTGAGGAAGTTTTGATCCTAGGGCAACTCTAGGGGCATCGCCCTACCCAGAGGGCCACCAGCCTAGTGCCACCGCCACATATGACTTTTTGGGCATCCTAGGACCAGAGGGTTTTAGACAAGAACCAAGAAAACCAGCCACGCACCGGAATCAGAAACCAACTTTTATCGTCTAGACTAGTCTTTTGACAGACTAGCTAGTTTTTGTCCCACCGCCAACGAAAGCAGCCAAAGTGGAGGACATGTATAGGCTTTTAAGTTCTACCACGCCGATCATGGCCGTGATAACCCCCAAGAACCAACTCCCAAATATAAACATACACCGGCCGGGTTTGAACCCCACCAAGTGCACATTTATTTTGGCATTACTAGGCCTATACCAACTCACCACACATCCGCTGGGCAAAACTTTGGCCATACATGCACACTTTGTAGGCAGGATTAAATCCCACCTTGAGGAAGTTTTCGATCCTAGGGGCAACTCTAGGGGCATCGCCCGAACCTAGCGTCACCACCAGCCTAGTGCCGCCACGCCACATATGACTTTTGGGCATCCTAGGACCGCCCCAATATGAAGCTATCTGATGTCAGACTCTTGATAGTGACCAAGAATCTGTGGGAAGAATAGATGTGTCATTCATCCCGTCTCCCTCGGGATTGATCTAGCTATGGAAGCACACAACACATAACATCATATCATATACACAACCACCTCGAAGGGTGGAACGACGACGACGACGAAGACGACGACGACGACGTTTTGCTCAACGTTATACGCTGTATATCTCATCGAACTACACCTTTATCTACCATTTATCCAGTCACTCATATCAGATATAGTCTAGGTGAACAACAACAACAACAACAACAACAACAACAACAACAACAACAACAACAACAACAACAACAACAACAACAACAACAACAACAACAACAACAACAACAACAACAACAACAACAACAACAACAACAACAACAACAACAAGGGAAATCCTACATAGACCCAGACTCATGAGGATCAACTGATAGCTTGGATCTCTGGAAGTTAAGCAAAAAGAATTCATGGCAATGGATTTGGCTGGCATAAGAACATGGCCATTGGATAGTTCACTCCATCTGCCCCTCCTGTACATACTTTGCAGATAGGTTGATAAGTCTTGGAACTTGACCATAGCCTACTGGGGGCATCGTCGAAGGGGCTACTTTTGGGTTGCATCTCTCCAGTCCCGATGAGACAGGAGGATATCACTCCCCTCTAGAAGGTCCATGTGGACGACAAGCGAGCTAGAGAGCCATAGTTTTCCATGCTCATACATGACTTGAACCCCACTGAGACGACGCATCACCTAGGGAGGTATCGAGTCCATACCTTGCTCACACGCGCAGGCGCAGCTATTAGGCCTAGCCCATTCCCCAGTAGACTATATACACCAGGAAATCAACCTTAGCCAGACAAGCCTTCCTTGTCAGCCAGTCTAGCCCTACTACTTATAGCCCGACGGGCTCCTATGTACAGGCCACATTAACTGAGAATTAATGTGGCTAAAATAGAATCATCATCTAAGAATAATCTAGGTCTCTACCTCCTATCCCAATACAATGTGCACATAGAGTAATCCAATCATCATCCAATGAACTAAAATGATAGAGAATAGATCAAATCCATCTACTCTAAACATAATGGTTAGGTTAATTCACAATGGCTCAGTTCTCGAGACCTAGAGGTTAAACGAAATGATGTATGAGGAGTTATGCACACCAAGATGTAAACGATAAGCGATAAATTCAATAACAAACCTAGGTGCAATAATGGACAACTTGAGACATGTATCTCCGAGATTTGGCCCAAATACAAAAAATAAAGCCACGATCGCCAACCTCGAGAAAAATATGTAAAAGAAGCATGCAAACCAAAAACGAACCTAGCTCACCTGATATGTAATGACAAAATTCAAATCCAAGTGGAAGTACAGATGCAGAAAATGGAATTCAGGATCGGCAAAATATGTGCAAATATAGAAGAGCAATAAACAAAAAATAGTGGATAAAGATTTCTATGACCAAAATCAACACAAGAAAAATGATATTCTAAATACTCCAACTAAGAAATCACAAAAATAGCTAGATGAATGAGGCAAGATTAACTCTCAAAAGCATGATATACGTGCAAAAAGATCTCAATAGCCAGCTAGAAATGGACTCCCCGAGACAATGAGAATCAGGCAAGACTAGCACAATGCACAAAATTAGAATGCGCCAATAAAATACCTCATGCAACAACTCAAAAATACTCCACACCTAAATAAAGATAAGCATAAAAAATAAAACCCATCGCCAAAAATTGCAATGGAGTGCCAAATGCAATATTTGGCATATCTAGATAAAAGCTAAATAGCAAATATGCAAATGAAATATAACAATAGTGCCGAAAAACCTAAAATATAAAGAACAACTTCAAGAATGTGATGCCAAACTATAAGTGGCCAAATAGGACGTGTTTGCGACAAATAATGCAATGCAATGGTAATCAAATGTCTGCACTTTTTGGAAATGGATGAGAACATGTATAATCACTCTGCGCAGTAATGTTTTTGCCTCTTCTTTGTCAAAAGGCCAAGCCAGTGCTTCAATTCCCCATCTTTCTCCCCAAGCAAGTAAATCCTTCTCCCATCCTTCACTTGCACATGCCAATGCCTGATGCAAAAACTTGCCTGCATCTCAGTTCTTGATCCTGTGATAGAAATTCATTGTTTGGTACAACCCTTCAGCCTCAAGTGGCAGCATTCCAACTTCAGCCAACATGATAGCATATGGAATTTGAGAACTTATTCCTAGCTCTTCTCTGACAAACAATTTTTGTATTGCTTCTATTTCCTTCCACGTCCGTGCTGAAATTCCCGGCCTCCTGATGGGGACCCCATATAGAAGAATTGTCTGCATTAGTGTTTTGAATAGAATTCTCTTGAGACCAAAATCCACCAAATTTGCCTTATTGCATCTCCCTAGCATGTTAAAAAGGGCTGCTCTTCCACCCGAGATTCTTCTTTTTTATGCATTATTTCCAGTCATATCTTGAAGACGTATCAATTCCCAGAGACTGTAGGATTTAACCACTCCCATTTCTTGCCATTTATATGTAGATGATGGACGATCTCGAGTCCCGAATATCATAATTTTTTATTTTGAGATGTTTACCTCCATGCCTTTACAATCACAGAATGCTGCTAGGTTGTTTAAGCACTCCTGTAAGATTTCCTTTTTTGGGATAATATAACCACATCATCAGCATACAAGAGAAGTTGGATTATGTACAAACCCAGAGTAGTTCTTGCTAAAGAATGTGCCCTCAGCCATCAATAAAAATGCCAAATAATGTCGGTGACAGTGGGGATCCTTGACGGACCCCGAAAGTGCTTCTGATATGGTCATCTAAATCCCAGAAAATATTTATTAATACTTTTGAGTATAGGCTGAGATATCGCTCCCTCGATGTCTTGAGGCACTCCAAGTTGCGCCATCCTCTCCCATAGATTTCCTCGGGATTGTATCAAATGCTTTACAAAAATCTATAAATGCAACAAACAATGTTTCATTTGGTTTCTTTAGAATATGATCGAACATACTATGTCCTTTCCTCGAATCCAAATTTTGACCTCCGAGTGCACCTCTTCCAGTTACGCGCCCAAGTATTTAATTTTACCTCCAATACGCTTCCTAGTATCTTGGCAAACATACTACCAATCAAAATTGTCCCTGCACCACTTGTTTGTCCCCTCGATTTGTGGATGGGGTGTACCCTATTCATCTTCCGTAAGAGAGATAATCCTTGCCTCACACTCTTATTTAGCAAATGCAGAGTATCTCAGACTATTTTCTCTCCCCCATTTCAACAGCTCCACACACATGCCATCCAAATCGTGGGCTTTATCATTAGCCAAATCTAATAATATCTCTTTTACTTCCATCGTCGTGAACATATATGAGTGTGCGCCTTATATGGGCATATTACTTACCTCTGATTCTCATAAATATCTCGAACCAGTTTTACGTCTAAATTTAACTCGGTCCGTTTTTATTTGTCTTAGAACATGGACAAGAAACTTTTGATGGAACACTCAAAGAGAACGCTGATACGTAGTAAGGAAATGGAACAATTTATAGATGATTGTAAAAAAGGCCCTCGAAAAAAGGTCCGAAAATAGGATGCCGTCTTCCCAAGAATGATGGTTCTATGATGGCATAGAACCATTGCATTCTTGGGAGACTCTATACAACAACAAATGACATAGCCGACAGAAGAGGAACAATCCACCTTTTAAATAATCTAGAAAACGAGAAAACTATAAAGAATTCCACAATGCTTAGAGATCCTAAAAACAGCCACTTCTACTACATTGGTAATGCCCAAATGTGACAAGCAATACGATACAAGCCAGAGTTGATAGACAAGCACAACAAGCGAAAACCCCCGAACTATAAAAACCACCACATAAAACGAAACATAAAAATGCAAAGGACAAGATACCAGAGGTTAATCATAAATAAGAAAGTTAAAGGCTAATACAAAGGATGACGAAAATTTGAAGAAGCTACCCTAAGCAATCTGAAGCAACTTGAATAAGTAAAGCAAAAAACAACTAGAAACATTGGTTGTCAAAAAATATAATTAATAAAGAATAATGCAAAAAATCAATACTTAGCTCCTAGAGGCACAAAATGTATGGATGAAAAAACCAAATTAAGCAATGAGTCGTGGAAGGAACCCCAATGAGGCCGAACAAGGGTCAATACAATAAGTTCCATGCCCACCAAAGGTGCAACTCAACTAATGAAGACAACTAGGTCAACACTGGCGGGCGAATTTGAGACGCCATGCTTCATCAACGGAGAAAGGAGGAAAAATATGGTAATTAAAATCGAGAGCTATCTCATAGTCCGTGTCTGCAACAATCAAGAACTTCATATGTTGAGCAACAGACGTCTTACCCCCTTCCACAATTGTAAGAACATCATTAGGAATCGAAGGGCTCAATGCAGATAAGCGAGAATATAAGTCGTCAAAACGGTCTTGCATAGAGGACAAGAACTCATACTGGATTCTAATTGGATCATTCTTAAAAGTAGGTATAGCACGAGAAGCGCGTTCCCGAAACTCCAACCTCAAGGCCTCAATCTTCTCATTAACATGATTGGCTAGATAAAGAACTTTGTAAGTCTTGGATTTGAGCAGACTGGAGTTTTATTGCTTGTAGAATCTTGTTATTAGCATCTAAAGAAGAAGAACTAGGAATCGTAGAATTTTGGCCCGCCAAGGAAGGATCATTATGAGATGTAGGAGCATGGGAAGAAAATGGAGCAATTAGGCAAATCAGACGAGGAACTTGGAGAAAAACCAAAACCTGAAGCTAAAGGATTTGAAAAGTTGGGATTCAAAGTAGCCCTATTGGACGGAACGGAAGGAATAGCTGATGCACGATGCTTCTTAACAAGATGCTTCTTAAGAGGGATGGACGACCGTCTTTTATCAATATACTTGCGTTTATGCTTTTGAGAAGCTGCTCCGGTAGACGCCATCAAGAAAAGAAAATAATCCAAGAAATCTTATAAAGCTAGCTGACTTTGGTGTCTCAAAGCGGTTTTGCCATAGGTTCAATACCCAGATGAGAGGCACATCTCTATACATGGCTACGTAAATGTTAGAAGAGTTGAGCAACTATAGTATGAAGGTGGATGTTTTTAGTTTATTAGTAGTGTGCTCGTGATCCCATCGGAGAACGTTTGGACCAAATACTAGGACAATTGAACATGAGGAGACCGTAAGCCATGATCTTCGGATGATGCATGTAAAAATTTCTTGTTTTAGAGCTCATGGGAACAAACTTGGGAGTCATGACTTTTTGCTTAGTCGATATCATACCGCGAAATTGCAAAAACATGAAGCATCTTCATGCAATTCATATTGAGAGCGCTTTAATCAAAAAGACCCTGAAAGGGGAAATGCAAAGGAGCACTTAATCAAAAGGACCCGAAAGGGAATTGGAATTGCAAGTGGTGTTTTTTTACGCTTAAAACAAGATTTGTGGCCGGCGTGGTTAGATGAAGGGCATTGAGAATAACCACAAAGGGATAGTCGACGCCCAACGACGTCCGCGACGTTGAAGAACGACGCGTCGTCGCCGAACATCGACGACATCGTTGTTCAACGACGCATTAACGTTGCTTCGACGCCGCTCAACGACGCTTTCTCCGGGTCGACGCGGTCGGATTGGCTCAAGCGTGGCATGGTAATCGCGCCAAGATGGCAAGCGTGATGTCGTGCCACGTGCACAAAACGCCGCTTAACGCCGCCTCCGTGGATCCGATGTGGGCACATCCGGCCGCGGGCTTGTTGACATGCCAGCCGCACGCCACCGTTTTTGCCATCGCCGACATGACGCCGCTTGAACGGCTTATTAAATCGGCATTGACGGACGGCTTCCGGTTTGTCGACATGCGGGCCGGCACGCCAAAGTGTCCCGCCATCGACATGACGCCGTTAAACGACGCCAGAATATCCGACGGCGGCGGCTTTGCCAAATAAGTGGGTGATCGTCCGTACACGCTATTGTCGCCAGAGCGCCACGTAGCAACGTTGTTTAACGACGTCACTAATTTTTTTTTTTTTTTGGAAAAAAAACGCGGCGTAAAAAAAAAATTTAATACTCCGACGCCGCTTATCGTCCGGAATGCCAAAATTACCCTAGGGACCAAGTTATACCTGGGCCGTTTTGCAAAAAGAAAGAAACACTTACGCCCTACATTGCGATTAAAGACCACCTCCTAGGCCAATTGACTACGAAAGTGTTGCACATGAGATAGTTTGGCTTCTTCTTCGAAGGGGTGGGCTTCGCCACAAAACTTGGTCCCTAGGGCAATGTCGACGCTTCAGTCCATTGGCAAAGACAGATCACTTGCCCGAGAGGGGAAGTTGCCCGGCCCCGCCGCTGTGGCCTTCGTGAGAGGAATTTTGGGGCAAGCCGCCCGTGGTTTTAGGGTCCGTATTCAAGGCCAACACCCCCTCTACCTCAAGACACGGCGCAAGGTCCTAGTCAACCGACAAGGATAGAGCCTCCGGCGTAAACCCTATGAGTTGCCGTGTTCTAGCGGGGTTTGCGCTTTTGGGTGCCGAAGTTTTGGTCTTTGCACTTGGGGCGTGGCGATCACATGCAGCTGAGAACGCTAGCAAGGGGAACCGACGGAATGGAGTTTGACCTGTACTCTCCCGTTGTGGCGCTTAGAAGTCAAGGGCCGCTTTTGCAAGAGGCAAGACATTCGTAAATTCGTAATTAATGCATAGTACGGACTTAAATTCTGATTTTTTGTCAGCTAGCTTTCTAAGTCATCGCCAACATACAGCCAACTCTCAAAAATTTTGGATAAGGTTTAGATCAAATAGTTTGCACTAGAACAACCCCGGCAGCTGTTGTTGGGCAGCCGAAATGGGCACACTTTGCCCAAGTCAAACAAGGCCAGGACCTTGCAAGGCCTCCTCATTAGAGGGGAGAGTCCGAACCCCGTGAGGCGAGCCCCAAAAAGCTTCCCGAGGCACCTTTCTGGCAAATTCACGGGCGACGCTAAAGACCACACTCCCGGATCTTGGTTCCCGATCCGACCGCTTGAATCCTTTGTTCCAGGAACCTGGTCCAGAAGGTCCAAAAAATCCAACATCCGTGCGGGAGAACATATCAAACGCTGGCGCCCCAAGCGCGGCGATGCTAGAAAAACCAAAGTGTTTTGTCGTTCGGACATTGCGGAGAAGCCGAAATGCCGATCCGACTTCGCCACATCGTCGAATGCCAAAATTACCCTAGGGACCAAGTTACACGGTGAGTTTTGCAAAGAAAGAAACACTTACGCCCTACATTGCGGTGATTCAAAGAAACCCACCTCCTAGGCCAATTGACTACGAAAGTGTGTTGCATTATATGAGATAGTTTGGCGCCTTGAGAAGGTGGGCTTCGCCACAAAACTTGGTCCCTAGGGCAATGTCGACGTTCGAGTCCATTGGCGAGACGCATCACGGTTCCGAGAGGGAAGTTGCCCGTCCGGCCGTGGCCTTCTGGAGAGAGGAATTTTGGGGCAAGCTGCTTCCGGTGGTTTTGAGGTCCGCGGCTCAAGGCCAACACCCCCTCTACCTCAAGACACGCGCCAAGGTCCTAGTCAAATCGACAAGGATAGAGCCTCGGCGTAAAACCCTATGAGTTGCCGTGTTCTAGCGGGGGTTTGCGCTTTGGGTGCCAAGTTTTGGTCTTTGCACTTGGGGCGTGGCCGATCACATGCAGTTGAGAACGCTAAGCAAGGGGAACCGACGGAATGGAGTTTGGACCTGTACTCCCCGCTGTGGCGCTTAGAAGTCAAGGGCCACTTTGCAGAGCAAGATATTCAGAATTAAGTAATTAATGCATAGTATGCGGACTTAAATTCTGATTTTTTTGTCAGCTAGCTTCCTAAGTCATCGCCAACATACAGCCAACTCTCAAAAATTTTGGATAAGGTTTAGATCAAATAGTTTGCACTAGAACGGGCCAGCAGCCTGTTGTTGGCAGCCGAAGTAACACTTGCCCAAGTCAAACAAGGCCAGGACCTTTGCAAGGCCTCCTCATTAGAGGGGAGAGTCCGAATCCCGTGAGGCGAGCCCCAAAAGCTTCCCCGAGGCAGCCTTTTCCTGGCAGCCGCCCACGGGCGTGACGCTAAAGACCACACTCCCGATCTGGCCGGTCCGTGATCCGACCGCTGAATCCTTTGTTCCGTGAACCTGGTCCGAGAAGGTCCAAAAAATCCAACATCCGTCCCGGAGAACATATCAAACCGCTGGCGCCCCTAGCGGGCGACAACAGATAAACCAAAGTGTTTTGTCGCTCGACATTGCGAGGTTCTGAAATGCCGATCCGACTTCGCCACATCGTCCGAATGCCAAAATTACCCTAGGGACCAAGTTACACGGTGGGTTTTGCAAAAAGAAAGAAACACTTACGCCTCTACATTGCAAGATTCAGCCAGCCCACCTCCAGGCCAATTGATTACGACGAAAGTGTGTTGCACATGAGATAGTTTGGCGCTTCTTCTCGAAGGGTGGGCTTCTCGCCACAAAACTTGGTCCCTAGGGCAATGTCGACGCCTCCGAGTCCATTGGCAGAGACGGATCACTTGTTCGGAGAGGGGAAGTTGCCCGTCCGTCGCCAGGCCTTCGAGAGGAATTTTGGGGGCAAGCCGCCCGTGGTTTTTAGGTGCGTGCTCAAGGCCAACACCCCCTCTACCTCAAGACACGGGCGCCAAGGTCCTAGTCAACCGACAAGGATAGAGTTCAAACGTAAAACCCTATGAGTTGCTGTGTTCTAGCATGGTTTGCGCTTTGGGTGCCGAAGTTTTGGTCTTTGCACTTGGGACGGGCCGATCACATGCAGCTTGAGAACGCTGGCGGGAACTGGAATTTAATGGAGTTTGACCTGTACTCCTCCCGTTGTGGCGCGAAGTCAAGGGCCGCTTTTGCGAGTAAAAGACATTCTTCAATTTGTAATTAATGCATAGTAATGGACTTAAATTCCTGATTTTTGTCACTTAGCTTCCTAAGTCATCGCCAACATACAGGCCAACTCTCAAAAAATTTGGATAAGGTTTAGATCAAATAGTTTGCACTAGAACGGGCGGTAACCCTGCTGTTGGGCAGCCGAGCCGGGCACACTTGCCCAAGTCAAACAAGGCCAGGACCTTGCAAGGCCTCCCTCATTAGAGGGAGAGTCCAACCCCGTGAGGCGAGCCCCAAAAGCTTCCCCGAGGCAGCCCTTTCCCGGTAGCGCCGCCCGGGAGCGTGACGCTAAAGACCACACTCCCCGATCTCTGCTTCCGTGATCCGACCGTTGAATCTTTGTTCCGTGAACCTGGTCCGGTCCGAAGGTCCAAAAATCCAACATCCGGCCCGAGAACATATCAAACCGCCAAGCGCCTAGCGGCGACAATGTAGAAACCAAAGTGTTTTGTCGCCTCTGACATTAAGGAGGCTCAAATGCCGATCCGACTTCGCCACATCGTCCGAATGCCAAATTACCCTAGGGACCAAGTTACCTGGGCCAGTTTTGCAAAAGAAAGAAACACTTTACGCCCTACATTGCGTAAAGATTCAGCAGCCCACCTCCTAGGCCAATTGACTACGAAAGTGTGTTGCACATGAGATAGTTTGGCGCTTCTTCGAAGGGGTGGGCTTCGCCACAAAACTTGGTCCCTAGGGCAATGTCGATACGGTCCATTGGCGCAGACAGATCACGGTTCCGAGGGAAGTTGCGCCCGTCCGCCGCCCGGCCTTCGGAGAGGAATTTTGGGGCAAGCCGCTTCCGGTGGTTTTGAGGTCCGGTTCTGCAGCGCCAACACCCCCTCTACCTCAAGACACGGGTCCTAAGGTCCTAGTCAAATGACAAGCATAGAGCCTCCAAACATAAACCCTATGAGTTGCGGGGGTTTAGCAGTGGTTTATGCTTTTGGTGCCGAAGTTTTGGTCTTTTGCACTTGGAACGTGGCCAATCACATGCATGAGAACGCGAAGCAAGGGAACTGACGAATGGAGTTTGGACTCAGTACTCCCGCTGTGGCAGCTTAGAATCAAGGCCCGCTTTGCGTGAGCAAGACATTCAGAATTCAGTAATTAATGCATAGTACGGAATTTAAATTCTGATTTTTGTCGCCTAGCTTCCTAAGTCGACTAGCTTGTTGAGATAAACGACATCTTCGCATGTTGGTAGGGTATTAGTTCTCATAGCGGGGGACAAAATTAAAAAAAAAAAAAAAGAAATATATATGTCAGCCGTAAAAGCGAAACACGTAGCTACATATACTATTGGTGGAAACCTAACCTTTTTAAATCTAATAAAATAAAATTTTAAGATAAACTACATCTTTGCATGTTGGTAAGGTATTAGTTATCGTGAAGGGTAAGGTATTACTAGTTATCATCATCGTATTATATACCTCATAGCTCAACTGGATGTACCACAAAAACATTGAACATTTTCATGGTGGTATATTTCATAACTTTAACGGGTGTAGCAAGTCAACTAAACCCCTATCCAAATTAAATAAACCCATGTATCAAGTGTATATGCATTCTATACTATTTAAAAAAAAAAAAAATGGTCGTCCGTGAAAAAAAAAAGCGTCATTACAAACGCCGCTCAACGATTTTTTTTGTCGCCGTTAAACGACGACTGTGGATTTAAATCGAAAACAAAGCGCAATCCCTCCGCTTTATTTTCGAAAGCAAGCAAAGCTTATGGAGGAGCCGCTTTTTGAGGCGTTTTTCTTGGTGCGGATCTACTTTGGGGTCTATTCTAAGTGTAAGACAAGCTTCATAAGGTATGTGCACTCCATCAACCAACTCGCTTTTTGAATCTAAACTTGTTTTTTGGGTAGATTTAGGGTTTTGTATTTGTTGTTTGTTCTTCCTTCAACCTTCATTCTTCTTCTTCCATTCTTGCATCCTTCTTCCATACATATTCTTCCATTCCCTTTGTCATCTTCTTCTTCGATTCTTCCTCCTCTTATACTACTTCTTCCTCCTCTTATTCAAATTCTTACTCTTAATCCTCCTCTTATGCGGCTTCATCTTCTTTCAGATTCTTCCCCTCCCATTTTAGTTCCTCCTCTTCTTCTTAGCCTTTTCTTCTTGAATTCTTCCATTCTTCTTCTAATTTTTTTTTCCATCTAAAGAAGACGTCGTTAAAAGACGAGAGACCCTTCTTCTTTCCAAAATTTTTCCTTATTAGTTGTTTTATACTATTTCTTTCTAATCATTGAATTTTTTGTTTTGCATGTACACTCCTAGCAAAATGTGTTGTTCTTGCAAAACAAGTTGGCACCTCTTCCGTGGGAGGATTTATTTTTTTTTGTCACGCTTAATAAAATACTAATGCTTTATTTAGGTTAAATTGTTATCCAAGAAGGGGACGTCATTGAAACCACCCCTCCCCCATTGATTTTCCATATTTTTTTTTCCTTTAAGTTGTTTATTTATACTAATATTTTACTAATCATTGAATTTATTGTTTTGCATGTACACTCCTAGCAAATGCGTTGTTTGTGCAAAACAACTTTGCCACCTTGTACCAGGTAAGCATTTAATTTTCAATATGCTTAATGTATTGATTAATGTATTTAGCTTAATTTATTGATTAATGTATTTAGCTAAAAAAATTGGGGCTTCATTTATTTTGTATTTTTTTTAATATATTTAAAGTTTACATCATTTAATGACGTTAAAATCTTATATTTCTTTATTGGTTAAATTCATTTTATAGGCTTTAAATTAAATGTATTAACTTCATTCAAATTAAATGTATTATTATTTTTTTTTTAATTTATTAAAAAAAAATTAAAAAAAAAAATTTAATACATGTAAGCAACGCCGCTGAACGACGCGTTAAGCTACGCGGGTCGCACGCCGCTCGACGGGCGCCGGGTAATCGCCGTTGCCGCCTCGGCCATCGCGTGGTCGCCCGCGTGCGCGACGTCGTTAAACGACGTTAAACACGCGGCGCCACGCCGCCAAGAACCCGCTTTGCCGACGCCTTAATTATGCCGGCGGATTATGTATGGCGCCACGCGGTGCGTTGCCGTTGAATCCACGCCACGTCGTCGCTTAAGACGACGCCGTTGCGCCAGAGATATATGACGCCGCGTCCGGCGTCGTAAAACGACGTGCAGACGTCGTTATAGGCGTCGTTCATCGACTTTTTGGCGTCGTTCATCGACGTTCAAACGACGTCGTAACAGGGCAATTTTTTTGTAGTGAACACCCCAAAATCACTCAACTTAGCACATAAGCAACAAACACAAGCAAGAAGAATCGATTCAAGATCTACCATTTCTAATCAACTTAAAAAACTCTCAGAAAGACACAAAGATTTTAAGAATTAGGTAACACATAACAACCATTGACATTAACAACCAACACAAACCATTAACATCTAACATATAAAAATTAAATCCCCCAACACATAACAACCAACACATAACAACCATTGACATTAACAACCAACACATAACTATCATTGACATTAATTAACACAACCATTGGGTCCAACACATTTAAATTAAAATCCCCCTTAACCCCCTTTGGTTTGGGTGCATATTCACACGGGGGGTGACTCCGGGCAACGAGAGCTGTTGGATAGGTATATTCACCCCTTATTCCTTAATCTATACCGTACGTAAAGTTCCTCGTTTGTGGGGTATGCAAGTACAAAATTTGCTATACTATATAACAAGATTCGCAAAATACTATAAGATTTCACGCGGAATACTATATGGTGTTGATTTCATACGCAAAAAAATATAATTATGTGGGCTCTCCGCCTCTACGCCACCCCCGGTGGTGAATATGCACCCAAACCAAAGGGGGTTAAGGGGATTTTAATTTAAATGTGTTGGACCCAATGGTTGTGTTAATTAATGTCAATGATAGTTATGTGTTGGTTGTTAATGTCAATGGTTGTTATGTGTTGGTTGTTATGTGTTGGGGGATTTAATTTTTATATGTTAGATGTTAATGGTTTGTGTTGCAAAAAAAAATTTTGGCCCCTTTCAGGCCTTAGGGATGTCCCCCCTCGATGTGACAAAAATTTTAGAATTCAAACCAGGAAAAAACTAGAATTCATTTGAGGCTTTCATCACCGTAGCTTTTGAAGTTCATCACAATAAAACAAATAGAACATAAGTAAAAGTTACCATAAAGATAGAGCAAGATTGATCCCATTATTCTAAAAGTCATAAAAGTTTGCAACACAAAGAAAATCCCTCAAGATTATGCTACATATTGTTAATTCCGGGCTACACTATTTCTCTTTCACAATGACACCATTGTTTATCAATCCATATGATTTTGGATGTTCCATCTCTAGCTTAAAGGTAATGCATGATTCAAATTTTATGGTTCGATTAAAGTTGCAAACCTACAATATAAATGCATTCTTGTAGCCCTTTGTTTGACCGATCATGCGGATATGAAAAAGGGCGGAATAATCCGCCTGTTGTGTGCATAAGAATCTGCTTGTTGATTGAAGCTAAAGGGCGGTACTATGAACAATCCGGTCACCAGAATATCCAAGAGTTGGAAGCAAACAGAGGGCCTAAACTTGAATCTGCGCAGAAATCTTAGGAAGGAAACAAAAGGGGTTTTGCAGCACTACATTGTGGTAGAATCAGGAAACCAATACCTTGTAAACAAAACATTATGCTAATCAAGAAACATTAAAAAACAAATACCTTTGTAAGTGTGAGCAAAAAATCCATCTCGTGGTAGTAAAATCCACCCGCAATAAGAATAAGAAGAGGGCAAGTACACATGCATATGCACACATGCACACACATGCACACATGCACATGCACATGCACTTGCACTTGCACTTGCACATGCACATGCACAATACACATGCACATGCATACACATGCACATGCACATGCACACACATGCACATGCATACACATGCGCAGTGTTCATGCACAAACACATGCAGAGGAAGACAACAACCCTCGAATTGTTCCAACCAATGAAAATCAACGGCCCATAAAGGGTGCACTCTAGAAATACTATTTAGTACACCTCAACGAATACAACAACGAAATCATAGAAAAACCATGTGAAAAAGCGTATAAAAATCTAAAAGTAACCCCCTGTTATTGTGCTACATATTCAACAGAAAAAGTACAAAACATACAACTAGAAAAGTAGAGATAAGGGAGCAAAGAAGATGGAACACTCAAAGAGAACACCGATGCAGAAAGTAAGGAAATGGAACAATTTATAGATGATTGTAAAAAAGGTCCGAAAATAGGATGCCGTCTTCCCAAGAATGATGGTTCTATGATGGCATAGAACCATTGCATTCTTTAACTTTTCATCCACCCCATCTCTAGTTTGATCCTTCTTACTTGCTGTATATTCCACGTTCTGGTTGACACTAAGATTTTTTGAAATGCTGCTACTATAGTTGGAGTGACCTTCATGTCTGATTCTAGCTCGTCATCCTAAGTTGCAAAGAATATTCCTCGATGTGCCCTCTTGAATGGAAAATGCCCTCCCTTAATGTCTTTACCCATCGTGTGGGATGTTAAGGATCGTGATAGCATCCCTATATGAGGTGTGCCGAAGATGTGCGGTGATGTTGATCGCTTGAGTAGGATGACCTGATCGATAAAGTCAAGCAACCTTGCATGCATTCGAAGCTCTGACAGGCCGATTAGCAGGTACATGGTCTCTTTTCCTCGCAAGTTGATTTCTTTATGAAAGACAAAACTCTGTCAACTGCCAAGAAAGGTAGATAATACCTGAGCACGACTCCTATATTGCTTGGACTTTCTTCCCTTGCGAGCCCCTGCCATGTGCCTAGAAGTGTGATCATCACCATTGCATGTACCATAGCTCATCGTATGCCGTCTCGAGGGAGGGGCTCAAACTCAACAAGGAATTATAGCGATCAATTCAGATAGCTCATGGAATGAATATGTTTTCTTTATTAAGCTAACCTTAGCTATAAAAAGTGAATGTTTATAATTAAAGGCTGATAACAGGTGATCAGCCGTTATAACAAGTCACATGTTTCATGATTTCGGGACAGCTGGAAATTTTGAAAATTATTTCGCATTGCTAGAGAAGGTATAACTTGTTCTAAGATGGTGAATCTACATGATAGCGTTTTCCTAGAGGATGTTATTACACAAAAAGGTTTTCTACAGAAAGAGTCTTATGTAGAAAAAGGCATCTTCATCAACGTGTATATAAGGGTAGCGATTCCTTGATACTGATTCATTCTAAACCAGTTCCTGTGCATTCCTAAATCCTTAAGCCTTTGTCATAGCTTGAAGCACCGATTTAGCCTAATATTGAAAACTTGTGTCAGCTTTCACAATTGTCAACAATACAATGTAGTTATTTCCCTGTAAAAGTTTGGTGTCAACAATACAATGTAGTTATTTTCCTCTAAAAGTTCGGTATGATTCTAGTTATAAAAGAGAACTAATTGGGCATGTGAATAATCCCCATAGTAATGGGCTTATTGTGACCTTTGTGGCATTGGATCCCATAGACCATTTGGTCTCCATGGACAATAAAATTTAGTACAATTCAATTCAATGCAATTTAATAACTTCCTTAATCAACATTTATGTTTGTGAACATTTGTTATTTTACAAAGGAAAGTTTGCTTCATGCTCAATCTTTAGATAACCTTTATGCCAAGTCTATCACACTTATGCCAAGTCTATCACCCTTAAGCTCGGCAATATACAAGAGTAAGCTTTTAACAACTTATACAAAGCACCTCTCGACTTTACAACTTTGGAGCTCACAACTTGGGAGCTCTTTAAAGTATGCCATTTATTTGTGGAGACACAGTAAACTAACGCTTTCTGGATGATAGCTCTTCCTGTCCATTGAGTTGTTTGTACACATAGAAGACCTTGCCCTGAAGATGAAGAGTATTGATAGTACATGCGCGTCCATGGATGAGAAGATAATAACTTGGGAACGTAGTGTTCCTTCTCCTTCTCCTCGTAGAGGAGCGAGATGAACAATGATTTGGAATGAATTCCAGCCACCATGAGATTACCATCGTATTCACAAAAGTGGTAGATTAGAGAATGGGGCTGAAGAGAAATTATTTTGTTGGAAGAAGTTTGTGAAGCAATGTGGTATTGGTATATATCAAACTTACCCAAAGCAGTGCATGAAATGCTGGTGCGTATGGAGTAAAAAGAGCCCTGGAAAAGCAAGCTGAATTTCCAAGAGGGAAAATCGACGACACGGTTCCAAGCGCCAGAGGCGGACTCATAAATCAAAAGTGTCTTATTATGAACACCATCGCCAAGGACGACAATGTAGCGGCTGGTTGCAGGATCAAAGCTAAATGCCAGGGTAATGAGGTATTCGAGCGGTGGAGGGTATAAGCAGTGCGGAGCAGAGCTGCTAAAGGGATCAAACACCCGCACCTGGTAAGTTCTTTGCCGATCCGTGGACGTTAAAATATACTTCCTTCCTTCCTTCCCAATTTCCCTGACTGCGCATACTAGATTATGCGAGCTCTGGACCATCGTGTCCCCACCTTCTGTCCTCCCCGTCCTTTTCTTCCATATTGGCGGATCTGTATTCTGGGATGTCGGAGAAAAATCTAGCCACTCCAGGACTCCCCAGTAGTTAATTCGGCATAGCCTTCTCTGTGGGCACTTGGGTCCCCTTCTCAAAAAGGATCTGGAATGCACGTATCTGTACCAGTATTTGGACACCACTGAGAATCTAACCACGTCGCCCACATCCTCCACATAGAGTAGCACGTTTTCCAGTATCTCGCTTGGTAATTCTATTTGAGCTTTCTGACGTACCATTGACTTGAGTAGCATTTTTTCAACACAGAAGCTCCGGCTTTCCCCCCTGCCAATGACGTAGGGTTGGATTCTTTGAGTTGCCCAGCTTTCCAAAGAGTCTGAGGCACCTTTGGATTCTTATTATAGGTGCGCAGGTTTCAAATTAGTCTCAGGACCTTTTTTACGTGCAGCCTTTTTCCATTTACAGTACAGTCTTTTTCCATTTACAGCCCTAATCCATTTACAGCCCTGGACATGTGGCAACAGCGTCAGATCATCCTTTTCCATAGCAGCGTCAGAACATGTGCCTGCCATAGCCACGCTCCATTCCATCCCGCCCAAAACAATTTGCCTCCAAACAATTTGCAGCCAAAAGTCTCAGATCTGATACGGAAAAACCTGTTTGTCCTTCTGAAGAGCAAAGTCAGAAGAAAAGGAGAAAAGGATCGTATATTCTAAAATGTAAGGGCATGCAATTTCATTGTTTGCGTATTATTTTTAATCTTATTGATAATCATGCGCAGGCCTGTGACAAATCCTGCTTCAAAAATCAAATGCAGTTCTCTGGCTGCAGGTGAGGCAGAAACACGTGATTTGGTGGTAAATCAAAAGCCACTGGTGCTCAGTGAGCAGCTAGGAGAAGTAAAGGCGGGATTTTTCTGGTGGTATTAAGACATGTTAGTAAGTATTTTCAAATGTTTTGCACCTTTGCATCTTTTCAAATGTTTTGCACCTTTGAATCTTTCCCTTATCTTGTTCTATATACTATAGCTTTTACATCTTTTTGCAGTTCAAGTCTAGATGTGACATCCCCGAGGGGTTTAAGGAAAAAACATAAATGGTGGCATGTAAGTATGGCTTAAAGAGCCAAATATGGTACATGTGATTTCTCAATCTGTACCTCAGAATAACAACTTAGATGAGCTAGCTAACTTTATCCTTGTCATCTTTTGTTTCTTTAGTTAGTAAATGTCTCTATCGAGCTTACTATGCCTAGAAGGCTCAGGATAGTTTACTCTGGTCTATCGAGCTTACTCTGGTTTCGAGGATCCCGGAGGTGAAAATACCGTCCTCCGGTCCCGCTTTCACCGCATCGGCACAGGGTCCCGTGATAAATCGGGCCGCCCGCCCCACGCTGACATCCGGGCCGGGCCCGGTGGTGTTCCCCGCCCCCAGACATCACCAACACCGATCCCCGCTCGAATCACCAACGCCCGATCCCCGCCCTTCGAGATCCCATCTTTGTGGTAGATACTTCGCGCCAGATATCGGTAGTGGGTGTGATCCCCCCTCGGGATAAAGCCATCGGCGTGGCGATGCTCGGCCACCGTATCGCCACCTTATCGACATCGGGGATCACCTATGGCCGGACATCGGCCCGACGCTCCGGGGCAGGAAGATCTTTGCCCTCAGGGATCCGGATAAGGAATCGCTGCAACCCGGGATATCGGCCAGTGGTGAATCCCTCCTCCAGGGATCACCGAATTACCCCGTCGTGATTACTTCCCTCGGGATCACCCACATAGGGCGATGTCGGCGTCGATGTCGGCCGCGTTATCCAACCTCGGGATCAGGTGGGGCCAATATCGGCGATCCCGATATCGGTAGCGTTATCCCGCCTCCGGGATCACCACCGGGGCCAATATCGGCGATCGATATCGGTAGCGTTATCCCCGCCTCGGGATCCCCCGCGTGGTAGTGGGACCATGATGCGAGGGGTTCGATTCTGATGTGATTTCCTCCTCCGGATCACACCACTCCCAGAGTGATTCCTCCTCCGATCCCCGTAGGATGCTTCGGTGAAAACGCCCGGATCACCCGATTCGACACGCGATCCCTCCTCCGATCGCCATCGCCGGCCGATATATCGGATGCCCGTTATACGCCAGGTTATTTCTCCCGATCCCCGAGAGGCCTTCGGGAAAACCTCCTCCCGATCACCACCGCCTTTGACGAAGCGGGGCGGCCCACGGGGTCGAATCGATGCCATTGGTTTGAATTAATGCTTGACGCCCGTGTGTCGTCGTGACGCCATCCACTAATGGTGTAACCGAGAGCTATTCGTATCGGGCCCAATTGCGAAGTCGCCACGCAGCGGGGGGATTCCTGAGGATGGGAGCACAGCCACGATGGCTATGTCCAACTCGCGGCGCTAAGAACCATTGCCCTTCCGACCGAACCGAAAGAAAAGGGCCCGATTGTCGCCGGTCCGCAGGCGCGCGTCGCCGGTGTTGCATCCGCCGAGTATTTAAAGATAAGCGCCATCGACAGTCCGCTTTGTTAAGTCTATTTTAGTCTTATTCTAACCGGTTATGTTATTTTTACGATGGTGGAGGAGTCGATTAACCTGAAAATCAGCCTAAATACCTCCATTAACGAAATCGAATGGGGCAATAGAAGAAAATCCTCGGCTTGGCAATTGCCCAATCAGCCTCAAAGATATTGCCGATTGAATCCACCAAGAGGTTCAATCCCCAACAAAAGAGACTAAGGGCGTAAGCAAGAGCTAAAGGAGCTTCACCACGTAAGATTACCCCGCCGCCAGTCCGAGGCTTCACCGATGGCCAATGGGAAGGAAATGGAAATGCGATGTTCCAAAGAATGCTCAAAAATGCGATGAGGGGATGAGGTTCAAAAGTAATATTGAATGTTTTAACGCCAATCCAAGCGGTGGAACCAAGGACTACGTATGATCAGTCACGAAAATGGCGCTTGTGCCTGGTGATCGCAAAGAAATCCTAAAGCCAGGAAGATGGAACCGAGAATCATAGGTTCATGGTGCATCAATTATGGCAAAATTACAAAGCTTCCGATGACTCCCGAGGGGTCGAATTCAAGAACAAGGCCGAGGTGAGGGTTAGAGATTATGGGATAAGTGTGGAGAGATCTCTTTGATCCCGACTTCAAATTTAGCCACAACTGAGACGAAAACTTCAGAGGGCAAGAGCAGCAGAGCGATGGCGATGATGAGTAAATCGCCGGCCCGAGCCGAAGTTTATAAACTTGCAAAAAGTGAGAAAGGAGGCGCATAACTTGAAATGCGGTAGAGCCGGATAAGGGAAATCAAAGAAAGGATTAGGAGCAGTGCATGGCAATTTGATGATAAGGATTTGTTTGGTGATTTGAGCTATGAACAAAGACTTCTTGATCTGAGACGATGTGAGTGCGGAGTTAGAAGTCGCTAATACGCTTTGAATTGAATTCACCTCCTCCCAAAACCCCAAATTGAATAGCCCAAGTCCAAGTAGGGTACCCCAAGGAAGCGGACTTTTGTACAGCCCCTGAGGGATGCAGATCCGATGGCTCCAAACCAGATTGTGCATGAAGAATCGAGGAGGAGCTTGAAAAATGCAGATGAATTGGCTCCCCGACCCCGAAAGCAAGATAAAAATGTGGTATTTGTATATGCCGGACCCCCACTTCTTTGAATCTCTAAAATTATATGACGAGGGATTAGAAAGGAGCTTTGGCAGCTTTAAATTTTCTCTAGATTATCCAATTGTGGTTCAAAGTCCTCCAACAAGGTGGGCAGCAAATCATCCGATGTTGAATTCCACATCTCGTGAGGCGAGGCACGAAAATTCTCGACTATTCCGTGTGCCCCTGTATTGAAGATTCTCAGATCGATGCCGACCGCTTAGGAGCCTATTTATCGTATGTGTGTTGTCTTTGTTTTATTTCTTGCATGTTAAGCTAAATTGAGCTTTAAGTGGTTCTTGCACACTCAATTCCTCACCAAAAGCGCCGCCATCATGTCTTCCTCCACCCCGCACAAAACCAGCCCTGGTGGTGCCTACGAGCAGTTTGAAGCTAATTCCGGATCCCCCTTGGCATCACTGGCAAAGGGGTGATCCCGAGGAGGGAATCACACTAGATATCGAACCCTGTAGGGCGATGGTCCCACGCCCACTCTGGTGATCCCGAGGCGGGATAACGCCGCCGATATCGGATCGCCGATATCGCCCCACGGCAGGATCCCGAGGCTGGATAACGCTGCGATATCGGATCGCCGATATCGCCCTATGTGGGTGATCCCGAGGAAGTAATCACGATCGGGGTATCGGTGATCCCGAGGGAGGGATTCACCACGGCCGATATCGCGCGCTAAGTATCGCCGATTCCTATCCGGGATCCCTGAGGGCGATTTTCCCCGTCCCCGATGTCGGCCGATGTCGGCCATGGTGGTGATCCCGGAGGCCGGGATAACGTGGCATATATCGGGTAGCCGATATCGGCCACGCGATGGCGATCCCGGAGGAGGGGATCACACCCACGGCCGATCAAGGGGGTTCACATGTATGGACGATAACTCATCCGCAACGGCACGCCGAGGGGTTTTAATGTTTTTACGACGATATATCGCCGCTGAAAATAATGAAGTTTTTAAAAAATTCGTGAGACTTACGTGAAGGGGAGGTGGCCACCGCCGAAGCTTCGACCATATACCGTAGGCCTCCTTCTTGAAGTCGCCCACGCCATAAGATTTTCCTTTTAGTTTTGGAGCTTCAAATGATTTTGGGTTTAAGTTTTATTATCCATTTTTCACCGAAACAAAGATCTCATATCAGGGTCATTGCTGTACCTTCTTGCTCCAAGGTACGTCTTATATATGCATTTATAGTTGTTCATTCTCCTGCTACTACTATTATGAGCATTGATTTTTCCCGCTACGGGGCCAATAAGAATCAAGATTATTGTCACCGGTTAGACCAATAAGTGCACAAATTCGATTTCGTATAACATATGTTAAACACATCGCACACCTGGTTCTCGATGATGAGATCAAGGTACCAAATCAGGTTCTTATCGGGTGATTTCGATTTGCTAGGCTTTGCTATTTCGATTTTGAAATGCACTTGTCTGTACTAGCATAAAGGCCAAACTGCAAGACTATCTTGCACATTGCGTCTTTTTTAAACCAAATCCTAATCAACAAGACATGATGTTACCTTGGTTGTGCCGATGATCTATTTCCCTTGCTATTTCCAAATGACGCAAACCATTTATGACTGGTCAAATATAGATCCAATAGTAATGGAAACTCAGAGCTAAATGTCTATATATGTAGGGAGCAGGTCTTAGAATCTGCAAAAATAGATCTGAATTGAACCTTAAACCTGTTAAGCGGCCCTGCTCTTGATTGGGATATTAAGAAGTCCTGCTCCTGGTTGACATATGGACTGATTCCATATGTTAAGGATGAATCGAGTGGACCTTATTCCGTTTGGGATTTATGGTGCATAGGTAATCACGTTCAAATCTCTTGTACAGTATGTTTCTCATCTTAAACACCTTTAATATTTGGTTCTGAGAGTAAAATTATGTGATGCATTACATACAAGTAGGGAACAGAAAGATGCAGATAATGTGATGTATTATAGATAGTTTCTGCAATATCTATGTGAACAATATGTGAAGAACTAGAAGAATTAGAGACCATCTACTTACAACTATGAAGAACTAGATACAATCTATATGATGTAAGAATGTAGGTATTTTCCCTGCTGAAGGTCCCTTGATGTATA
This sequence comes from Isoetes taiwanensis, assembly GCA_021234155.1. Taxonomy (NCBI): domain Eukaryota; kingdom Viridiplantae; phylum Streptophyta; class Lycopodiopsida; order Isoetales; family Isoetaceae; genus Isoetes; species Isoetes taiwanensis. The sequence continues at coordinate 2,682,250 of JAJEKV010000083.1, read as the reverse complement.
CTTCTTGAGATACTTCCCAAAAATAACGCTTTTGTATTTAGGTAGATCAGCTAGAGGTTTTACTTCGAAGTCCTGCGCAGGATTCACAAACGCAGCTATGGAAATTCGAGTCTCTGCTATACTCAGGGCTCTATGCTCAATGCTTTTATACTTTCCGTTTGTCAAGATCTGCAAGAGGAATAAGATTGGTTAACATGGAAGATAAACAATGTTTTTCAAATATAATTTGCATCATATTAATTCATATGCAGAATGCACACACCTCGAGTTGGTCTGCCACAAGTATAGACAGAGTATTTGGTATGGGTAGCATTCTTCATCTCAGCCATGCCGGCAATTCCTAGATTTAGCTGGTATTCTCCTGTTAGGAATCATGCTTATATAGAGAAGCTGATTAGGTTATTCTAAAATGTTAGAACAAATTGGGACTCAAATGAATCATGTACTGGATAACGTATGGTCATTTAGACTCCTAATTTTAGACCACAATTGCAGAATTGTGAACATATAGTTGGAATGAAGTGATTGTTAAGTTTTTAGAATGTGAATTGATTGTTAAGAATTTGGCAGATGCTTTCTATGGTCTTCATTGCTGTATTTTGCCATAAGTATGGCATAACCTGGTCTTGGGGTTTGAGAGACAACAGTCTCAATCGTTGTACAGTAGTTTATATTCATCTACTTTTTGCGGTCCGGCTTTTGTGGCTCATTCATTCGAGTTTGGACTTAAAAACTACATCTAACATACTATTTCTCCAGCACCCACATGTCTTTCCATTAATGTTTTTTTAATGTTTGCTGGTATTGTCATATTGTAGAATCAACATCCAAGTTGGATGATGGAGTTTGCTGAAACTAATGATGGAGACTCACCGAGTCAAACAAACTTTTTGTGAGGCCTGCTACTATTGACTCTTTGGTTGAGGATCTTTTTGAAACAAGTTATGAGATCTATATTGCATAACCGCGTGATCTAGCTATAATTTTGTGTAATATAGAACTTTATCTATTTTTATTTCCATAGTTCCTTTCCAAAGTCGTGTAATTGCAGCTATAGCAGGTTGCGCTACATTTGGTGCTAGAGCACATAAAGCTGCTAAACAGGTTGGCTAAACAGGTAGAAACAGATAACATATGCTTTGTTGAAAGTGTAACTGTGCATATAATGGAGACAATTTTTGAGAACTTGGGTTTGGTGCAACGATTCTTATCCCCGCAACTAGAATAGATGGATCTCCATTCTGCTGCTAGTGAATCAATATATAGTGTTTCGGTTGAAATGATATATAGTGTTTCGGTTGCTACAAGGGTTCGGTTGAAATGATATATAGTGTTTCGGTTGCTACAAGGGTTGCTACAGTGAATCAATCGGTAAATCGCTAGAGTTAGTCCAATGGTCATTCGTGAGTTTGCAATTTTATTTTAAGACCATTGCCTTTGGTTGAAAATTTGTCTAGGTAGTCGTTGGTAATTTGATCTAGACTACCATTAATCCTAACGAGCCTTTGAATTAATAAGTTAAACATTGAAACATTGGTGATGGAGATTTCTAGATTAATTTGCAACTACAACCGCCACTTAATCTACAAGTGGAATCTAGGAATGATACTACAATTTTAGAAGCTAACAAAGTATCTCATCTCGATAAATCAAGGCATTTGAAAGGTTTTCCAGCCGCCTCTAGCAATGAGACAATATTTGAATAAGTCGTGTGTACTAAGTAAAGCTATTGCATGTATGCAAAGGACGGCAAGGCAAGCAATTAAGAAACACTATTTACCATGATCAAGCATTCACATGTCGAGGACGATAGATTACCACATACCACATGGCGTATTCAATCAAGAATACAATTATATCAAATTCTATTGTTTGCATTGTTTGCAGGAGCTTCGCATGGAGGACCTATATAATACATTGCAATAATAATCTTTTAAATATACTAAGCGATAAATTTGTTCTAGCATCCCTCCATTAGAGAGTTGGCATTGAATATATTATGGGCATAAGAGACATGAAAGTATGGTAGGGGGTGCTTAAATTACAAAAAGCACAAGGGACGATAAATATGGTGGGGGTGCTTACATTATGCGAGAAGACAAGTATAAATACGTGGGGGGTTGCTATTATTGCAAAGAGACAAGGTCGATGGGAGGGGTTTTTCAAGAAATAGTTGTATACAGTGGGAGTTTTCGTAACCCCATGCATGCATGGCATATCCCCCTTTATATATGAGTGCATCCTTTGGCGGCTGATATCGGGCGCCAAGGTTATCGGCCACGCGCATGGGGATCCCGGAGGGCGTGATCGCATTGGTGATTCCTGAGGGCGGATCGTGTTGGTGATACCAGAGGCGGGAACACCACCTGACGGCCCTGGATGTGTCGCCAAAGGTGGGCGGACGACCCGATGGCAGACCCCCATTAGGGGATTTGGGGTCTAAAAATGGCCTCCCATCAGCCATTCCACGCCATATTTCCGCCCCTTTTTTCCATGCCACCTAGGATACCAAAAATCTCATCATTACAGATTTACTTGGAATATTCTCCCCCGTGAGTAAGGGATTAAGATTCATGGCTTCATATGTATTTAATTGCTGGTTGTCGAGAGGCTGATGCAACATGTGGCGCTTCTAAAAGCCACTTGCATTATAGCATACCGGAACTCATGACTTGTTCTTGGTTTGTCGATACCAAGTGTGCGTGTCACACCCATTCTTTGGCGCTTATTTTCATTTAGAGGCTATGGCCATACAAGCTTCCCTTCCACATTTCAAAATTTGAATGTGTAGGTTGAAGCTTTGTATCGACTTTCATTTCGAGGTAATCATGGGTCGCTACTTTATGGGTGGTTCACATGGAGAAGTTTAGGCCCTCCTCCGAAGTTCTCATGAGTCGAGACGATTAAAAAATCAAATCAGATCAGCTACGCAAGTTGGATCTTGCAAGGGCTGATTTTCCAAAACGCGGCTGAATTTTTTTGCCTCAGCCCAAGTTCAGCAGGTTTTAAGCCAGCGCTTCGCAGTTCATCCATGTGAACCCAGCATTAACCAGGATCTATACTTCATCCCAATACAGGCTTCCCGCATAGTAATGGGCTTATTGTGACCTTTGTTGCATTGGATCCAATAAACCATTTGGTCTCCATGGACAATAAAATTTAGTGCAATTCAATTCAATGCAATTGAACAACTTCCTTAATCAACATATATGTTTGTGAACATTTGTTATTTTACAAAGGAAAGTTTGCTTCATGCTCAACCTTTAGATGACTTTATGCCAAGTCTATCACCCTTAAGCCCGGGAATATACAAGAGTAAGCTTTTAACAACTTATGCAAAGCACCTCTCAGACTTTACAACTTTGGAGCTCACAACTTTGGAGCTCTTTAAAGTATGCCATTTATTTGTGGAGAGACAGTAAACTATTGCTTTCCGGGTGATAGTTTTTCCTTTCCATTGAGTTGTTTGTACACATAGAAGACCTTGCCCTGAAGATGAAGAATAATGATAGTACATGTGCGTCCATGGATAAGAAGATAATGACTTGGGAACGTAGTGTTCCTTCTCCTTCTCTTCGCAGAGGAGCGAGATGAACAATGATTTGGAATGCAATCCAGCCACCATGAGATTACCATTCTATTCACAAATGGGGTAGATTAGGGAATGGGGCTCAAGAGAAGAAGTTGGTATAAGGGAAAGGCCCCCTGGCCTGTTTTCTGCCCGGGAAAGCGGGCCGACGCGACCGGGCAGAAAACAGGCCAGGGGGCCTTTGCCCTAACGATAATACCTCAAACAAGTACAAAAACAAATAATTAACTTCCAAACAAAGAAAAACATTGTTCTTTTAGAAAATAAACATAAGAAAAGTATTAAAACATTTAAATCAAATCAATTGCGTGTAAGATCCAACTATAGTCCAAGCAAGTGATGCTTACTGGATTAATTATACGAATTTAATGTTCCTTACTTATGTGCATGCAACCAATTCCATAGAAAGAAATCAATTATTGGTTGTGCTTAGTGTTAATGACACAAACACCCTAGACGGTTACCATATTTCCCTCAATGGTTTTGCATCTCCCAACTAAGACTGATGGAGAATTTTGATTTTTTCGTTGCATTGTCTATTTTTCCTGCTATCTTTAGTGGACTAGGTCTGGTATATAAAGTCAGATCTACAAAAAGCAAAAGACGCCAACAAACAATGCGCAAGATGAAGATTAAAACAATTAGATGTGACGCAGCTGGAAGCACCATTGCAAGAGTCAATTCAAGAAGTGAGAAAAAAAAAGCTCATTTGCAAGAACAATTGGAAGTGGTAAATAAAGCTTTGAAGAAAAAATCCATCAGAAGGAACTTCGGCAAAGGCGAAGAACAATGGTGAGCATTGATGCGAACAAGTTTAGGTTAAAGCTAGAAAGAAATAAAACCATACCAATGCAGGTTTTATTTTCCCTAGACATATGCTTACCTACGGTTGCAGAGCTTGTGGCGATGGCTCCTGCAGATCAGATATGTTCTAGATTCATATGAACATACTTGACTGCATTGTTTAATGGAGCAGCATCTTCTGCATCTTCAATGGTTATGCGATCTGTCCATATCCAGTATATAAAATTAATAATAGAGATCTACCCAAGTATAAACAAGCCAAATGTAAACTAAGAAGATCAATGTTTTTCTCTGATTCAAGCAATTCCCTGAAAAATACCAAACTCCATTCAAAGCCAATCTACTCTAAATATATCCAGCGATCTGCCTTGTAAGAAAAAACCTCTGAAAGAACCTTACCTCCAAACGCAAAGAAGGAAAAGGATAAAAAGGCGGGCAACTTAAGAATCCAACCCTAAATCTAAATCAGTGGCAGGTGGGAAAGATGGAGCTTCTGTGTTGAAAAAATGCTACTCAGATCAATGGTACGTCAGAAAGCTCGAATAGAATTACCAAGCGAGATAATCGAAAAACGCATACTCTATGTGGAGGATGTGGGCTTACATGGTTAGATTCTCGGTGTCTAAGTCCGTGATATCTCAAGCTGGATCCGTTAATGTGGCCAGATTTCCGCTATCAACCACTACATTGCCATGCTCGCCATCCATCCGATTGATGGCCATGGGTTCTCGCCGCATTGCCCCATTCATGCGGCAGGAGGATGCCATGCGAGAGCAGCCATGCGGGATATCCCATGCTACTTGCCATGCCATGCCAAATCCGCATTAATCGCGAACCCGCCAACCGCATTCGCAGTAAGTCCCTTGAACCAATCATTTCGTCCCCGCAGCCATATCATCGCCGTCCCTTCAACTTCAACGCCCGCCACGACGCTGCCACACGGGGTTAATTACACGATTTTATTTCACTTCCATTTCGTGTAATGTCACATGGTCACCCATGGTTAATGTGGCCATCGATCGATGGGGGTTAATGTGGCCATAGATTTTCAAAATGTCCACCACAACGGCCACTACAACGGCCATGGGTTTAGGGTATATATGGGATGTCGGGGTTAGGGTTTAAGGCAATTCATTGGGTTTCAATTCAGTTGAGATCAAGGAATCAAGAAAGATGGTGAGGACCGTGCAACAACTTGTCGAAAGTGCAAAGTCCCCAATGTTCACACTATTGAAGATGTCGCGGGTTCACTTGAATTGGCTTCAGAGGACGTTGGAACAATTCTTGCCGAGGATAACAAAGATCCACACATTTACAAGTGAGCATCCGCTTTTTCCTTCACATGAATTGTTTATTTGTGGTTGTGATTTGATTGTAGCTACACGTTTTATTTATACAGAGAGAGTGGAGAAAGGTGAGATCAACTTGAACCAGCCCCGGCATTACATAGATGACAATGATAGGCCGACAAACGGAGCAATGATAGCTGAGTTGAAAATGCGCATTATCCAAGCCAAGGCATTGAAGAAATTGCTGGCTTTGAACTTCCCCGTGGCGTGGCAACACTCAAGCCCCGCTTTGTTAAACCGTGCATGAGACACGCAAGTTGGAGAAGAAGCCGCCTCATCAAGATGTGTGCGCAGGGTTTGATGCAAGTCTTTATGAAGTCCTCACCACATGTTGTGGTGGGGAGTCCATATCGCGCCCGGTTACCGGCCGAGAGCCGCCCGTGCAGAGGCCATGCAGGATTGAAGTTGTTTCAGATTGAAGTTGTTTCAGATTGAATTACCATTAGCCTTGTATTACCTTTGAAATATATTATATTATACTATTGAACTCTACAGTGGCCACATTAACCAAAATGGGTTAATGTGGCCATGGGTTAATGTGGCCATAGATTAATGTGGCAATAGGTTAGTGTGGTCATGTGCCAACCATTGAATACCACACTTTATACCATGGTAACACTTTAGATCGTTCACACTTTAAAGGAAAAGCCACTAACACTTAGGGTTAATGTGGCCATGGGTCACATTAACCAAAAATGGTTTAATGTGGCCATGGTTAATGTAGCCATGGTTTATAGTGGCCACATTAACCATTATCGCTTAATGTGGCCATGGTTAATGTAGCCAATGGGTTAATGTGGACAATGGGTTAATGTGGACATTTTGTTAATGTGGCCATAGGTTTATGTGGCCATGGTTAATGTAGCCATGGGTTAATGTGGCCATGGTTTATGTGGCCATGGCTAATGTGGCCATGGGTTAATGTAGCCTTAGGGTTAATGTAGCCTTAGGGTTAATGTGGCCATGGGTTAATGTAGCCTTAGGGTTAATGTAGCCTTAGGTTAATGTGGCCATAGGGTTAATGTGGTCATAGGGTTAATGTGGCCAAAGGCTCGTGGGGTTAATGTGGCCATAGGGTCATAGGGTCATGGGTTAATGTGGTCCTAGGGTTAATGTGGCCATAGGGTCATAGGGTCATGGGTTAATGTGGCCATGGGTTTATGTGGCCATGGTTAATGTAGCCATGGGTTAATGTGGCCATGTGGCCATGGGTTTATGTGGGCCATAGGTTAATGTAGCCTTGGGTTAATGTAGCCATAGGGTTAATGTGGTCATAGGGTTAATGTGGCCAAAGGGTTAATGTGGCCAGATTAACCCATTTTGCTTAATGTGGCCAATGGGTTGCTGTGGACAATGGGTTGATGTGGCCATGGGTTAATGTAGCCTTGGGTTAATGTGGCCATAGGGTTAATGTGGCCAAAGGGTTAATGTGGGCACATTAACCCATTTTGGTTAATGTGGCCAATGGGTTAATGTGGACATTTTGTTAATGTGGCCATGGTTTATGTGGCCATGGTTAATGTAGCCATGGGTTAATGTGGCCATGGGTTTATGTGGGCATAGGCTAATGTGGCCATGGGTTAATGTAGCCTTGGGTTAATGTGGCCATAGGGTTAATGTGGCCACAGGCTCGTGGGGTTAATGTGGCCATAGGGTCATAGGGTCATGGGTTAATGTGGCCCTAGGGTTAATGTGGCCATAGGGTTAATGTGGTCATAGGGTCATAGGGTCATGGGTTAATGTGGCCATGGGTTAATGTGGCCATGATGGGTTAATGTGGCCATAGTTGCACTTAAAATCTTCGACAATGCATCCACGAAAATCTTGGGTTAATATGCCCTCCTATAAGCCATGATTAATCAGGCAATATGTGGCAATCATTCTTTCTGGGGTGGCGAAACTGTGGCAATCAATTCCTATGTCCAAACCATTAGGCTCGTACGAGTAGGCCAAAAATTGGGGAATAGGGCTAAAGTCGCATTTAATTAAAGTGGGTCAAATCTCGCAATTTGGGACTCGGGCTGAAAATGGGACTCATACAAAAAAAAAAAAAAAAAGAGGGGAGGGAGAGGGGGCACATCTTGATAAGGAGAAGGGTAGGAGGAGAAAGAGGGAGGAGCCACACGTTGAAGAGGGGAAGAGGATAAGTTGGAAGAAGGGGCAAGGGCAGGGAGAGGAGAGGAGAGCAAAAGGGCAAAGGAGGAGGGGAGGGGCAAAGAGGGCAAAAAGAGGAGGGGAGGGGCAAAAGGGGAGGAGCAAAGGAGGAATGGGAGGGGCAAAGGAGGAGGGAGGGAGGGAGGGGAGGGGAGGGAGAGCAAAGAGGGCAAAAGGGGCAAAGGGGGGAGGAGCAAAGGAGGAATGGGAGGGGGCAAAGGGCAAGCCCTCTCCCAAAAAAAAAAAAAAAAATAAAAGTATTAATTATTAATATATAATCAATAATTAATTAAGCTAATTAGATTAATTAAGCTAATTAATTAATCAAATATAAATTAAATTAAATCAATATAAAACCTTTCTCGACCCAATTAGTCGAGAAAGCAATTTAATTCCAAAGACAAAAAATGAGGAATTTCAAACACTACTAGCCAAAACCAAAACACCTATAAACTAAAGGTGATTTTAGCTAAACTTAAAAATCAATGCCTCCTTCCCACCAACACAACAAAGGGAGAGGCGATAAAACAGGCACTTGAGATCCGGCAAATAAATGGAGGAGCAAACTGAAGAGCAGGGGAGGAGCAAATCAGAAGGGTCGGTGCCAAAGACACACCGTATTTTCCGCCAACATTTCTTGCTTTGCATTGAAGAACAGATTCGAGATTCAAGATCGCTACCTACCCACAAAGGTCTTTCTAAACCACCATAGCCGGATCGCTTGGATTGAGACAAAGGAGCCCATGTGGCTATGGAGTGATGTGGGCCTTCGTGAACTGAGCTTGCTTCACGGAGTCGATAATGCAAGTGCATGGATCGGCGTAAGAAGGAGCTATGGAAGTCGCTCCACATAATCGCTTCGCTTTGGGAATTGCTCACACAATACAATACGCCGCGACAGATGCAAAGGCAGCATCCGGGCCGGCTCCGATAGTGCTCGCTTTTCCGGGCATGTTGTGGCGATGTGGGGATGGCGACAATCTCAAGTGCATGAATGGGTTCTTGCATCAAATTGCATCAATCTTGAATAGAGGCATGAATTTCTCAATAATCCACCAAGATGTTCTTGCATGGGCATTTCACCGCCAATCTAATGGAGGCCACCATGAATCGCGTGTTCTAATGGAGGCTTACCATGAATCGCTTTGAACAGGGGGTCCATGCCTGAGTTGCCGCACCATGCCTGAAAGTTGTTGTAATCAGCCTTGTTCTCCCTCGCTTTCACCACGCCTTTGTTCATCCCCCATCCATGTTTTCGTGACCAAGAATCGGCCGAAGAGCTTCAAGAATCGGCCAAGAATCGCCGTAAGAGATTCAAGCCAGGAGAGCTTCAAGAATAGGAAGGTCCTCAAGAATCCAATAGGAAGAGAGATGTAGCAGATGTTTTTGTTATGCCTTCATGCAAGGTTTCATAGTCGGAATAAAAAAAAGCCATCCTCATCCTATCGCCATAGCCGGTTCTGCCATAGCCCTCAAGAACAAGAACGCCATAGTCACCAAGAACAAGAACGCCATAGCCGCTGATGGGTATCCACGATGGCAGGACTCAAAACCGCCCCAAAGGTATGTACCAAATTGGTATGTACTAAATTTCAAATTTTAAGTATGGGCGGGAAAAAAGAGCGGGGTAAAAAGAGCGGGGAGGGTCCATTTTTTTTCCATAGGAAATACATGTTGAGGGCATTTTTCATAAAAATGCATAGAATATTGTGGTTATTGGAAAATACATAATATTAGGATATTGTGCTTATTAAAAAATATATAGTAATACATGGAGAGGGCATTTTTCATAAAAAAATGTGGTTGTTGGAAAATACATAATATAGGATATTGTGCTTATTGAAAAATATATAGTAATATATGGAGAGGGCATTTTTCATAAAAAAATGCATATTAATAGATTTAATGCATAGGTCTAATAGGCTCTCGTAGGTTATAATGTGCATTATAGGTGCATATGTTGCTATTTACATATGCATTAGGCATTAGCTAAATATGAGCCCAATGGTCCCCTTTCATAGCTATATGGTATGGTCCATTAGAAAGGGGAGGGTCCATTGATATGTGTCCATTAGATAATACATGGGGAGGGTCTATTTTTCATGGAAAATACGTGAGGAAATTTATGGGAGGGTATTTTTCATAGAAAATACATAGGATGTTTGAAGGTTATTCATTTTCGAATCTGACTCGAAGCTTTGAAATTGCCCTTTGTTTACTCCGAGCGGCCTTTTTCGACTCATGAAGTCGAGAAAGGCCCTAAACCTCAAGCTTCGCTTTTGAACTGCCCTTTCGACTTCCTTGAGTCGAAAGCCTTCCAGACCCCCTAAACTGCGTTTACGGCTTTGAACCGCCTTTTCGCCTTTCTGACCCCTAAACTGCGTTTACGGCTTTTTGAAGCGCCTTTCACCATTCGCGGTCGAAAGGCCTTCTGACCCTAAACACCGCGTTTACGGCTTTGTTGCCTTTTTTCACCGCGAAGTCGAGAAGGCCTTCCGGACTCTTAAACTGCGTTTACGGCTTTGAACTGCTTTCTCGGTAGTCGGAAAGCCTTCGACCCTAAAACCCGCTTAGGCTTTTGGGCGCTTTTCATTTCGCTGGTCGAGAAAGGCCTTCTGAACCCGTTTTACGGCTTTGGGCCGCCTTTTCGACTCGCGCGAGTCGAAAGGCCTTCACCCCTAAAACCTCGTTGCTTTGAGCCTTTCGACTCAGCGAAGTCGAAAGGCCTTCTCCCCCTAAAACCGCGCTTTTTGAGTTGCCTTTCGACTTCGCGAAATCGAAAAGGCCTTTGACCTCTAAAACTCAGATTTTATCTTAATTTTTTTGCCTGTAGTATCACTTGACTAACTTGACTAACCTTTTGCAGTCCTTATCTCGACCAGATAATACATGCTTGGGAGCAATGAAAAGCCAGTTCATTGAAGAAAGATGCCGAAAGAGGGTGGTGACATCAGTTGGACATACAAGCACGTGGCCTATGAAGGAACTTCATACAAATTTCTATCGCCCCTGTAAGTTGTCGCGGACTTGACAGAGCTCCACGCTACCGCTTGCACTAGGTGGTTCATGTGTGAAGAGGGTGTAATCATTGTGATAATACGACCACTATGGTCGCTTCACCCACTGTAATATATATTGTAATGAGCCCATTTATAAATATAAGGTATCTCAAAAGTAGTATTTTTTGGTGATTAAGTAAACAATTTGCTTAATTTTTGTTAGAATTTGTGATCTCTTGTCTACCCACCTAAGAAAATAGAGCCAAAATGTCTTGGTAAAGGAATTCACCCTCACGCGAAAAACTCTTATTTTGAATGACAAATAAGCCCCAAAACAGGGACTCGACTCGCTATCCGACAAAAACTGGGAGAAAGCTTGGATGCACAGTAACAGACAAAAATTTGAATTAAGGACAGTTTTCGGGTCGGGGTGCTCCTTCTTGTGTAAAATAACAGAGTTCCGAAAAAAAGTGGGAATGGAATGAGTCCCACTTTAATTAAATACGACTTGCTATGGCGAGTTCGATCAGTGCAACCGTTGCTGAAGAAATGTCTTTGAGCGAGGCAAGTGGGTCGGATTTGTCGGATTCGGCCCAGAGTTCAGATGGAGATGAAGCTTTCTTGCCTAATGTGGAAGAGCTACCAGCAGCTTTGAGGGATTTGAAGGAATTGGGGGCAGCAGCAAAAATCCAAAGTGAGGTCGATTCCAAGCATTCTGCTTCTCTGAGGAAGCTCAAGAAGGCTTCCCGCAAGGTCAGCGGGAAATTGAGGCCCAACAACCCATGCACCGTGCGTGATTCCGAGGTGGATGATCGTGCCCGGGTTTTTTTTTTACAGTAAGAAAAGAAGCAAATGGTGTTGCCTCTCTGATGATTGTGGGTGGAACGGAGGAAGAGGGCCGACCGAGGAGCATTTGAAGAGAAGGCATGGGCTGGTTGTGGAGGTTGAGCGGGCAGCTTGGGGGTGAGAATGCAGGAGCGCAAAGCATCGTGAGGAGGCCAGCCGGACCTGAGCCAATATGTTCAGAAGTATAGGCTGGATCTGGTTCACAGGTGGAAGGTAAACAGAAGCCAGTTCTTGAGAAGGGCACAGGCAGATTCAAAAGCAATTGCATATGCCCTACTTGTGGACATCTCTGATGGCATAGAGAAGGATTTGGAGGTGAAGAAATATGCCGAGGATTATGTGCAAAGGAGGGCTTTGGATTGGGACAGATCCAAGAACACTAAAATAGCTCTAGGCTTATGATTTTGATTGCACAGAAGAACAATGGCACGAGAGGGAGTTGGATGCCAATATCGCATCCTGCATGGATGAGCTGCAGTCCGAACTTTTGGAGAAGACATGGTATTTTGACAGTCCAGCACATGATGGGTCGGAATCTAGTGAAGATGTAGTGTGACGGTCCAGGGGAATATACGCCATAAATACGTATATTCCTGGATCCGTCACCATACAAGTCTATCTTCATAGCCTTGTATACCATAGATTGTGGCACTAGGGGGCATGGCTAAGTTATTCTCATAACTTAGCCAACCATAGGTTAAGCCATTATCCACGTGGCCTTAACCTATTGGGGCACCGCCACACAGGACTCACCCGATTGGTGCCACGTGGCATCCTAGGTGGACCTAACTTATATAGGCATAAACCCTAACCCTAGACCTCTTTCCAGCCCTAGCACCCGAGACTCACCTACTGCTCAAAACCCCGCTTCAACATCGCTTGTCGTGGCATAGACCGGTGCGCCAAGCCCCAGGTAGACTCGCTCTGGAGTAGGAGCGCATCTCGTGAGCTCTGAGACCATGGAGGCACACCTGATCCGAGGGAGAGCTTCAGAGCGTGTATGTAGGATAGTGGTTGTGATAGCTCATCCGAAATTAGCATTCCAGATATGCTAGTATTTTGTATCTAGAGTAGAGCCATCCTAGAACTCCATATTCAACATCTTGAACCCTAATCAAGGAACCCTAACTATTAGTTAGATTTGTATGATTAGGTTAAGATGTTCTTCTTATGATTATTCTCATAATGTGATGAGTATGGATGTTGGTTGATCTTGTTTGCTCCTCTTGTATTGGGAAGGGTGGTAGAGACCTAGAGCCATATGTAGTATGCTCCTAGAGTAGATCCCTTTAGTTCCTATTAGTTGCGCCCTCGGCATAGGAGCCCACCGTGCTATTGAGGCTATGATATGACTCAAAGACCATATAACGGGCTAGAGGGAAAGTGGTGGGAGGATCCCCGCCGAAGTGGGGGCTTCGGGATCCCATAGTGGGCTAGGGCTTATGGTCGGTCACTTGCAGTGGGCCGGCATGGGTCCGGACACCTCCCGGGCAATGGTGTTGCCGCGCGCCTCGAGAGCCGCAAGTGTTGGCTTGGCTCTCGCTTTGGGGGTTCACCGGGTACCTAATCGCGGTGTCGCCACGATTCTCTAGCCGCCCACTGCACCTCTAGATCCCCGAAGGGGAGATGCAACCCTTCCTGCCTCATCGGACCGTGGAGATGCAACCCGAGTAGTCCCGGCGGGTGATGCAATGGGGTTGCGATCCCAAGGCTAGAGTCCCGCTGAGCCTGATTTAGCCCATCCGCAAAAGCATGCACGAGGGGCGGATGGAGTGGTCAACCCTAGCCATTAGCCTTTAAGCCAGCCCCGCCATTGCCATGACTCGGTCCGCTTCTATCTTGAGGTTCTAGCTCTGGCCATCATCCTCCTTACGAAGTCCGGCCGGGTAGGAGCTCTCATGTTTTATGGTTCGTGATTATCATCTTTGCCTTGGTTTATGAGTGATGCACTACCCTTCGAGGTAGTATTTGTATATGTTGATGCTAGTTCTCGACGCGTTATCGCCTCACTGCTATAGGAGCCCATAGGGAAGGGCGCCGCAAGACACCTTTCAGAAGCCCCTTCCCGCACTAAGAGTCACCCCGTGAGTGCGGGTAGACGGCTGGGCCCATGCGCGTTGTTGAGCCGGATGGGGATTTCCCCGCCGAAAACGGCCGGCCGCACGCTTAGCGTGGAGCGCCACAATGGTATCGAGCCGATGTTCTTGGTTGACCAAGAACTAGCACCCAACCATAACCATGAAGTAGTCTAACAGGCCTATAGGGTGTGAAATAAACATTTCCACCATCGAACCGCCAAAATGGGGAAAAATTTTTCTCCTAGGTAGTGGGTCGACTTAGGTTAAGTGTTAGACGAAAGTTGAGTGAGTCAAACTCATCTTCTAGTAAATTTGGAGTGAAAATTATGCATCTGCATCAAATTTCACCTAAAATGGGTCGAAGAATCATGCCAATCGGAGACCCAGGTGAAAAATGGCGCAAATTCATAAATTGCACTTCGAACCATTAGAAAAATTCGAAAATTTAAGTATAATATCAATTAATATAGATTTAACATATACATTAATAATTAAGTAATTACTAAATATCTTGTAATTAATAAGGGGGGCTAATAAATAGGGGTAATTATGGTAGGAGAATATTCCCAGGGACCCTCCTTTTTAAATATCTGACACCTCATTCACTCTCTCCAACCCTTCACCTTCACCTCTCTCTTGCTCAGCCTTTCGTCACCCATTTTCTGAACCATAAGATATGGCTCGCACCAAACAGACAGCAAGGAGGGTAGGGCAGCGACCGACACTTTCGATGGCGCACTTAGCAGCGGGGCGACATGTGAAGAAGATCCCGGAGCACCTCCGACCCAAGAAAGGGGAAGAGGAGCTTCCCCCCAGCAGCAGCAGCGGCGGCGATACGTATCATGATGCCGAGGGAGAGCCCCAAAGAGCAGCTCTGGCCATCGGGAGGCACACAGAGAACAGATGAGTCTCACACTTCTGGCCCTGACACCGGGAGGTGGAGGAACAAAGTTGAAGAACGGGTGGAAGAGCAAAGACCACCACCGTATCGACGGCTTTTGCCCCTTCAAATACCAAAAAGAAGGGGAAGGAAAAGGTCGCGGAGTGGCCAGAGGAGAGGGCCGCCAGGAAGAAGCGGGAGCGGGAGAGGGAGCTGAGGAAGCAGGAGAGGCGACCAAGAGGAGGAACGACGACCCTCGGACCGTCGCATAGAAGAGGCCCGGCCGGAGGAGGAGCACCAACAGGAGGGCGACGGAGACGAGGAGGAAGAAGAGCAGGAGGGGGACCCCGACGCTAGGCCACCCTACCCTAAGTGGCCGGAACCACCTAAGGTGGTGAAGAAGCAAAAGGTAGGGGAGCGGGCATTCAAGGCCCAAAGAGGACCGCTGAAGTTCAAGCTTTAAGATGGTAGTATATGGAGTACCTTCGCCGCTGGACGAGGTACAATGAGTGGTATTGCCGCCAGAGGTGCAAATAAGGTCAGGAGGGCGGGCAGTCAAGAAGAACCAAGCCCAAGCCACCCCCACCAAGACCGAAAACCCAAGAGGGTTCACCACGGGCCGAATAGCACATACGCCGGTAGCTTAGGGAGATTCTAACTTCCGTGATGTGCACGATCTCCCCGATAAGGAAGGCGCTTTCGAGCGCCTCCTTAGAGAGGTTTTGCAGCAGCTCCTAACCGATTATAGGGTTACCCCTCTAATGACCCGGCTCGCAAGAGGCTTCCAAGCGAGCTGGTCCAGCCTCTCGAGGAAGGGAACCTTCAAGGCTATCCATGCTAAGAGAGTTACCCTATGCCCAAGGATATTCACTTAGCAACTAAGGATTCGCAGAGAGGGCCTTAGGCCTCAAATTTTGTAAATTTTGTAGGAAAGCTAAATTTTCATGTAACTATGTTTCTTATTAATATAAAAGTTATTTTCCCTCTATAATTAGAAAAATGTTGTATGCTTGAAATGTAGGAAATAGAACCCAATTGTGGTAGAATTCTTCATAGCATGCCTAGAAACACCCTAGAAATCATGACTACAACAAAATCTTGGCAAAAAAATCATCAAAATGCTGAAAATTGGCTACCGGGTGAGACCGCTACCAATGGCCTCTTCGTCTCACACACGCTGGCGCGCTTTTGCGCGGATTCACCCGCCTACCCCCAAAAACATGCTTTTTGGTGTCAGTTTTGTTCAAAATAATTTGCTAGTTAGGTTAGAATTGGTCCAATTAGCCATATTAGCATCTTTAAATTCCCAGAAATGACCAAAAATTGGCCCAAAACAGGCCAACCGGGTGAGACCGCCACAAACGCGCTGTCATATTGACGCGCTGAGGCCATCCGCTGATTCACCCGTCAGCCCATCTTTGGCCCAAATTAGCCAAATTTGATCCAACAAATTGCCATGTAGTGTTTCTTGCTTTGTTTTGCTTAAGTTTGCACTTCATGGTAGTTCATTTGGACACCCAGAGCCATAGAACCATAGGTACCTTTTTGCACGAACCTCGAGGTCACCCATAGTCTATAAAAATAGGTCCCATTTGCCATTTTTCCTTCTACGTAATCGCCCCCCAGCCCCTTAGGCGATTTTCCTCAACCTCAACTGATCTTTTGTAAGCCATTTTCTACACCCTTGCCTACTCAATGGCCAAAGAACTTCGAGAGATGGTACAATGTCGCAAGCCATATCCATCGCCTTCCAAAGAGATCAAGCCTTCTCTGTTTTGATCACTTGTTTGATCTTTCACGCAACTTTGACTAGAACACCCTACTACATGCATATTATGTGCCAATATGACCAAAGCAGTCCCCGCCTTTGGAAGTTAGGATCGCCTCCCTAGGGGAGGGAATTGGGTTTCCCTTGAGACACTTACCCAAGCCTTAGGTCGAGAGTTGGCGTGATCCAAAGGCAAGAAGCAGCCTATGGGATAGGACTAGGACCATGCCCGATTACATGACCTCGCATATATAATAGGCATAGGTACCTTTCACTGCATGCCCTTTGCCCCTCTTCATGCACTATAAGTCAATCAACAAAGTAGGGGAACCCTCCTGCTCAGCCCTTAGACTTAGCCACTTGATACCCGTGAGGGGCCCGTGATCAAATCCTCAATATAGAGTCCTCCGCCACGTAATACTATGGCACGACGTCAGGGCACCATCTCTACGATCCATGAAGACTACGAAATTAGGGGAGCGTAACCCGTAATGGGAGAGCAGGAGGCAACAAGAATGCGAGGTATGCTGAGGCATGACGACGACGTGAGAATGTTTCATCACTCCACCCACCAAGGCATCACAGCCTTTGTCACCGATAGTCATCGACGGGAGGAGTACATTTTTGCTAATGACATCCCCAACTTGTCCCACCGCCGAATGTGGTCTTCAATCGACGAAGCCTTGGGCATGATAGCACACCTGAAGAGCGCAGACTTCATCGACTACTCATACCGTGAGATTCCAAGGAGCCGGGCGAGAGACACTCTTTATGTCGGGAGACAATGTCGGACATAGCGTTCTCATCGCCAGATAAGGGAGATCTATCGACAAAGCCAGAACCTATCATCTCGTGAGGAGGAGTTCCAGCAGACACGTAGCACACTCTACAAACCCGTGGAAGGGCCCAAGCTCGCTGCACTGCCTTCGAGCCAGAGCATGAGGGAAGGGTCCAAAGAAGATCAACTTAGACAATGCAACCAAAGATGTGGAGGGATCATGAAGACCGATGGCGCTGGATGCCTACTGCGGAAGCAGCTTCGAGGAAGGGCACTGGATCGCGAGGCGAGGGAAGGGCACTCGACTTCGCTACTATCTTCCAGCCTCACCAAGGGCAAATGATAGTCTTCCACAAGGAGTTCAGCCCAAGGGGAAGAACTGCGGCACTTCTCATAGCACTTTCTGCCGGCAAAGACTCAAGATATACGCCCATGCCGATCACATCATTCTTTTCAACAGGCGCAGGGCCAGGCCCATTGCCTCTCGACTTTGGCGAGAGGGCACCTTTAGGGACGCAACACTTTCGGGCAGTAGCAAAGAATAAAGACCGAACTTCCTAACCGGAGATGGCCCGAAAGCACTTGAAGGAAGATCGACGAGGAACATCTTGCGCAACCCCCAAGCAAAGGCCTCCGATCTGGGATGTCAAGAACTTCTTCAAAGCTTTCGGAGGCCATTGAATAGTTGAAAAATTTTCTTAAGTTTTGTGCTAAATGTTTCTTGTACCCATTGTGCTAAGATATATCTACCTTATCATGTAACCCTTATGTATTAATGACTATTAACCGCTTTTGCAAATGTAAGGCTTTGTATGATTTCTTATAACTAAAGATAATTCAATTACAAGTAAAATTGATCAACATCTAACCCAAATAAAATGTATTGATGATCTAACCTTGCAAAGAAGGAACTCAAGTGCGTGATCTCAAGATCAGCACCCCACCACGCAATTGGGTACCAAGGAACTTGTTTGGCGTGAGAACAGAAGACTTTGAGCGTGATATGTCACCAGAGGCGCCAACGCAAGGTTGGTGCAGATGAGGAACCGTGATGCAACACCTCATCAACCGGGTGACACCTCTTATGAATGCACAGAAGATGGTCCTCCACCTCCACCTTGTTGTCCTGGATGGTGACGGGTCCCTCGCCAGAAGGGGAGGGCAAACTGTGGGGAACGCTGTGATAGGAGAAGGAAGAGGAGAACCAGGAGTCCATCATCATCTAGCTCCACCATCGCATGCCTCTTCCAAAGGACAGCTCTAGCTCCGGACAAATACCGCACACCTAAAGCAAGGAAAAGAGCAAGAAAGACAGATGACTATCGAAAAAAGGTGGATAGTGCTATGAGCAATGTATGGAAGACAAGGAAGCTCGGCCAGTTCTCGTGGAAAAGATGATCGTGCATGGAGGTCAAGCATGGCTTGATGAAATGGAAGAATTTGGCAACTCATACGGTATGAAAGACAAGGACATAGGAAAGTTGCTACAGCTAACCTTATTGGACCCAAGAAGGATCCGTGGAAGGGATATGCTAAGTCCAACAAGCCAAGAGAAACAATTAAAGTTTAAGACCTTCGAAGGCTTTCCGCAAGCACTATGTGCCAAGGTCTCATACTAGTAGACGATTCAAAGAGCTTTTAAGAGTTGAATCGTGATAGCTTATCGGCTAAGTATCACCAAGAATTTATGAGGCTCGGGCTGCATGTTCCCCGAGTCTCGAGAGGCAAGCCGTGGATACTTACATTGAGGGGTTGAACAAAGAATATCAAGAGGCTTGTTAGAGCAATCAACCCAAGGTCGGGCGTGAGTCAAGATAAAGCTATAAGTTTGGAGGAGGCACCGGCAACTCCAAAGCAGAGAAACAAATAACCTTCGGGGTAAGAGTTCGTTGCGCATCGGGGACAATATCGGGGTAAGCAATCAGCAGCCTACACCATCGTGGAGGGAGCAAAAGGTAAGGGTCGAGAAAAAGCTTTTGGGGACCGTAAGCCACGTAATGCAACGGGGGCGGTGATCTTAAAGCGTCTCCTAGACGGTTCTTAAAGGAGAAGAGACAGAAATGCATTGAGAAAAGCTATGTTTCAGTGCTTCCACCCGGGCACCGAACGCATGATTGCCCATTCGTCATGCAAGCTTTGGCGTAACTTTTGGATTGGGAATCCCCTATGGGCGGGACGAGGACGATGACCAGCAGGAGGCCTGTGGACTTCATAGATGGTGAGTGTCACATATGTGCAAACATTGAGGCGTGATATAGAGAATCGACCGATCATCGCGGGCTGATGGGATCATAGATAGTAATCCATATGTAGTCCTCATAGATACGTAGCTCTCATAATTTTGCATCTCCTAGATTGGTGCTCTAATGAAGAACAAGGTATTGAAGTCTAAGCCAAGGCCAAGAGCTATGGCAAACGAGCCATTCGCACACTAAGGGGAGGAGGATCACCTTTGACATAGACCTTAGTGGGGCTAAGTGGCCGATGGGAGCGGTGGAAGTCATGGACATCGGAAGATATGATCTCGATAGTGGGGATGGAATTTTGAAGCCAGCCAAAGCCATGATTGATTGCGATCGGAATGAAGTCACCATGACTACACCGGGCGGCGGCAAATTGATAGTGAAAGGTAAGAAGCTAGATTCTCCCATGCAGTGTATTTCTTTGAAGCAGCTAAGGAAGAGTATAGAAAAGAATAAGGTGGACTACATCTTGAGGATGGAATCAGTTGAGCCAGGCAAGCAGGAGGGAAATGACCCAAGGGGGAATCCGGTTGCCCGCAGATAGCAAGGCTTATTTCAGAGTTCAAGGATGTATTTCCGGATGAACCGGCAAACGCCACCTTATAGGTGTGGAATGTGAGATCACATTGGCTCGGGATCACAACCCTACCAAGAAGGCGCCATATAGAATGAGCACCCTTTAATTGATTGAGCTCAAGAAACGAAATTTCGGAATTGCTCGAGCTTGGATTTATAAGAGCAAGTGTGTCTCCTTTTGAGCACCTATACTCTTTGTAAAGAAGAAAGATGGGAGCTTAAGAATGTGCATAGACTATCGCCCGACTTAATAAGCGATTTATAAAGAACAAGTATGCATTGCCAAGGGCGAGATGATCTAATGGACCAGTTACAAGGAGCAAAGGTATTCTCTAAAATTGATTTGAGGTCGATACCATCGAGATAAGAATAAAAGAAGAGGATATCCATAAGACCGCTTTAACGCGGTATGGTCACTTTGAGTTTTACAATAATGCCCTTTGGACTATCAAATGCTCCAAAGAACGCTTATCGCCTCATGAACGACATCTTCGAGACTTCTTGGATGAGTTTGTTATTGTCTTCTTCGACGACATCCTAATCTACAAAGAAGTCCCTTGAGGAGCATTGTCGCGATCTCGGGAAAGTGTTGGAGAAGTTGAGACGTCATCGGTTGTATGGGAAGCTCTCTAAGTGCCACTTTGCAACAAGTAGAAAGTGGAGTACTTGGGGCATGTAGTAACATCCGAGGAATCTCCACAGATCCATCTAAGATTGAGGCAATAGTTGATTGGCCAGCTCAAGGAATGTGGCAGAAGTAAGAAGCTTTCTACCGGGTTGGCGGGATATTACGAGAAAGTTCGTGAAGGACTTTGCTAAGTGGAAAATTCCGTGGGACCTCACTAAGGCCAAGAAGATTAAGGATTGGACTAGCCATTGGTTAGAGAAAGTCCAAGCTTCTTTTGAGAAGCTTAAAGAGGCCTTAACAACAGCACCAGTGCTTGTTCTTCCGGATCCGAGTAAAGATAAGTTGGTAGCAACGGATGCAAGCAAGATAACGAGGCAAAATTGATGCAAGAAGGAAGGGTAGTAAGCCTACGACTCGAAGAAGATGAACGGCGCCGAACAACGCTACCCAACCCATGATCAGGAGCTGCTAGCCATTGTCAGGGCATTGAGGATATGGAGGCATTATCTGCTGGGAAGGAAGTTTCAGTTGGATACTGACCACCAGAGCCTTCACTATCTTTTCACCCAGCCACTCCTCAACTTAAGGCAAAGGAGGTGGATGGAATTCCTGAGGAGTATGATTTTGATATTATATATAAGCACGTAAGCTTAATGTTGTAGCAGATGCCCTCTCCGGGAGACCATTTCGCACAAGGACGCATTGTAATGTCGTTTCCACTCTTTTCGAAAGTGAGTTTGGCAAGAAGATTGAGGAGTCCTTGCCAACAGATGTGGACTTCAAGGAGGTATGGGAAAGTCTTTCCAAGGAAGCCCGAACAGATAAGGGCGGGAAGCCTTCAAGCATTATAAGAAGGAAGGCAACTTTTTGTATCACAAGCATAAGTTGTGTGTGCCCGAATCATCGAGGGGTAAAGGAAGCTAATTCTTCATGACACACATAACAGCCCAATAGCGAGGGCATCTTTGGCTTCATGAAGACTTATTTCAAGATTCAAAGTAGCTACTTCCCGGCGAGGAATGAAGAGGCGGATAGCTGCATATATTGGGATTGCCCGGTTATGTCAACGGACCAAAGCGAACAACCGGATTCAGTGCTTTAGAGCCATTGGGGTGCCAAATGCAAAGTGGGAGGTCATAAGCATGGATTTCATCCACGGGTCTCCCTAAAACTCTTGAGGCAAGGATGCATTGATGGTTGTCGAGAGATAAGTTATCTAAGATGGCACATTTTGTGCCTTGCAAGACTCTTTTGACACCCGCGTTAGATCTTGCCAAGTTATTTGTAAGGGAGATTTTTAGACTCCATGGCATGCCTGGGAGATAATATCGATAGATTCTAAGTTTATGAGTGCCTTTTGGCAAGATCTCTTCAGCACCATTCGAATGAAGCTCTCTATGAGCACGGCATATCATCCCCAAACGGATGGCGGGCGGAAAGGGCCGAATCGGATCATTGAAGACATGCTTGAAGTTATGTGTGGAACAAGCGGTCAAGTGGGATGAGTACATCCACTTGGTGGAATTAGCCTACAATTAACAAGCCAGCGAGTCATCTCCAGATGTCTCCTTTCATGGTAAATTATGGC
This sequence comes from Isoetes taiwanensis, assembly GCA_021234155.1. Classification (NCBI taxonomy): domain Eukaryota; kingdom Viridiplantae; phylum Streptophyta; class Lycopodiopsida; order Isoetales; family Isoetaceae; genus Isoetes; species Isoetes taiwanensis. The sequence continues at coordinate 2,659,970 of JAJEKV010000083.1, read as the reverse complement.
TACCGGTGCTTAACCCCTGACACGGCACAATCCACGTGTCCAAGGTAGAAGTGTCAGCCAGATGTTAGGGGATATCACGGCAGCTAGTGGAAGAAGTAAGGGGTTACTTATTGGCAGCAAGAAGTCGGCCCGAGAAAGAGTGTAGCCGACAAGCCTGAAGAACCATAAGGGAGTTCAAGGTAGGCGATAAGCGTCGGTTGAAGATCAAGGTGAAACAAGCCAAGGCTGCTTGAATTGGGAGTTGCAAGAAGCTTGCCCCTAGGTGGGCTGGTCCGTTCAAGATTTTGGAGAGTGGGCTCTCAAGCCTACAAGTTGGATCTTCCAACCCATCTCCAAGGTTCACAAGGTCTTCCACGTAAGTTTATTAAAAGGCACAATCTAACCACGAGGAGGTTTTGGATACTCCAACCTTGTTGGAAATGGCGGAGGAGCAAGTAGAAATAGTGCCTGAATTGCTTCTTGATAAGTCATTCAAGAAGACTAGGAGGTCTCAGTTCCTCCAGTATTTGGTTAAGTGGAAGCACTTACCCGTGGAGGATCGCGACATGGGTATTGAAGCAAGACTTGGAGAAGCAATACCCGAGTTTATGAAGGAGTTTGATGGGCGAGTCGTCTCCCACTTGGTGGACCCGACTTGCCCGTGGGTTAGCTAGTATGTTGTTAGTTAGCCTTAAGCCCGGCATGCATTCTAGTTACTAGGGTGCATGTGCGGGGAACCTTGGATCGTGTGGGCGATGATGGGATACACCTTTAGGGCATTCTCTAGGCCACACGCACCAAGAGGTGCGCATGACCATTAGGGTCATGTGAGTGAGGAATGAGGCATGGTGGGCGATGATGGGACATCGATCGGATGATCTCTATGCCACGATCTTGCTGATACGCACACCTTTCGGCCGTAGGAGGGTCATGGTGAAGGTTAAAGTGATCATCGCGATGATGGGATGGTGACGCGTTCCCCTAGCTTCAAACCCGGGGGGGCATGATGCACTAGGGGTACTTTTCGACGCCGGGTAGCAGAGTACAAAGGTAGCACTTCGATCATGGGCGATGATGGGGAGCATCTTAAATGATCCTTAAGCTCAAATCGAAGGGCCATGATCTTGGGCAAGGTAGTAGGATAACCTTGAGTCGATGGTTCGGCTCAAAGGAGGTAAGGGGTGGTCCCCTAAAACCACAAATTATTAACTAAACTAACGTAATGTGCTCCTTTTGCGGCAAGTAGAAGGTGGACTTCAACGAGGGCGCATTCACGAGAAGATAGGGGAGCCATAATTTAGATTATGAACCCTAATAACTCTTACAATAATGTTTTGAATTATCGTAAGAAATAACTGTGTTAAGGCTATATAATTTTGTATAAGTACAAATATAGCCTAAAATTTTGACTTGAACTAATAAAACTTGATTACTAGAATAAACTAAAGGTTATGACATGTTGTTGCTTGTGCAGGCATAAGGTAGGTTCGTCACCTTAGCGCAATGCTGAGGACAGCATTGTCCTAAGGGGAGAATGTGGCGGTCGAGGGGGAATATCGCCATAAATCATTATATTCTGGATCCGTCACCATACAAGTCTATCTTCATAGCCTTGTATACCATAGATTGTGGCACTAGGGGGCATGGCTAAGTTATTCTCATAACTTAGCCAACCATAGGTTAAGCCATTATCCACGTGGCCTTAACCTATTGGGGCACCGCCACACAGGACTCACCCGATTGGTGCCACGTGGCATCCTAGGTGGACCTAACTTATATAGGCATAAACCCTAACCTAGACCTCTTTCCAGCCCTAGCACCCGCAGAGACTCACCTACTCGTTCGAGAACCCGTTTGAACATGGCGTTCTTTATGGCATAGGCTGGTGCAGCAAGCCCCAAAGAGGTAGACTTCGTTCTTGGAGTAGGGCGGCATCTAGTGAGTGGGAGACCATGGAGGCACACGGATCTGGAGGGAGAGCTTCGGGGGCTTGGTATGTAGGATAGTGGTTGTGATAGCTCATCTGGAAATTAGCATTCCAGATATGCTAGTATTTTGTATCTAGAGTAGAGCCATCCTAGAACCCATATTCAACATCTTGAACCCTAATCAAGGAACCCTAACTATTAGTTAGATTTGTATGATTAGGTTAAGATGTTCTTCTTATGATTATTCTCATAATGTGATGAGTATGGATGTTGGTTGATCTTGTTTGCTCCTCTTGTATTGGGAAGGGGGTAGAGACCTAGAGCCATATGTAGTATGCTCCTAGAGTAGATCCCTTAGTTCCTATTAGTTGCGGCTGTGCATAGGAGCCCACCAGGACTATTGAGGCTATGATATGACTCAGCACCATATAACGGGCTAGAGGAAAGTGGTGGGAGGATCCCCCTCCAGTGGGGGCTTGGGGGATCCCATAGTGGGCTAGGCTTATGGTGGGTCACTTAGGTGTGGGCGAGCATGGGTCCACCTCACTGGGCAATGGTGTTGCCACGCCTCTCGAGGCTGCAAGTGTTGGCTTGGCTCTCGTTTGGGGGTTCAGTGCGGGTACGAATGGAGTGTGTACGATTCTCTAGCCGCCCACGGCACCTCTCTAGATCCAGGGAAGGGGAGATGCAACCCTTCCTGCCTCATCGGACCCGAGGGGAGATGCAACACAGGTAGTCCCGGATGGGTGATGCCATGGGGTTCGCGTATCCGGAAGGCTAGAGTCTGTCGAGCCTGATTTAGCCCATCCGCAAAGTATGCATGAGGAGAGATGGAGTGGTCAACCCTAGCCATTGTTCCTTGTTTCAGCCCTGCGCCATTGCCATGACTTCGATTACTGCTCTATCTTGAGGCCTAGCCCGATTCGGTCATCCTCCTTACTGAGTCCGAGCGGGGATAGGAGCTCTCATGTTTTATGGTTAGTGATTATCATCTTTGCCTTGGTTTATAGTGATGCACTATCCTTGAGTAGTATTTGTATATGTTGATGCTAGTTTACGTGTTATAAACCTGGCTGTTATAGGAGCCCATAGGGGAAGGCGCAAGACACCGCCGTGTTCCCTTCCCGCTAAGAGTCACCTCGAGTCGCGGGGTAGGCGAAGAAGGCCCATGCGGTTGTTGAGCGGATGGGGATTTCCACCGAGTGTCGCGGCCCGGCGTCCGTCGTTTAGCGGGGCGTCCACATGTAGCGGAAGGGGTGCACTACCGGACCCACAGAACCCACAAGAACCAAGCTTTCGGCCGAGATGCAGCCGGGTTGAGCATTAATGCTCAATTAAAGACCTCGGGTTGAAGCGGCCGAGAGTTCTAGTGTGTTGATCAGGACTCCCCACCCGCGCCAAATCATTCATCTTATACGATAGCCGGGGAAGCCGTGGAGGCCGGGGTTAGAACCGCCCCTCACCTTAGAAGCTGATTTTGTGCTCAATCGATTTCTTGCGAAAAGTTGAAGACACGCACACCATGTTCCTATCGCCAAGAAAAGAAAATCGAAATCTAGCGGTTCGAACTTCCTGAAGGTTTGTCATATTGTTGTCTCCGCCATTGCACGAAGAGCCCCTTGTGGTCTTGGGGATCAGCTTCGGATGGGTGAGTTTGTGATAAGCAAGGAAGATGTAGCAACATTCGAGTGCCGAATGCTGACAATCGAGAAAAGTGGGTGCTTCTTGGGTGAACGAGGAGTCGGTCGGCTCATATTTTATGTAAGTTTCTTGTTCCTTTGGGTGCCCTTTTTTAATTGTGTTTTCGAGGGCTGATTGTCCCCAAAACCCGTGATTCTTTCTCACTTCATACCCGTGGAGTCTCGTAAGTACCACCCGGTTCTTTCATCCCGCTGTTGGACTATATTTGAGGCATGTTGATACCTTATGGAAGAAACGCTTCCTCCCAAACCGAGCTCGGACTTGCTCTTCTATTGGTCATGTATGTGCCAAGTAAGTAGTCAATTTACATGTTCTCGCTTTTAATCAAATTGAACTCATTTCTTGCATTATTGCTGAAGTTGCCATTGGAGTTTGGTTGTCTCATCGTGGAGATGTAGACATTTGCAATTGTGTTGGAACAAGCTGCCCCAGGTTGTTTCATTTTGACTCACACAGAAACCGCATTCTGCTGGAGTCTACGCCCATTTTAGCGTAGTAAGGCATCAATTACGTGTTGCTTTTTTAATGTAATTGCTGGTGTTGCTTTAATGTAAGGTTCTCGTGTCATACATCGATTCATACAAAGAAGTTCATGGCCCACCGGGGGCTGCTTTCCCGACCCGGCTCTCAATACCAGTGGTTGAAATGCGCAATCCTGAACAGGACAATGGTTCAGATTGTGGCATATTCACAATTCTTTGTGCACGCAGATTCATTGAGGATTTCATTGTGAATGACTGCACAAAGGAAGCTCGTGAGGTAAAACCATCATTCAATTAAATTGGGATTATGTCTTAATTTTGGGACAAATTTCATATTGCATGTTTTTTATAGCATATTCAAATTCACAGATTTCGTGTCAAAATTATGAAAATGTAATGCCATATTAATTAGAGAATAGACAATATTTCACAATATACCACAATAAGGGACTCAAGCTTTTCCTTCCAGAAGAAGAATAGGAGAAGAAGAAAGTGCATATTGCAATTCCATCTGATTTCAAAAGTAGGTTAAAAAAAAGTAACAAACAATTGAGTTATATAATGTTGAGCATGGCATACAAGAAACATGCAAATGGAACAGAAGAAAAAAAACCAAATGAAGCAACATAACGCAAAAGGTATGTCTAGTTCAAGTTCACAAGAAAGCGATTCATTGATAAATTATATGTCTGATAAAATCTCAGTGTTAATCCACCTATTATTCCAACAACATTCATATATAGTTCCTAACGTTGAGCTTTCTGGTCCAAACTAGAAGACATTCCACCTTGCCAAACTCATTAGTTATTTCCAGGAAGCTAGAAACATGCAAAAGGAATAAATTAAAAACAAAAATGAAGCAAGCTTAGCATATGTCTAGTTCACCTTAAAAAAAGTAATCTAATAAGTTCGATTTCACGTTTAGCTTAGTTTAATGCAAAAAATATGCCCAGGTTCAGAAAAAAAAAGGTTCATCCAAAAAGGTAATTCCAAAAAGCTCAGTTCAACTTTCAACTAAAAAACTCTTTTTCTTATAAAATATGTCATCTTCGAAAATCTTTGAAAATGATCCAAAAAGCTAAGTTTAACTAAAGAACAAGGATTTTTTTGTCTAAATGTATCAAATCGAAAATAGACTAAAAACAACCAGAAACACACGCTTAGCGTGGCAAAAAGCTAAGAACCAGATTAGACTTCAATCTTGCATTTGCCATGTATTAGATTTCCTTAAATGCTCCGATGGCTCGCTCATCCGTGAAGCTGAGTTTTGAGAACTCTTTGATCATTTCTACATCCACAATTATAATGCATTCTTTAAACCATTTTTTTAATAAAAAACCAGCTTGATTTCATTTTTTACCTCTTTTCGTGCTTCCTTTTGTAGCTTCGTGCTTGATCCCTAACTTCGGCTTTTAGTCTTTCATGCTGCAGATTTGCTTTTTGGATTCGTACTGACTGGTTTGATGGATATTCAAAAATTAGATAGAAATTTAAATAAAAGACTCTTGAATAGAATAGAATAGAAAATTCAAATTCAAATTCTATCTTACGCTGTGCTTTCTATTTGTGCTTTCTCTTGCAATTTCTTCCTCGATCCGAGGCTTTTTCTTTCGTCCTTCCATGCTGCAAATGTGCTCATTGAATTCGTTATGAAGACTTTGATTCATATTCTCAGCTTGTTTCTCCAAAAAAACTAGATTCAAAGTGCATTGAACAGATTTAAACTCCTGGAATATGCAATGCAAGATACGCCCATTTTTGTGCTTTCTGCTCCAACTTCTTGATCGATCCCTGCTTTCTGTTCCAACTTTTTGATCGATCCCTTGTTGGACTTGATGCCAGATGTCATAGAAGAGCCTAAAAGGCAGATTGCATCAGCAAAGTAGATGAAGCGGCTATTTCAAAACCAAAGGTAAAAGGCACCGGATTGGGTACAGAAAACTGGAAGGCAGAAAAATCTCTAGAAGATCGGAGAACTGAAGCTTCTTGGTTGCAATACGATTTTCAAGGCTTATTTCCGTCAGAATAAAGAGCAAGTTTCAGATGGAAAGACAGAAGGCAGAAGATAAGGTTTTGACGGAAACGATCTGCAACAAACGACCTGCAACAAACGACCTGCAGCAAACGACCTGCAACAAAGTAAGGAAGGAAGAATTTTGAGCTTAGTAACAAAGTAAGGAAGTAAGGAAGGACGGATTTTGACCTGCTACAAAGGAAGGAAGGAAGCATTTTGAGCTTAGTTTCCTGTAACGAAGGGAAATAAAACAGAAGGAAAAAAAGTTACAGAAGTTTGTGGCAAAAAATGCTCTTCATGCCGGAGATGTGAGGCGCCAGAAGTGCGCCAGAAGGTAGATGTGAGGCGCCAGAAGGTAGATGTGCAGATGTGAGGCGCTAGAGTGCTCTTGCCCGAAGAAGTTTCTAAAAGGAAAGGGAAATAAAAGCGAAGGAAAAAAAAAAAATGCTCTTCAAGTTTGTGGCAAAAATGCTCTTCATCTAGGGAGATGTGAGGCTCGAAGTGCGCGCCGAAGGGAGATGTGAGGCCCGGAAGGTAGATGTCTGCAGATGTTAGAGCCCCGAGAGATGTTAGCCGAAAGGCCAGAAAGGTAGATGTGAGGCGCCAGAGTGCGCCAGAGTTTCTTCTATTGTGAAGCCCCCAGTCGCAGAGCTGAGCAAAATCCGTCCCTGCCTTGCCTAATGGTAGCAATTTTTTAAACGGTAACACTTTTTAATAGCTTTAGAAGATATAGACTGTCTTTAGTATTCTCTTGGGTTAGGGTGCTAGCTTGATTTGCATTCAAAAAATTTGTGAAGGATAATCTAAAAGACACTAAGCATGATTTAGAATCAATGGGTTGGGTGCATAGGAGGGACCTAGCCTGATTTGCACCAAAAAGTTAAAGTCAAAGAAAGGGAATCTGAAACACGCTAAGCGTGATTTATAAACTAGTGAATCTTTGCATTTGATTAGCCACGTGCTCTTTTAGCCACTCATTCTTAGCCTATTTTATTGCTTTATCTAGCTTTAGTATGTTTTGAATCCTTGAAATGGAGGATATTTTGTTTTAAATATCTTGTTCAATTTAAATATGTTGCTCAATAATAAGTAATTTTTTTTCATGGGTGCATTAACATTAGATTCCAAATCACGCTTGGCGTGGTTTGTTGTGGCTTTATATACCAATTCTTTTGCAATCCTTTACATTTGTAGGTTCAAAAGGGCTATTTATTTAATCCTAGTGAAACACCTTTAAAACTTCTCGTTACTTTTATTTGGCTTTTATATGCAACATAATGACCATTTTATTTTATTTCTTACTCTTATATAGCTACACCCCTTCACAAAAAATTATTTTGAATCCATGTATACCATTGACATATGTACAAATACGAGGCATTATTCAAGGAAGTTAAAGGGCTTCCAGTGGCAATTATTTTAGGGATTATTGTTTTTAATCATCATTCTTATTTTTGTTGTTGTATCAAGTTATATATTATTTGTTGTTGTGCAGTTCTATAATCCGAAAGATACCACAGGCAAGGCTATCTTCAATCAGGATGATATAACCATAGTGGATGCTGATGCTCTTGAATGCTTCTACAATCAAACTCAGGCCCTAAATCACCATCTTATGATCCAAAAAACTTTGTGGCAGATAATTTTCTGGTCCAGTTTATACCTATTATGAATAATCTGGCTATGGGTATGACAATACGTGAAGTGTTAGAATCACATCCAGAACCAAACAAAATAGCTGACATGGAACCACACCTTGCTATGTATGTGAAAAAACATGGATTGGCCCCTTAATATTTTATTGGAATATATGATTGTTTTTAATGATATTCGTTTCATGTATCCATAATTTTGGGGTTGTTCTCCACACGGAAAATAATGTAATATGTTATCAGATTATACATTATTTTCGTCTTAATGTTCCAAGATTTTGATGTCATGAATTTAAAGAACTTGCCCTTCTGTTTTGCATATTTCAAGTCACATCTAAAAAACACATGGGAATTGCAATGTTTATGTGATTTATCAAGTCCAAAAAAAAGATAAAAAAAAAAAACAAAAGCCCCCTAGGAAACTAGAAAATTACTGCAGATTGGCGTAATTTTGGAGTTGACATAATCCCAATTTAATTGGATGATGGTTGTAAGCAATTGTGTGGAATTGCAGATTCAAACTTCATTGTCTTGTGATTCATGAATTCTGATTCTTGAATTGTGTTCAATTGTGCAGGTCAGTCCGGAAAGGTTCAGCAAAGTGCAAGTTGCAATTTGCAGCAGTCCCTCCTGATGTGTATTATTGGGCAAATTGCAGGAGACCTTGGTAAGCACAAAGAATGTTAAGAAAGGCAAGGCCAAGGGAAGGCTGAAAAAGTAGACTATAATTTTTGTGGAAGTTTATCATAACAGAAATAGAAACATGGTACTTTTTTATTACAGTAACTTTATTATAACAAAAACTTCTTTATAATAACTGAGACAGAAACATGAGACTTTTCTAGAACAGGAATTTCTTCATTACTGAAACTTTTCATTGTACAAACTATTTGAGCGAAACTTTTCATTCTGATTTTTGATTACATAAACTTTTTTTAAGCTACGGAAACTTCTTCACAAGGCCATGGTGCAGTAGGCCTATGATGGTATGCACGGGAAATGCATACCCTATGTGTCTGTTGAGTCCTCCGACACATCATCGATGACCGTCACTAACGGCGTGAGCGATCTTCATCTTCTTTGCTTCCGGCTCCCGCTGAGTCTTTGGCTTCCTCATTGGGATGTGCTAGTCTTTGGTCTGGCCGTGTGCTTTCTCTTGCATACCTTTGCCTTCCTCCTGAGTGGCCTAAGGGGTGCTGATTTCACCGCCGAAGACCTGCGCCTAGAACTGGCGGGCTTAGGTCCTGCAGAAGAGGCCAGATCCTTCAACATTCGAAGGATTGGACATCGGCTTCAGGTTATGGCCATTGGAAGAAGAGGAGCCTGCAAAAACCTTGTCGCCTGACACTAGATCGAACGGGAGGATCAGGAAACTGTTCCTTTTTTACCCTGAAAGTTTCGTATGCAATCCACACACGTTTTTAACCATGTCTTGATTAAATCATTAACCAACCATTGAATATTAACCACATTAACGAACCATTTAACCAACCATTGAATATCAACCATTGAATATATTACTATTAACCAATTAACCAACCATTGAATACTAACCATTAACCATTGAATATTAACCATTAATGGAAGCCTTGGCAAATTTTGACAATTCTAAATTTTGACTTGTTCTATCTTAAAATAGCATGGAACATTCAATTACCCTAATGTGGATCAAATTGAGACGTGAACCAATTAACCACCATTGAATATTAACCATTAACCATTGAATATTAACCATTAATGGAAGCAAAGTATATCGAAAGTTAGCGGGTAATATACCAATATGACAAGTATGGTCCCTAAGGCCATGGTTCAATGTGGCCATACATTGAGGTGGTCATGGTTCAATGTGGCCATACATTGAGGTGGCCATGGGTGGCCTCCTGTTACTATTGAGTTGGCCATGGTTAATGTGGCCATAGGGTTAATGTGGCCATGGGTTGATGTGGCCCAAGGGTTGTTGTGGCCTTGTGTTAATGTGGCCATGGGTTTAATGTGGCCATAGGGTCAATGTGGCCATAGGATCAATGTGGCCATAGGGCAATGTGGCCATTAGCGTTGGGCTATTAAGTTGCCGAACATGAAGAATCTGCGCAGCGCCCGTTGCCTTGGGAAGAGCAGGAGGTCTCTTCTAAGAGACCTCCAGACCGAGCCTGGGTGGAATTCCCACCCACAGGCGAGGGTTTTTCGAGCCTCGTGGATGCGTCGTCATCCTCTTCCTCCTCGATTCCGAATCGGAGGAGAAAGAAGAGTCTATGTGTAGCCGAGGAATTCTTCACAACCCAACTTGAGGGCGGGATATCTCCCCAAGACAATGTCCGTCGTCTTGGGAGGAGGCAGAGGAAGATGAAGAGGGATGCACGGTCCCAGAGGATGAATTGGAGGATTTCGAGGAGTGGCTCCTCACGGCTGAAGGTAGTTTTGAAGTTTAAATTTTGTTCATTTACATTTCAATTTTCTAATCGTTTCATGACACACAATGATCTTTGCGGAAGAGGAAGAAGAAGGGGTGAAAGCTTGGGCCTCCTTTTCTTTTTCTTGTACATGTTGGGCTCCCTGTTTTTTTCTTGTACATGCAGGCCTCTGGGCTTTTTTGAACCTTTTTTTTCTCTTGTAAAGCCTTCGGGCTCTGATTTCAAGCCTCCGGGCTCAAGTAAATTGTGAGTTCGGCATTTAAATGTAAAAACCCTCACGAAAAATTTTTTGAAATCTGACCGAAAACTTTTTGAATCGACTCAATTTGGTTCTGCTTCACTAAAAATGTTGTGAACGTCTATAACTGTAAAGCAATTCACAGGGTTTTTAGGATTCACTGTCCCAATTTGCATTTCACAGGGTTTAGGGTTCACAGAAATGTTGTACTAAAAATGCTGCTTTACTAAAAATGTTGTAAACATTTACAACCTTTGAATATCAACCATTGAACATTAATCATTTGAATACCAACCATTGAATATCAACCATTGAACATTAATCATTAACCAACCATTGAATATTAAATGTGGCCAATACTTCATGTGGCCACATTAACTAATTTGGTTTATGTGCCCAAGACTTCATGTGGCCACATTAAGCGGTTTGGTAAATGTGGCCAACATCAACCAAGATGGGTTAATGTGTTAAAGATCGCATGTGGCCATATTAACCCAATTTGGTTGATGTGGCCAAGGCCACATCAACCCAATTTTGTTAATGTGGCCAAGACTTCATGTGGCCACATTATTAACCCAATCATTAATGTGGCCAAGACTTCATGTGGCCACATTAACCAAAATGGGTTAATGTGGCCAAGAGACTTCATGTGGGCCACATTAACCAAAATGGGTTAATGTGGCCAAGACTTCATGTAGCCACATTAACCCAATTTGGTAAATGTGGCTAAACCTGGCCATGGCCACATTAACCCAATTTGGTTAATGTGGCCAAGACTTCATGTGGCCACATTAACCAAAATGGGTTAATGTGGCCAGGACTTCATGTGGCCACATTAACCCAATTTGGTAAATGTGGCTAAACCTGGCCATGGCCACATTAACCCAATTTGGTTAATGTGGCCAAGACTTCATGTGGCCACATTAACCAAAATGGGTTAATGTGGCCAAGACTTCATGTGGCCACATTAACCGAATTTGGTAAATGTGGCCAAGACTTCACGTGCCCACATTAACCCAATTTGGTTAATGTGGCCAACACTTCATGTGGCTACATAACCAAAATGGGTTAATGTGGCCAAGACTTCATGTGCAATTTTTTTTTTCTTAGGGCAAGGTTGGTTCTACATTGCATTTATAAAAGACACATAACTTTATAAAAGACATGAGTTTGTTTGGCCATAACCTTCACTCTTGAAGGTGCCCTTCACACTCTCGCGAAAACACACTAGAACCAACAAGCTTCTTTTGCCTCTTCCGACACTCCACGAATGGAACTGGCCTCACCAATGTTTTTCCATTGAAGTCCTCCACGATGGGTAGACTGGGTGCAGCAACAGTGTCTAACTTGCAAGTGGTCAATCTCTCCAACTTCAAACTAAGCTCCGTGGGAGGAAATCGCCTCCAAAGCAACCCGGCTACTAGATATGGTCTCCCCTAATGCGGGCCATGCTCGCATTTATGCTACTCTCAATTCTTGTGGTGGGGGAAATCTTCTCCTCACCAATGCCATCCTCGGTACAATCTTCTCCCTCGCCATTGTCATGTTCCAATCGCCACCAATGTGCAAGTATCCTCTGGACTAGATGGTGCCCGGCCAAATACCCTCAGGTTCTCCAAACCGCCAGCTTAAGAACCATGCAATGTTCCACAAACCCTTAAAATGTCCTCCTCACTATACTTGGCCATCATTTGGATCACTTTCACCTGGTGTTTGCAAATGTTACCTTTCATACCCCAAAGGCGATCCGCAGGGATGACCCGGTGCTCATGGGCAACATCCACAAGGTAGGGGATAGCCTCTCTCTGGCTAGCATCCCATGCATCCATATTTTGACTCCACACTTACGCCCTCCCTTCTTTGAAGTTCAACCATCCTAGCTGACCTCATCGGGAATGACCGTGCCCCTATAATTGTTGTCTCAACTATGTGCTCCTGTCTCTTATTCACTTTGAAACCCTCATCCTTCTTGAACCTGTCATAAAGAAGGTGTGTTTCCAACTACAAGTGAGCATGTAGATCAACCAATCAATCCTCCTACCTCTCAAGGCGTGCTTGAAACCCTAGCTTTCTCTTCATTTGGTTGTGATAAGCCTCTATAGCCCAGCATTTGTCTCTTGGTTGGTATGAGGGATAGATTCTTGTAGCAATGATCAAGTGGTGATGTTCTTAGTCCAAAGTCCTGTTCATGTACTTAACAACCCTCTTCCAAGATTTGTATTTCTCCTTGAACTCATCCAATAGCCTCAAAGCTTCCCTCACAAGCATCCACATAATCCTTACCAAATCTTCCATCCGCTTCCACATGTGTGTTATACATTATGTGGCCAAGGTTAAACATCTCCCCTCTAACCTTCTTGTTCTTCACATGCTTCAAGAGAATTTTCATCCAATTTCTCCTCACATGCCAAATGCACAATTGTATTCTACAATTAGGCCAAACCTTTTCCAATGCATTAATCTCTGCTTTGGCATCATCAACAATAAAACAAGAGGGTTGCCAAGTGGGATCCACAGCATGGATGTGATTCTTCAATGCAAAGAGCCAAGGTCGGATGTCCTCTTCTGCCTGGCTAGACGAGAGAACCCAAGCAACGGGTACACCATTTCCATGACCATCGTATACTAGCAAGGTGTACAGGCTATAGCAATGGTCCATTGCTACAACATCATTCTTGCCATGTTCTAAGAGAATCTTCATCTGAAAGGGGGTGATTATCCCTAGAGTAAATGGTACACCTTCTTGGTACAAGAACACTGATTCTGGGTGTAATCCTACCCACATCCTTACACTCAAAGCAACGTCCTCATGTAACATCCAAGTGTCCAATGCTATCTTCCTAGACAAATTGTAGAGATCATCCATGTGAAGGAATTGATCTCTATTCTTCACATTATTCGGATCCATCTTCTTCTTTAGAGCCCATTGCTCTTCATCTTTTTTACCTCCTACCCTCCTGTGGGTTGTGATTACGTATCAAACCGATTCCTGGCCCAATCTTTCTTCTCTTTTGAAAACCAAGAGCTAGTTCAGATTGCACGGTCTTAAGCATTACATTGAGGATCATTAACACCATGACATACTTTGCCTTCCGGTCAATGTGTTCCATCTCATGAAAGGTTATTTTGGTGCATTCGGGATTCAAATACAATTGCTTATTAAAAAATGGCACCTACACCCTCTCTTGATGCTCATACCCTCTCGTCTCTTTGAGTATGATGGGTCAATCCTCTTTGCTTCAGCAACCATAGCTTTGGTTGTTTTCTCCTTCACTTCATGGCGTTGCTTATGAGATCTTTTGGCCCATAGGCACGATGGTAACTAAAACAAAAAGCCACACTTCAATTCTTGTGTGAAACATTCAAACATATATGCACTAACAAGCCATTAATTAACTACCATAATAGGGCCACATTAACCACTATTACTAAGTAAGTCCACATTAACCACCACTTAGGGCCCTACAATAACTATGGCCACATTATCAACTTCTAAAGGCCACATTAACCACTACAATCCAGCCACATTAACCACTTATTAAACCACCGCTAATGCACGAGGCAACAGACTATAGCCACATTAACCATCTTTCGGTTCAAACACTACCACCCTTTCCTAAACTTACCACCACTACCAACCCACGCGAAATTTAAGAGCTTGGGTCATATGGCTACATTAACTCAGCCCGACCTCCCACGATCTTCGAGATAGGCATGCTTTCGTCAACGCTTCTTTGCCTCTCCGCTCTCCCTTGGACCGGACCATTGCTTATAAAATGTAGTATTAAACCCCGGATAGTTGCGCTCCCCCGTTGATGAAGTCTGAAACTCAAGTAGTTGAATATAGCGGCAAGGAATGAAACAGAGCCACTCTTTGGGACCTGTGGTGAGTTTCCATTTCCATGTCCGATCCTTCCTTGGCGGGCCCGGGGAGGATCTTGAATGGGGAGGATCTGAAATTCGAGATAATTTCTTTGCCCTACGGCGTTTTCGAAAAAGAAATGAAAAGCAAAACAATTCAAAGCTTACCTTCTCCACCTCCCAGGATCGGTCCGCGTCGACCGCCATCTCCTACAACAACCCGGCCGAATTCAAGTCGGAAGGGAATGGGTAGAAGGGATTTCTGAAATTCTCATCCAAAGCGAATTTCTTCCCACGGCAAAGGCGTTTCCCTTTGTCGAGGCGAGGCGGTTGAAGGATTTTGCTCCGAACTATCCATTTCGGGAAGAGGGCGCTAATGATTCAAGTGACTTGAAGAATGGAGTGGCGTGGCGGGTTGCGATTCTTAATAGGAATGGATGGATCGCCGACAATCAGCATGGGATATACATATCCCCTTGGACGGAACCATGGGCATCGGAACCCTTATGGATGAATGGGGCATGGCGGTGAAGCCCATGCCCATCGATGGGGATGTGGAGTTGAGTGGCGATGGCGGGAATCGGCCCACATTAACCCGGTCCGGCTTGAGATATACGGACTTCGGTGGTGTCCAAATCTTGAGAATACCGGTCGTGCATTCCATATCCTTTTTTAGAAGGGGATCCAAGTGCCTGAGAGAAGGCTATACGAATTAACTTCTTGGGGAGTCTTTGAGTGGTTAGATTTTTCTCCAAACTGACCCAATCTGAATCCGCCAATAGGAAGAAAAGGATGGGAGGACAAAAGGTGGGGAACCACGATGGTCCGAGGCTGCGATAATCTGGTATGCTGCCCGCTTAGGAAAATTAGGAAAACCCAAAGAAGAACTTGTCGAGGGATCTCGCCATAATATACGTATATTCCTCGGATCGAATCACCATACAAGCTCTATCCTTATAGCCTTGTATACCATAGATTGTGGCACTAGGGGGCATGGCTAAGTTATTCTCATAACTTAGCCAACCATAAACTTAGACCATTATCCACGTGGGGGTCAACCTATTGGGGCACCGCCACACCCGACTCACCCGATTGGTGCCACGTGGCATCCTAGGTGGACCCTGCTTATATAGGCATAAGCCCTAACCCTAGACCTCTTTCCAGCCCCTAGCACCCCGAGATCACCTGCTTGTTCGAAACCCCGTTTCAACCTCTCGTTCATTATTGGCATAGGCTGGTGCAGCAGCTCTAGTAGGTAGACCCGTTTGGAGTAGAACGGCTGAGAGTCAAGACCATGGAGGCCGGATGCGAGGAGAGCATCGGGAGTGTATGTAGGATAGTAGTTGTGATAGCTCATCTGGGATTGGCATTCCGTATGTGCTAGTATTTTGTATCTAGAGTAGAGCCATCCTAGAACCCATATTCAACATCTTGAACCCTAATCAAGGAACCCAACTATTAGTTAGTTGTATGATTAGGTTAAGATGTTCTTCTTATGATTACTCTCATGATGTGATGATTATGTGATGATTGGTTGATCATGTGTTTGCTCCTCTTGTATTGGGAAGGGGGGGTAGAGACCTAGGGCCATATGTAGTATGCTCCTAGAGTAGATCCCTTAGTTCCTATTAGTTGCTGCCTCAGGCATAGGAGCCCACCAGCTATTGAGGCTATGATACAATGACTCAAACACCGCATAACGGGCTAGGAGGGAGGCAGAGGAGGATCCCCGCCGGGGGGGCTTCGGGGATCCCCATAGTGGGCCAGGGCCTATGGCTCATTACGGTGGGCTCTGAGCATGGGTCCGACACCTCCCGGGCAATGGTGTTGGCCCCCCGCCTCCTGAGTCGCGGGTGCTGGCTTGGCTCTCATTTTGGGGGTTCCGGGCCGGGGTACCTAATCGCGGGTCGCCACGATTCTCTAGCCTAATGCACCTCTAGACCCCTCTCGAAGGGAAGGAGATGCAACCCTTCCGCCTCATCGGACCGTAGGAGATGCAACCTCGAGTAGTCCCCGATGGGTGATGCCAAGGATTATGGGTGATCCCAAGGCTAGAGTCCCGGCCGAGCCTGATCTAGCCCATCCGCAAAGTGCGCCGTGAGGGCGGATGGAGTGGTCAACCCTCAGCCTTTGAGCTTTCAGCCCTCGGCCATTGCCATGACTCCTGCTCTTATCTTGAGGCTCCAGCCGGTCGGGCCCTCCCTATGAGTCCGGTTGCGGTAGGAGCTCCTGTTTTATGGTTTGTGATTATCATCTTTGCATTGTTTATGTGTGATGCACTACCCTTCGGGAGGTAGTATTTGTATGTGTGATGCTAGTTCCACGACGCGGTTATCGCCTCACTGCTATAGGAGCCCATAGGGGAAGGGCGGCCAAGAAGACACCTTCTCAGAAGCCCTCCCGCACTAAGAGTCACCCGCAGAGCGGGTAGATTTTAGGGCCCATGCGGTTGTTGAGCCGGATGGGGATTTCCTCGCCGAAAGGGTACTACGGGCCGTATGTTTAGCAGTGGAGCCCACAATGGTATCAGAGCAATGTTCTTGGTTGACCAAGAACTAGCACTGACCATAACCATGAAGTAGTCTAACAAAGCCCATAGGGTGTGGGAATAAATATTTCCACCATCGAACCGCCAAAAATGGGGGAAAATTTTCTCCTAGGGTAGTGGGTTTGACTTAGGTTAAGTGTTAGACGAAAGTTTGAGTGAGTCAAACGCACCTTTCTAGTAAATTTGAGGAAAATTATGCATTCGCATCAAATTTCACCTAAAATGGGTCAAGAATCATGCCAACGGAGACCCGTGAAAATGGCGCGAATTCATAAATTGCACTTCAACCATTAGAAAAAAAAATTGAAATTCAAGTATAATATCAATTAATATGGATTTAACATATACATTAATAATTAAATAATTACTAAATATCTTGTAATTAATAAGGGGGCTAATAAATAGGGGTAATTTATGGTAGGAGAATATTCTCTCGTGGACCCTCCTTTTAAATATCTCGACACCTCATTTTTCCTCCAAACTTTCCTCCACCTTATCTCTCTTGATCAGCCTTATCGTCACCCGCTTGCCGAATCAGAGATATGGTCGCACCAAACAAACCTACAGAAGCCGTGATGCAGCTGATCGACACCTCGATGGCGAACCTAGCAGCGGGACGCCATGTGAAGAAGATCCCCGAGCACCTCAACCCAAGAAGGGGAAGAGGAGCTTCCCCACCGCCAGCAGTGCAGCGACGGCACCTATCACGATGCCGAGCAGCCCCCAGCCCTTCGCCGGCAAGAACGAAAGAACCGGACGAAACACGCCACTTCGGGCCACGATACCTAAGTGGAAGAGCAGGAGGAAGAGCAAGTCCGAAGCAATGTGGACGGGTGGCCTTCGCACCAAAGGAAGAAGGGCAAGGAAAAGGTTGCGGAGTGGCTGTAAGAGAGGGGGTCCGAGGAGGAAGAGGGAGCGCCGAGGAGGAGCCGAGGCGGCAGGAGCGGAGGACGAAGAGAAGAACGACGGTCCCCTCGGGCCGAACAACCCGTGATAGGAGGAGGCCTCTGGGCTGAGGGAGGAGCACGGGAAGAAGAAGAGGTGGAGGAAGAAGAGCAAGAGGAAGGGCGACCCCAAGACCACCTTACCCAAGCAGGGCCCGAGCCACCTAAGGTGGTGAAGAAGCGTATATGGGCGGCGAGCGGGCCTTTGGAAGGGAGGACTGCCTCTACCAAATAGCCAAGGCATACTAAGAATACTGGCCTCTAAGTGGATCTAGGTATAATGATTGGTACCGCCGCAAAACGCCCAAATAAGACTGGCAGGAGGGCCGGGCCGCCAAAGAACTCAGCCTAAGCCGCCGCCGCCACAACCCGAGAAGCCCAAGAAGGTCCACCATGGACCCAATCCCCTGACGCCTGAAAGGGGAGATTAAGCACTTTCAACAAAGGCACTAATCTCCGATTAGGGAAGGCACCATTCGAAAGCGCTCATGCGGGAGGTGATGGCGAGTTCGCCACCTACTACGAGTGACGCCGCCACAACTCGGGTGTTGCAAGTGGCCGCGGAGGCGGAGCTCACCCAGTTGTTTGAGGAAGGGAACCTCTGCGCGATCCACGCGAAGAGGGTGACCCTCATGCCCAAGGATATCCACTTGGCGCGTCGCATCCGCAAGGAATACCCTTGAAGATGCAATTTTGTCAAACTAATGTAATTGTTAAGTTTCTATAAATATAAAATTTTGTGTAAAACTGGCCATTAATTCGAGTATGAAAACATGTTTAGGTATAAAAACATGTTTAAGTAGCTAAATAGGAAAAAAATAGAAAAATTGCAAAAAGGAACCCGAAATCGGGTCCCGTCACTAAATACGTCAAGGCCATGACGCAGACCCGATCCGCGACGCCAATTCGATTTCACTTTGTACCCAATCCATGTCCAAATTAAGTAAGAAAAGTTGGTAATTGCTAGAATCATGCTAGAAAATCATATTAGGATCTTCTAACACCCTAAAATTTTTCCTAAAGGTTGAAATAACCCGAAACCGGGTCCCGTCGCGCCAATTACGTCTGCGCTCGCGACGCAGACCCGATCCGCGCGACGCCACCCGATTTCGCCTGGATTTGCCTAACTTGACCAAATTTTAACCAACAAACCGGCCATGTAGTGTTTTTGCTTTGTTTTGTTTAGAATTGCACTTCATGATAGCTCATTTGGGACACCCAAGGCCATAGATTTGGAGTCTTCCCCATCAAGAACCTTTGTGCACTAACCCGAGGCACCCCTAGTCTATAAAAGGGCCCCTCATTTGTCATTTTCTCCCCATCAAAAGTGCTCTCACCTTTTGGCGATTTTCTAGCTCCTTACTTGTTTCCATCACCATTTTTCATAGCCATCTTCGCCAATGGCACCATCAAACTTTGTTAGATGGTATAACGACTCCAATCACATCCGTGATTTTCCTCACGAACAAGCCTTTCATGTCTTTGATCATCTCTTTGATCTCCATGCCACCCCAACTTAACTCCTTACTACAATCGACATAACTGGCAATATGATCAGCACATTCTACCCGGGAGGTTAGCTTGCCACCTAGGGGGGAAATGGGTCCTTAGACACCCTTGCCCAAGCCATAGGTGGGGATCCAGGGGCAAGAGTAGATTGTGGATAGAAACCGTAAACACATGCCGCATTACATGACCCGTGAAGCATCATGGCATAGGTACGCCTCAAACCGTGCAAATTTAGCCTTGTTCATGCAAAGACATGCGCCAATCAACCAGGTGAGCCGTCCATTCAACCTTGGATTTAGCTCCCCCGACACTGGCACAGAGATAGGTATCCACCAGATCGAAACCACAAAATACGAATACCATGGCTCCACATCAAAACACCTAGGGTTGCGTGATTGAGCAGACTATGAGGAAGAAGAGGAAGAGAACCCAAGCCGAGATAAGCGAGGCAAGAAGGATGGAGAGGCTGCCTAGCTCAGCAATAGGAGGTGCTAAGGCATGAGACTGAGTCAGCCATTGGGTATCACTTCTGCCCCTCACCCCAAAGGATCATCGACGGCGAAGAGTATATATTCGCCACCGACGCCCTTAACCTCCCCCTATTGCCAAGAGGAGAACCTCAGATAGACGAGCTCCCTCCTAGGCCTAATTGCACAGAGAACGTGGTAGCGACTTCATCGACTATTCCTACCAGAGATCCCAAGGGAGGTAGCCGAAATACACCCTATGCGTGGGAAACCATGTCCGATATCCAAGCATACCGCCAGACAGGGTGATGTTTCAACAACGCCAACCCGACATTCCGAGGAGGAATTCCGTGAGATCCGTGAGCAGATTGTACAAGCCGAAGACGCCAAGTTCGAGCCGAACTCACCCGCCTCCAGAGCATGCGAGGCATCTAGCAAAGATTAACCTGAAAACGCGAAGAACAATGGAGGGGACCACGAAGATCTTACAAAGAATAGATATCTTCGCTCGCACCGGGCAGAAAAGGCACGGAGCCACGGGCCACATAGGGGTAAATCACTAAGGTACTACCTTCCCCCTTAGTCAAGGTCGATGATAGTCTTCCACAAGGAATTCAGCCCAAGGTGAAGAATCGCTACGCCCTTATAGCACTTGGCTGTGGTTTGGGCAAGACGCCAAGATAGATGCCTGAATGGACCATGTTATACTTTTTAAGAGAGCAGAGGTCCTTCACGCCTCGACTTCGCAAGGGGCCACCTCGTAGATGCGCACACTGTCGCTGGTAGCGCAACCGCACTGTAATTACCAAAGACCACTGTAGCAAGAGCATTAGAGGGAGGGTCGGGCGCCGTAATACGCGGTAACATGGGCAAAGGCACAACATTCAAGAAAATCAAGAACTTCTTCAAGCGACATCACCGATAGAAGATTTGTTTGTTAAGCTAATTAAAGCACATTGTAACTCTTCTTAAGTATTATCATGTAGTTCATTAAGTGTACCCATATATACTAATTAATGTATTACCATGATTTTGACTTGTAAAAAAGAAATTTTCATATGATTTCTTTTGTACCTAACAACAATTTAATTGTAAGCAAAATGATCATTGCCTAACCTAATAACATGTATTAATGATCAATCCTTGCAAAGAAGGGAACTCAAGTGTGATCTCAAGATCGCAAAGACCACCACGCAACCGGGTACCAAGGAATTGCTTGGCAGGAACAAGAGGATGTTGAGCAGATATGTCACCGTGAGGCGCCAACGCAAGGTTGGTGCGTATGAGGAATCGATGCAACACCTCATCAACCGGGCGACACCTCTCATGAATGCACAGAAGATGGTCACCCACCTCCACCTTGTTTTCCCGGTGGTGACGGTCCCTCAAGAAGGGGAGGGCAAAAAGGGAACGCCAAAGGATAGAAGAAGGAAGAGGAGAACCAGAGCCCATCATCACCTAGCTCCAAATTACATCGGATAGTTCTTCCAAAGGAGGACAGCTCCCATCCGACAAAGGACTCGCACACCTAAGGCAAGGAAAAGGGCAAGAAAGATGATGATTACCGTAAAAGGTGGATAGTGCTATGAGCAATGTGTGGAAGACAAGGAAGCTAGGCCAGCCTCGTGAAAAGACGTGATCGTGCATGGAAGTCGGGCATGGCTTGATGAAATGGAAGAATTTGGTAACTCTTACTCTGATGAAAGACAAGGATATAGGGAAAGTTGCTACAGCTAACCTCATTGACCCGGCAAGGATCTGGTGGAAGGGATATGCTAAGTCTAACAAGTCAAGAGGAACAATTGCGATTTAAGACTTTAGCAAGGCTTTCCGTGAAGCACTATGTACCAAGGTCCCATACTAGTAGACGATCCAAAGAGTTTTACAGGTTGAATCGTGGTACCTTATCGGCTAAGTATAATCAAGAATTTATGAGGCTCAGCCTAATGTTCCCGAGTCTCGAGAGGCAAGCCGGATACTTATATTGAGGGGTTGAACAAAGAATATCAAGAGGCTTGTTAGAGCAATCAACCCGAAGTCACAGCAAGCAGTCAAGATAAAGCTATAAGTTTGAGGAGGCACCAAAGAACTCCCAGCAGAGAAGCAACCAACCTTTAGGGTAAG
Organism: Isoetes taiwanensis; assembly: GCA_021234155.1. Classification (NCBI taxonomy): domain Eukaryota; kingdom Viridiplantae; phylum Streptophyta; class Lycopodiopsida; order Isoetales; family Isoetaceae; genus Isoetes; species Isoetes taiwanensis. The sequence goes on along the minus strand of JAJEKV010000083.1, from coordinate 2,638,112 downwards.
AGTTCGTAGTATCGTGGGCAATATCGGTAAGCAATCAGCAGCCTACACCATCGTGAGTCAGCAAAGAAGGTAAGGGTCGAGCAAAGCTTTTGGGGACCGTAAGCACGTAACCATCATGGGGCGGCCTGCCGCCTCCTAGACAACCCCGTCAAGGAAAAGAGACAGAATGCATTGAGAAGAAGTTATGTTTCGTGTGCTTCCAGCTGTGGCACCGAACACATGATTGTCCATTCGTCATGCACTTTTTGGCGTAACTTGGACCGGGACTCCCCCAACGTGTTTTATTCGAGGACGATGACCAAGAGGGGCCACGACTTCATAGATGGTGAGTGTCACATATGTGCAAACATTGAGTCGATGAGATAGAGAATCACCAACCGGCCATCGGCTACCGATGGGGATCATAGATAGTAATCCTTATGTAGTCCCTATAGATACAGTGTAGTTTCATAATTTTGCATCTCCTAGATTGGTCGCCTAATGAAGAATAAGGTATTGAAGTTCAAGCCAAGGCCAGTAGCTATGGCCAACGGCGCCATTCTACAGACACTAAGGGGAGGAGGATCACCTTTGACATAGACCTTAGTGGGGCTAAGGGTCGATGGGAGCGTAAGTCATGGACATCGGAAGATATGATTTGATAGTGGGATGGAATTTTGAAGCCAGCCAAAGCCATGATTGATTGTGACCGAATGAAGTCACCATGACGGCACCGCACGGCAACAAGTTGATAGTGAAAGGTAAGAAGCCAGATTCTCCCATGCAAAGGTATTTCTTTGAAGCAAATAAGGAAGAGTATAGAAAGGAATAAGGTGGACTACATCTTGAGGATGGAATCATTGAGCCAAAAAGGTGATGGAAGTGACACAAAGGGGAAAGCACTGCCCGTGCAGATAGCAAGGCTTATTTCGTAGTTCAAGGATGTATTCCCCTGATGAAATCCGCAACCTGCCACCTTATAGGGGTGTAGAATGTGAGATCACATTGGCTCCATGCGAAGCCTACCAAGAAGGCACCATATAGAATGAGCACCCTGCATTGATTGAGCTCAAGAAGCAAAATTCAAGAATTGCTCGAGCTTGGATTTATAAGAGCAAGTGTGTCTCCCTTTGGAGCACCTATACTTTGTCAAGAAGAAAGATGGAAGCTTAAGAATGTGTATAGACTATCGCCAAATTTTAATAAGCGCATTTATAAAGAATAAATATGCATTGCCAAGGGCGATGACCTAATGGATCAGCTACAAGGAGCAAAGGTATTCTCTAAGATTGATTTAAGATCGATACCATCGATAAGAATAAAGGAAGAGGACATCCATAAGACCGCTTTCGTAACGCAGATGGTCATTTTGAGTTTACAAGAATGCCCTTTGATTGTCGAACGCCCCGCAACGCTTATGCGCCATGAACGATATCTTCGTGAGACTTCTTGATGAGTTTGTTATTGTCTTCTTCGACGACATCCTAATCTACAGCAAGTCCCTTGAAGAGCATTGTCGCATCTCGTGAAAGTGTTGGAGAAGTTGAGACGCCATCGGTTGTATGGGAAGCTCTCTAAGTGCCACTTTGCAACAGCCGGTGGAGTACTTGGGGCATGTAGTAACATCCGAGGGAATCTCCACGCATCCATCTAAGATTGAGGCAATAGTTGATTGGCCAGCCCAAGGAATGTGGCAGAAGTAAGAAGCTTTCTGCTTGGGATACTACGAAAAGTTCGTGAAGGACTTTGCTAAGGGGGCGGCCCTCCGCCTGACCTCACTAAGGCCAAGAAGATTAAGGATTGGGCTAGCCATTGGTTAGAGAAAGTCCAAGCTTTTTGAGAAGCTTAAAGAGGTTTTAACAACAAAGACCAAAGGTTTGTTCTCCCGGATCCGAGTAAGGATAAGTTGATAGCAACAGATGCAAGCAAAATAGCAACAAAGGGCCTTTGATGCAAGAAGGAAGGGTAGTCGCCACGACTCAAAGAAGATGAACGACGCCGAGCAACGCTTACCCAACCCATGATCGAGCTCCTAGCCATTGTCGTGGCATTGAGGATATGGAGGCATTATTTGCCGGGAAGGAAGTTTCAGCTAGATACCGATCACCGAGCCTTCAAGATCTTTTCACCCAGCCACCCTCAACTTAAGGCAAAGGAGGTGGATGGAATTCCTTGAGGAGTATGATTTTGATATTATATATAAGCCCGGTAAGCTTAATGTTGTAGCAGATGCCCTCTCTAGAGAGGCCATTTCGTATAAGGACGATTGTAATGCGATTTCCACTTTTTCGAAAGTGAGTTTGGCAAGAAGATTGAGGAGTCCTTGCCAACCGATGTGGGACTTCAAGGAGGTGGGGAAAGCCTTTCCAAGGAAGCCGTAATGCATAAGGAGCGGAAGCCTTCAAGCATTTTAAAAGGAAGGCAACCTTGTTGTACCACAAGCATAAGTTGTGTGTGCCCGAATCTTCGTGGGTAAGGGAAGTTAATTCTTCATGACACACATAAATGTTCAATAGCGGGCATGCCGGGTTCATGAAGACCTATTTCAAGATTCGAAGTAGCTACTCGCCAGAATGAAGAGGCGTATAGCTGCATATATATTCGGGATTGCCGCCTATGTCAAGTAATCAAAGCGGAGCAACTCGGATTCCGTGTGCTTTAGAGCCATTAAAAGCCAAAATGCAAAAGTGGGAGGTCATAAGCATGGATTTCATCACAGACTCCCTAGAACTCTTCGAGGCAAGGATGCATTGATGGTTGTCAGAGATAAGTTATCTAAGATGGCACATTTCGCCCTTGCAAGACGACGGACACCGCATTAGATTAATCGCCAAGTTATTTGTAAGGAGATTTTTAGACTCCATGGCATGCCCTCGGGAGATAATATCCGATAGAGATTCTAAGTTCATGAGTGCCTTTAAGCAGTGATCTCTTTAGCACCATCCGCATTTAAGCTCTCCATGAGTACCGCATATCATCCCCAAACAGATGGCCGACGGGAAAGGACCAATCGGATCATTGAAGACATGCTCGGGCTATGTGTGGAATAAGCAATTCAAGTGGGATGAGTACATCCACTTGGTGGAAATTCGGCCACAACAAAGGTGAGTCATCCAGATGTCTCCTTTCATGGTGAATTACGGGTACCAAGAGCAACCCCGACACACCGCACAACCTCGTGTCCAAGGTAGAAGTGTCCCAACAGATGTTAGGGAGATATGCAAAAGCCTAGTAGAGGAAGTAAGGGGTTATTTATTGGCAGCAAGAAGTCGCGTAAGAGTGTAGCCGACAAGCACAGACCGTAAGGGAGTTTAAGGTGGGGAGATACCGCTTTTGGTTGAAGATCAAGGTGAAGCAAGCCAAGTCATGGATTGGGAGTTGCAAGAAGCTGCCCCTAGGTGGGCTGGGCCGCTCAAGATTTTGGAGAGAGGGGCTCTCAAGCCTACAAGTTGGATCTTCCAGCCCATCTTAAGGTCCACAAGGTCTTCCACGAAGTTTATTAAAAAGGCACAATCCTAACCCCGAGGAGGTTTTGGATACCCCAACCTTGTTGGAAATGACTGAGGAGCAAGTAGAAATAGTGCCCGATTACTTTTGATAAGTCATTCAAGAAGACTAGGAGGTCTCGGGCCCTCCAATATTTGGTTAAGGAAGCACTTACCCGTGAAGATGCGACGGGTATTGAAGCAAGATTTGGAGAAGCAATACCCGTGAGTTTATGAAGGAGTTTGATGGGCGAGTCGCCTCCCACTTGGTCGCAATTTCGACTCTGCCGTGGTTAGCTAGTATGTTGTTAGTTAAAGTTTTTGAGCCCGGGCGCATGCATTCTAGTTAGGAGGGTGCATGTGCCGTAACCTTGATCGTGGTGGGCGATGGCGATGGGATACGCCTTTAGGGGCATTCCCAGGCCACACGCATTCAAGAGGTGCGCATGACCATTAGGGTCATGCGAGTGAGGAATGAGGCATGGTGGGTACGATGGGACATCGACGGATGATCTCTATGCCACGATGCGGTAAGCACACCGGGCCGGGGAGGGTCATGGTGAAGCTTTGGCGATCATGCGCGATGATGGGATCGTGAGACGCCCTTAGTCGAAACCCCGGCATGATGAATCGCGTACTCGATCCGGGGATCGCACACAAGGTAGCACTCGATCATGGGCAATGATGGGAGTATCTTAAATGATCCCTAAGCTCAAACCGAAAGGGCCATGATCTTGGCAAGGTAGACAACCTTGAGCCGCAGAGTTCGGCCAAGGAGGTAAGGGGGTGGTCCCCAAAACCACAAATTAACTAAACTAACGAATGTGCCCCTTTGCGTGCAAGTAGAAGGAGGACTTCAACGAGGAGCCAAGGGAAGATAAGATGGCCATAAATTAGATTATGAACCCTAATAACTCTTATAATAGTATTTTTGAATTATTATAAGAAATAACGATGTTAAGGCTATATAATTTTGTATAAGTACAAATATGGCCTAAAATTTTGACTTGAACTAATAAAACTTGATTGTTGTTTAACTAAAGATTATGACATGTTGTTGATTTGTTGCAGCATAAGGTAGGTTCGTTCATTTTAGCGCAATGCCGAGGACAAGATTGTCCTGGGGGAGAATGTGATTTGTCCGTGGAATATACGCCACAACACGTATATTCCTCGATTCTGTTACTCATACAAGTCTATCATCATAGCCTTGTATACCATAGATTGTGGCACTATGGGGCATGGCCAAGTATTCTCATACACTTAGCCAACCATAGGCTTAGACCATTATCCACGCGGCCTTGTCCCATTGGGGCACCGCCACACGTGACTCACCCGATTGGTGCCACGTGGCATCCTAGGTGGACCTAACTTATATAGGCATAAACCCTAACCCTAGACCTCTTTTCCAAATTTCTAGCACCCAGAGATTTCACCTACTGCTCGAAACCCCGCTTCAAAACATCGCTCGTTAGGCATAGGCTTGCAAAGAGCTAGGTAGACTCGCTCTGAGTAGGAATGAGAATTGTGAGTCAAGACCATGGAGGCTACCTGATCGGAGGAGAGCATCGAGTGTGCATGTAGGATACAGAATAGAGAGCTCATCCGGGACTAGCATTCCAGATGTGCTAGTATTTTGTATCTAGAGTAGAGCCATCCTAGAACCCATATTCAATATCTTGAACCCTAATCAAGGAAACCCTTAACTATTAGTTAGTTGTATGATTAGGGTTAAGATGTTCTTCTTAAGTGATTATTCTCATGATGTGATGATTATGATGGTTGATCATGTTTCTGTTCCTCCCGTATTGGGAAGGGGGGTGAGACCCAGAGCCATGTAGTGCTGCCCTAGAGTAGATCCCTTAGTTCCTATTAGTTGCGGGTCAGGCATAGGAGCCCACCTGTGCTATTGAGGTTATGATATGACTCCACACTTATAACGGGCTAGAGGAAAGTGGAGGGAGGATCCCCGCCGAAAGTGGGGCTTCTATGGGATCCCATAGTGGCCAGGCTTATGGTCGGTCACTGCAGGGCTTGAGTACGGGTCCCGACACCTCCCCGGGCAATGGTGTTGTTCTCCCGAGAGAGCCGCAAGTGCTGGCTTGGCCTCGCTTTGGGGTTCACTGGCACGAATCGTAGCCACGGCCCTCTGCCGCCCACTCTGCACCTCTAGACTGAAGGGAGAGATGCAACCCTTCCGCCTCATCGGGACTGTGTGGGAGATGCAACCCGGAGTAGTCCCGAAGGGTGATGCCATAGGATTGCGTAATCCGGAAGGCCAGGAGTCCTGTCAGAGCCTGATCTAGCCCATCTGCAAAAGTATGTGCCAGGAGGGCGGATGCCGGAGTGTCAACCCTAGCCATTGTTTTATGCCACCGCCACGCTGCCATGACTCGGGTTCTGCTTCTATCTTGAGGCCTAGCCGGGCCACCGTCCTCCCACGAGTCCGAGCCGGTAGGAGCTCTCATGTTTTATGGTTTGTGATTATCATCTTTGCATTGGTTTATGTGGGTGATGCACCACCCTTCGAGGTAGTAGTATTTGTACATGTGATGCTAGTTCCTGACGTGGTTATCGCCTTACTGCTATAGGAGCCCATAGGGAAGGGCTACAAGACACCACAGAGCACCCTTCCCCGCACTAGGAGTCATCTCGCAGTGCGGGTAGATTTGGCACCACAAGGTTGTTGAGCCTGGATGGGATTTGCCGAGGAGTACCACGTATACCGTATGTTTAAAGGTGGAGCCAGCCACAAAAATATCATATCTTAATATTATCGGATGGGTATTTATTTATATGTCTCCGGTGCTGACTACACACGAATGAAGAAAACATCAAAATATGGAATAAGAGATGTTACTTTCACTTTGCATTATACCAAAAGAACAATTTGTTCTTCACTTTGTAAGTGATAAGGAGGCTTTAAAATGAGAAGATCAACTTCTATTTACAAATATTAATCTTCAAATTACATCTCTTTCTTTTTATTTTCATGATTTAATCAAGCAACCACAACAAAGATCGATTTGCAAATGGATTACACCTTCCCACATTGGACATTTGCACTGCTTTGGGATTTTTAATTATTCAAATAAAGTTTATCACATGGTTCAAGTGCTCTTCTCTTTATTAGAAGCACTTGAACCAAGAAGCTATGCTCTATAAAATTAGTTTCATTAGCTCAAAGTGTATCAAGTAGGATGTAATAGGAATCATGGCTTCAGAAGGTAAGGATGGTCCCACAATGTAATAGATGACGACCGGGTGGAGCGTAGATACATTAGAAGCATTTGAAGTGAATAGATTCTAGAATGCTTCCTTAAAGAGTCTTAAACTTTGTGCAACTCTGTTATTATTAACTTCAACTTCAATAGCAAAAGTTACTATGTTTCTGCTATTATTATTAAAACCCTTTCTTTCATGGAATTGTCTACAAGGTATGTAAAGCATGGGCAAAAAATATCTCACATCGTGGATCTCAAGTCATAAGCATAAACAAAATCCCTCGCTCAAACCATTAATAACCCCCGACACTTCAAATGACCCAACAAAACCAATATGGAAAATGAAACGACAACAAGAAACATGAAAAAGGCACTCGGACCACCTGAGGGCAACCCTCCGCAAGAAAGCACCCAGCTTTTTTCACTGCTTTTGACTCGCAAAAAAGCCAAAAACAGCATGAAAGCCATCAAATCCTTGAACCCCGCTTTGAGTTACGCCAAAGAATAACAACAAAATAGTCAAATAAATTACCTATGCAACGCAAGGCACATTAGCGGTGATTGTATTGGTCTGTAAAGGACGGCCATGCTACTTTTAGCCCTGTGAGTCTATAGGACGTTGACATGCATCAACAATTTCTTTTTGTGAACTTACCGCTGGTGGTTGTTTTTTGTCTACATTTTTGCTTCATTCTACTGCTGCTCCACATTCCTCGCAACAAGCATAATCCCAACCGGCCAACACGCAAGTGCTGACATATGGCCTAAAATAGTGTGGTGGTTCACTGGGCTAATGTAATTTCAGGCCATTTTCAGCCCACTCAAGCCTAGTGGCGTTGGGCCCCTGCCTCGGCTAGGGGTGACGAACCCTTTATCTGTTAGAAAACGCCCAGGGCCATTCCCTTTAATACAACTAAAACACAACCCTTATTCCATTAAGTGTTCCATCCATTTTAATTCTAGATCATTTCAATTTTAGGCAATCGAAAAACAAAAAAACAAACAAAAAGTTGGAACTGTTTGTTAGAAGCGAGACTTAGGGCGTCTTTAAGAAAGTGAGAACAAAAGATGAACTGTTTAGAAGCAAGAGTTTAATCTGACTGGCGTCCTTAACAATAGCTCAACAAGAGTTTAACTGATAGTAAAGAACACAAAGCAATACGTGAACTGAAACGAAGTTTGAT